>CM077174.1:10568173-10920673 GCA_039654105.1 Coreius guichenoti | reverse complement strand
TATGTGTGTGTGTCACAGGGACAGAGTAAACCGAGGCAACTTTCCACTAAATATGTACTTTTCATTAAACATAATGATAGGTTACCACCTAGTTCAGGACCTGAATTTTATTTTGGAAAATGGGGGGGGAAATTCCCCCCTTACGTGATTCTTATAGGAGGTATTTTTTAATTTGAGGGAGGAGTTGGGGTTTGCTCACTCAGACACATATTAGGCTACTGCCACTTTAAGAGCTAGTGCACAGATCCATTACACTGTTACTGAATAGTTTAAAAATGCTTGAATGTTTAAATTGGCAAGACTTGAAAAGTCGTGCAAATGACAAACTTTAGTGACGATGCAACACTGGCCCGATTGCGCAAGTGACAAGAGAAAGAGAGAGAGAAAGACAGAGAGAGAGAGAGAGAGACTGAGAGAGAGAGAGAGAGAGAGAGAGCGAGAGAGAGAGAGAGAGAGCGAGAGAGAGAGAGAGAGAGAGAGAACGCAGCAACACTGATCACTCACGCGGTTTGCATCTTGCAGAAAGTTTTAAAATGACTGATTTGACGCTGGGAGAATGAAGGGACATGTTTTTAAATTGACCAAATTAAGTTTGTGGATGTATCTTTCACCCTCTTGGCAGGCAGGGTGGACATATAATTACTTGACATGTTTAATCTCAGTGATTTCTTAAGTTATTCACGCCTGCCGGGTGTGTACGGACGTTGTTTTGTGCCGCTATTTTGTATTGAAGTCTATGGGAAGTCTAGTTTATTTTCCCCTAAAAAAGGGGCGGTGACAAAATTGACAGTTGAGTTCCCGGATGTGCCGGTAGTACGTATACCTGCAATCCCGCGCCGAAATTCGAGCCCTGTAGTTAAAAGTACACTATGTAACTTTTGGACTTCCAGCGGCTAAAAAACAAAACAGCATGAATTTTGCGGAAGAATATTGTGACTCATTCACTAATAACTGCGCGGATTGTTTCATATTTGTACGCACAGGAGAACTTCTCGTGGAAAATCTCTGCCTAATTCACAACACGTTCGTAAGCACATGAATCTGTTCTTAACCTCGTTCTGATGTTAGTGAATTTGGAGTATTCTGAATGAGCGGCCGCGTGCAAGAGGTTAGTCATTTGCATAAAACACACCCAAACAATCCCCATATAAGGGCTTTCCGCACACGCTTTCCTTACAGCCTTTCGTCACTCTCGTCAAACTTGCTGCTGTTCGCAGACACGCTCTCGCCCGGATCCTCGAGCAATGCCAAGTGTGCCATTCTCACCAGTTCTCACAATAAACACCTTTTATACAGACACAGATCACAGAGCTCTCATTAGCAGCTGTACATACACGTATATCTGCGTTATTCAGAGAAACCTCGCAGCTGAAGCTATAACGCAGCTTTTTCTACTCTTTAACTGTATGTATATGATGATTCCATCATTTAGCCTACAGTTAAAGAGTAAGAAAAGCTGTATTTAAGATTAAATTAAATTGTATTATTTAATAATTTTATTATTTTTTTTATATGTGGATTATATAATACAATTAATGCGACATACTGTAATATAATTATAGTCGTGTTAGGATGAAATATAACACGATTATAAGGCCATACAAAGTAAGCTCTTTTTGCGTACGTGTGGTTTCATTTGTTCCTATATTTTTTTTCTTAAATTTAGAACACATTTTATTACGGAATTTTTGGTGAATCGTGATTTGTTCTTGAAATAGTTGAATTTTGTTTTCTGTTTTTTGATGATTTAATACAAATGTATTAATTATCACAAACAGTGGTAATAAAATTAATGCACAAAACTGTATCAATTTAACAAATATTTTTTAGATAAATCACGACTGTTTATTCTTAAATTAAACAATTAAAACATGGATGAAAAATCGTAACGTTGTGTGACTTTTATTAAAAAAAAAAAATAATAATAATAATGTATTAAACTGTATTATTCCTGTTATTTTTACTTTACTGTACATTCTACCGCACAAAAGTAATATATTTACATAATTTCTTCAAGTTAAACTTTTATTTTGCCGGGTTTGTAATAAGAGCTGTTTTTTAAGTGAAATGCTGGTGAAGTGACTGTCACAGGAGATCTGGAGATTAATATCATGTGTTTATGTCCTCATATAGTGAGATGGCAGACGCCCTTCAACACCAAGAGCATCACGTGTGCTTGAGTATGTGTAGTAAACGAACCCACAACATTCATTCAGACACGATTTGATGCTGTACAATGATCGCGATTTGATAGTGTACAACCCTACTTTTGATTTATTCATCCTAAAATTTGCCAAACTCCCTGACATCCCGCATTATACAGCAAATCCTGTTTTTATGACTGGATTCTGCGATTCCGTCCATCGCATCATGGAAATCATAGTGCCTTAAAGTTGGTCCTACTTTTGACGAGCAGCGAATTCTGCAAATGCAGAGATGAATGCAAGTATGCAGTCCTTTTGTATATGATTAACATGCACTTCTGGATTACTATGGCGGTAACAAACCTCAGTCCTCAAGGGGATCCATCAAATGTCTGTGCCATTAAACTGGATGGGTTATTACACAGGCAGTTGGTTATCGATAGATTAACTTGCTTTAAACTAGCTCAGGAAGATTCAAACTTCTCAGCCTTGCCATAGAAGACAGGAAATATCAATGCCTGCTATAGCTCTCATTGAGGCAACACTGAGAATGTGATAAACGTTAACTGTGCTTTGACATTTCAGAAACCCATTAAAAAAATTGACTTTTCTGGGTTTTGGCCTACAAAAATGCATCATCCCTGCAGCACTTAATTGCAAAATATTGCCAACACTGCAACAGTGTTACACCAACATACTGGAAGCATGACTTTCAAACTTTTACACACACCACAAGGTACTTTATACACTTCAGAGTGCTCATATGTCCGTAAATGACAGCAATGCAGTTGCCAAAGTAAACCTATTCAACACTATTCACTGATTTTGACCCTATACAGAGATTGCATAATATTTATGACTTAATAATTGCGACAAATGTTTACGTAAACATACTGGAGAAAGTTAACCAACATATGCAAGTGCGTAAAGGTCACACCACAAATTGTAGGTCATCCACTTAGACGGCACTGATGATCTTGTCATGCTACATGTGCGCTCAAAACAAGCATGGCTCTATACTTGTGCACATCAATATATGTGACCCGTGCTGGCAAAATGCGCACAGGATCATTTCGAGCTACAGGCAAAACAAGTGAAAAAAAAATGTCAATTTTGAGGTTTTCACAAAAATGAGCTCATTAAGCCCTCGGCTACACATCTAAAAGTATCTTTATTTGTACATTTTCGGAGAGAAGTACCTTTCCTTTGTCCATGAAAACGATCTCACTCACGCTGACTGACAGATTCGACGCATGCACGCAGACGCCTCAGACAGCGCGCGATCCCGATATACACACAGAATTACACTATTTCAAAAATATCTGTCTTGGCGAGTATTCACACAAACAGCATCTGTTATGTCTTATGTGAACGTTTGGTTAACTGTTGGGGAGAAACATCTGAAGTGTATCATTATATTAGATCTGTGCAGTACAGTAGGTCTTAATAAATAGGCTGTCTGTTTCATTAATGTTAATCAAACAATTGTGGTATCATGGAAAAAAGAAATTGAATATATATTTTTCCTATAGATATTTGGTTTTGAATTGGTGTGTGCCAAATTTGGTGTTATTACCAGAGATTTTAAGGTGCTATTTGATTTTTTTGTTTTGTTTTTAACCTTCAGAAAACTTTAACTTGATTTTTCTTAAAAGTGACTTTGCTGACTCGATCGACTTTAAACAGGAAAATGAAAATTTGAAAATGTGCTCAGTGCGACTCATTTTGCCAGCACAGGTCACATATTCTTGTGCGTGTCTCCATGAACTTCCTTTAAGTCTTGGGTCCAATAAGTATGCTAATGCCTGTGCCCATATGATCTGTGTGTGTCTTTGTGGCCGGGGCTTTCGGAGGAGGCTGGGAGAGGTGTAGAGCAGACAGCTGGTAAGCCTGGATGGGGTGGAGGGGGTGAGGCAGAACGTACCGAGCAAATCAATAGATGGGGGGATCTAGCCCTGCCGCCCACCGCCCCGGTCCCACAATACCCCCCTACAGCCCCCTGCCTGAGCCATACATAAAGGCCTTTTGTCCCACTGGGGAGAAGCCCGACACAGGAACCAGAGAGAAGCTTCAAAGTGGCTGGAGGTCTCTCCTTCTATTCTCTCTCTCCTTTTCTATGTCACTTGCCCTCCCCCAATCTCTATTTCTCTTTTCCTGGGTGAGGGAGAGGCCACCCAGTAAATGTAAGGGAACTCAGGTCACCGTGGCTTGACACACTGCTCTGGTGACATGACACTAAAGAGACAACTTGTTGCTGAGTAAGAGTAGACAAGAATGGAGCAACCATATGATGACAAAAGATTTCATTAATGCACTGTAAATCATGCTTTGTTACCTGTTTGCAGGACAGTCCTTAAAAAAGCCTCTTGAGATCATAGGCGACTTATTGAGGACATTCCCCAATGGGCTTTATTGACCTCCATTTATTGAAACTCATGTACTTGTTCTCAATCACAACAAGGGTTTGTTAGTCTAATTAGTGGTGCTTTTGTTAAAGAAAACATCACTATTTATAATACTCATAGCCGAGCTGGGGGTTTGTTCAAATTCCTAACCCTAGGTATTAAACTTAATATCCCAAAAACCACAGTGAAGAAGGGACCAGAGTCATATCTAAAGACATACACAACCCCTTAAGGTAAGAAAATCTTTAGGATGCAACGATAGGATTTTTGGGCCTATAGCGATTTTAACAAACATCTATTGGCCGATTCCAATACCGATACTTGCCATTTGCTCTCTTATGTGAACTTTCGTCATTAAAATAAGATTCGTGTTTCAAAAGCAAAATTCAAAAACACATGCATTAAGATATACTAGCTAATTTATTGCTGCATAATAAAATCATTCCCAATGAACATGGATTGGATCCATTTAACATTCAATAGGCACAACATAAATACAACAGAACAGAGATGCATATGAAATAAACAGTGCTTTTCAGGTCTAACAGCAGAAATAAAGTAATCAAATGTAAAATATATTCTTTATTGTATAAATTAAATATACGTTATTTAGTCAAGAATATTGAACGATATTTTGTCATTTGTTGTTTTTATTTACATTAAAACACAGACAGCAGCACAGCAGGAATATTAGGCTCTGTCACTTTAAGAGCTGCACGGATCCAACATACTGATACACAAGTGTTTTATTTCTCCACTGTAAACGTTCATTTAAGACATAACTGACAATGTTTACAAGGATACTCGCCAAGTGGGCAATTTGATATAATTTTGTGTGAATTAGAAGTGCAAGAGAACTCAATTCAGTACTTGGGCGAGCGCTTTGGATGTGTGCGCACACAAAACTTCTCACACTTCTCACTCATGCGCTTGATCATTTTAAATTGGCAAGGCTTAAAAACAAAAACTTTCGTGAAGATGCAGCACTGGCCTGATTGGGACAGTGACAGTCAATTTTCCCGAGCGTCATACACGCTGGCACCGGACAGTCCTTATTGTCAAACCCTGCTGTATTTTGTACAGATTTCATTTTAATTTAGCAAGTATTTAATCATTTTACCCAGAGAAAAAATTTGATTATGCAACAGACTTTATATAACTCAGTTAATTAATAAATCATCGGATTGTTATATCGGCATTTTTTCATGCCATAGCCGATAAGCAGATTAGTGCTGAATTAGTGCTGTCAACGTTAACGCATGCAGTTATTTTTTTCCAGTTTAACGCATTAAAAATATTTAACGCAATTAACGCAGCATCCGTTTTTTCTGTCATCCTTCGGCTAGCGTTACATTATATGATCACGCTCTTATTCATGCAAATGCTTTTGAGCCATTCAAGCGCCACAAGACAGAAGAGAACGCGCTGTCATTGAATGTCCTGTCACACACACGACCCACAGAAAGAATCGACTTCTCTTTCGTGCTTGAACAAACAATCACACACAGAATCATGCCAAAATGTCCGTTTTGTCGAGTATTCTCATAAGAGCAGTCTTAAATGAGTTAAATAACGTCTTAAAGAGCTGTGAGAAAATGAGATGTGTGAGATCCGCGTCATGTGCGGCAGCGGCAGATCTTAAAGTGACAGCAGCCACTAATGATGTCTGTCATTAATGAAAAGAACAAAGGTAACATAAGATTGCTCACTGAAGAACTTTTGTAGCTTTAATAAGGATTAATCTATATTTAATTCATAATTTATGCAATGCAGACTGTTTGATAACTTTATAAAATTTTTGTATATTTCCTACCGCAGGGATCGACATTAAAGCTTGTCCGGGACAAGGGGATTTTTTGAAGGGGCAAGTGAAAGAGACTTTTACCTGCCCAACCAGACAAGTAGCCTGATTAAAATGTCAATAACAAAAAATAACTAGGGAGTCACCAAAACACGAGAATGATTCTGCATTCATTTAGTGTAAGCGGCAATTGATAGTGAGTATAATATATAACATATAATGTACTGACGCTAACAAGGTTGCACTGTTGAGGCTCGCGCAGCTGTTTCGGAGAAATCGCAACAAATGAGCGCAGCTCGTACAAAGAAACAAAGAAAATGTGATACTGATTTAATTTCATCGTTTGAATGAATGACTCACTCATTAAGACGGTCACCTGACGCCACCTACTGGCGGTTTAGTTTCATGCTTAAAAGTATCATTCTTTCAAACATTTCTTATTTGCATATTCAAAAATATTCAAAGCAATCTCATAAAAATGTTTAATGCGGTTGTAATTTTTCAGTGTAAATTATTTAATTTGATTGGTAACAGCCCTATAGTGTCTTATTATTTTAATTGAATTTATAGATGAAATGTAAGAATTTAAAATGAGAATAAATTATCAAAAAAAAAACAAAAAAAAAAAAAAAATTTTTCCTGGACAAGCAAATGTTTCACTCGGACAAGTGAATGACCAAACTTCTTGTGCGAAGGACAAGCACATGAAAAGGCTTAATGTCGAGCCCTGTACCTGTTAGATGGGTAGAAAGGCACAGGTAAATATGACATTTATTTTAGGTTCATGTGAGGATTGTTTTAAGTTCACTTAAATTAAAAGTTGTTATATAGAAGCCTAATAAATGTTAAAAAAATTGATAGCTTTCAATTACACTGTAATGTTGAATGGCTATAATTAATGTTTAAAATTGGGGGGGGGGGGGTATCAGTTTCATAGAGACATCAGTGGCTGTATTAGTATCAGTGATACTGGCCTTCATTCATAAAAAGATGTCATTAAACAAGTATTTAAAATATACTTTATCTTTAAGTAGTTTCTACATTCATTTGGAGAGTAACTGTGAAATTATTACAATATAAAAAATATTAAAAACGTATAAAAATTTGTTTTAATCGCGATTAATCATAGAAATGTATGTTTTAATTTTTTTAATCGATTGACAGCACTAAAAATCGGGGCGATAAATATCAGTGGCCAATAAATCTGTGCATTTCTAGTGATAATACACAATTATAACTATGGGTTTTCTTAACATAGGGCATTTCTTGCAGCTGTGCACAGAATATTATGGAGACAAACAAAAACATTCTGGCAACCATCTACCAATTCCTTAAAAACTACATCTTAGCAACTGCGCAACCATGACAATTTGATACTGATCTTTTAATACTTCAATGATGAATTAGGTATTAACTAACTATAAATCAGATGAACTTAGTCTTATGTAATGGAACTTTTTGCACCGTTGTGCTGATTTTAGCACAGTCATGTTGTGGTTTTCACATGCTTGAATGCACAGCAACCGCGGTTATGTGCAGGGCAGCGTGATGCATTGAAAGCACAACACCACCAAACAGATGAGGCGGCATTTTAAATGTAAATATGCATACGCATCATTGCTCTGCAGTGGCGAGCCGTTCACAGCTCACTGGTGGAATGCAAAATCCACAACGAGAATGCACACAAACCACAGATGAACTCAAGGACATCTATTACATTCGGAGTGGAAAATGATTATGGTCACTGTCAGGGTCCTTTTACTTACTAATAAACCTTGACCAGGCTAATTAATCAGACCGATTTCAGACCACACAGCAACACCTATAACATCCTAGCATCATGGCGGCAGTCTAGAGCATTTTATAGGCATTATATCATTGTTATCGGTCACCTTCTAGTTCTCTTCCCATTACATGTGAGCTCTTATCCTTGCATGCGGTCTTAAGACACAGGACTTCGCCCTGCCGTAACCCTCCCCAACTCCTCTCTATTGTCATTCTCTTCCGTCCTTCAGCTGGCCTGCCATAAATCCCCAAGATCTTCGTCTGTCAGCCTGACCTCTCGTTCTCTCCCCCTACTCTCTTTTCCCCCCTTTCTCTCTCTGCTCATCACTGTTCTCTCTTCCTTCTCTCAATCTCCATCATCGATAGACTGAAGAGCACTGACCTGGAAGAGGTGATTCTACTCCAGTCTGAGGCTGACACAGTAATGGGTGGCTGAAGAAACAGGCCCGGCTTTGATCATTTTGGGGTAGTTTAGGGGGATGGGGGTCATCGATTCAAAATTATGAGGTTTATGAAGTAGAACAAACAACAGTGGTGCTGTACTTTAGGTTTCATCCTAAACCAGGGTCTTTATGGCTTGAGGGTTTGAGTTTGTAAATGAATGATAAAAAAATTTGAAATATTTAATGTTTTAAGTTTCTTGCTATTTTAACGTAGATTCTACATTTTTCCTAATTTGGTCAACTTGTTTGGAGAAGAAATAATAAAATATTATTTTTCAAAACCCACAATTCTAACCAAACTTACTCATTTCTGAAAGCTTTGAAAATTAAATAAATAAATAAATAATTCATTTGGTATTGAATTATCAAAATTCTATGGTTTAATTAAAATGCTCAGAGGAAATAACTGTACAAAGCAATTTTGGAGTTGATCTTAAAATTAAAATAAATGATAATTACAAACTAGAGCTGCATCGATACTAAATTTCTCCGCCGATACCGATAGCCGATTATTCAGAATGATATCTGCCAATACCGACTGTTTGATTTTCTTAAGGAAAAAAAACCTCTCCCAACTAATGCTGTAAACTATAGAGAAAACCCTCTAATTTGGTACATTAATATAACATTAGAGGTTAAAATTAACCAACAGAGCACAAACTATTAGCCTATATTCAACCGCTATTTCTTTTCAGAAATAATAATTACATTCAAATAAAAACTGAAATGTTTGTATACAACTCAGTAGCACATAAAGTATAGTCTTCATGACAAATGTATTCAAAAATATATAATTAACAGTAAATAAGGTCCTCTCTAGTGTTTTCTACTGTGAACATTGGATAGCTTTCCTGAGGTAAATGCAATGTTAAGTGACACAAACCATTTATTGACGTCTTTCCACATTTGAAACACTGACTGAGCGATTACATTAGACATGATACATTTTGCTAAGTTGTACTGTATATTTCTACATAATTTTTAACTTTTATTAAACAAGTAACTTGAATAACTTGTATTAAAGTGGAAGAAAAGGCTTGCGCTGCCGCTTGAACTGAAGAGCTTCAAATCGCCATTTATTGTTTGAATTTTGTGATAAAATGGACAGAATTTGAAAGCTGAGACTTTGTTTCTTATCAGAAGTAACAAAGCACAAAGCTTTTTGCGATTATTGAATGGGAGGCACTACAAAGAATGTTTGGTATAGGGAAAACTGCAGATCTGGCAACCCTGACTTAAACTAGTGGTGATTCATAGGGTCAAACAGAGCTTGCTTTAACGTCGCAATTTTATCATTTTAACTGTTAATGTGTTATTGTTGCGTAGCCCTAAATTCAACATGAGAGACATTTTCTTCACACACAGTATGAGTTGCAGTCTGACATTTTTTCCAGCCCCCTTTTGATTGACAGGATATAATCGGTCCTGATCATTGGCTGTTTTTAAACAGTCGGCTGATGGTGAAAATAATTGCTTTTATTGGCCGATACACCAGTGCATCTCTATTGTAAACATTTTATGTTTTATTTTGAACGTAACAAGCCGTGAGATCTGGTTGGAAATAACAAGGTGTTTGGTCATAAAAATGTAACTATACCTATCTGGTCATGTCAGGACACAGGGTGTCTTTTACCAGGCGGGTTTGGGCTTCAAAACTTTGAATGCCCATCCAGACAAGCAGTTCTGTTCAAGGCTGGACTTAAGACTGCAACAGCCCGTACTCTTCAAGGACTGGGAAAGTGCAAGTCACAATATGTTGTGCTGATGGTATTAAAAGTACTTTAATTAGATTAATTAGTAGTTTATTGTTCAAGTGAAGTCAGTTATGAGATCTGCTGGCTGGTAGAAGCTGGTGAGCTGTAATCCACCAGCCTGAGCTGCATGTTACAGGGATCCACTTCGCAGGACTTTCCAATGGTATGGTGGGGGTTTCGTGTCCTCAAAGACAGACCACTCCCTCATCTTTCTGTAACCCCCTCCATCTGTCACTTGTGCGGCTCAGTCCATCTCCATGGCAACAGCAAGGTCATCTACCATTTATTGTGGGACAGGGACTGAGAGGTGCACAGCAGCTAAGCAAGATGATATTAACGTCCAAAGCATAAAATAAGTTTGACACTGCAGATCTGAGGCTTTAGAAGCCTTTGGAGCAGCATCCCCCATCACTCCTTCTGTCAAAGCTATAAGGAGCCACACTCTACAGGAGGCCTCTGCTACTATAGCCAAACTGATTAGCGTGGGCTACACGGAGGACAAGAGAAGGAGGAGGGTGACATTTGGTCTTCTGAGGGAGCGAATCTGTGTGTGCGTGTCTGAAATACAAACAGCCCGGCTCATGTTGTCATTTAAGGTCACTGAAAAGAGGAAACATACGCAAACATGTTCAAGAAACAGTGTGATGCCATATTCAACGCTGAGAAGTTGCACAGGTTAGCCTCCACGACACCTGGTCAATTGCCTTCTCTATTCTTGAAGATAAAAAAAGAACTATGGGCGTTCTACAACTACCTCAATTTCAAGTTTTATGAATTGTGTAAGAACACAATTCAAAATAAGTACGTGTTGCTTTCTCAATGGCCATGATAGCAGCAGTGCAATACTGTAAACTGTCTTCTTCTAGGGTGAGGTTTTGTAATGTCAGAGTTTCATCCGGTTTGAAGAGATAGTTCACCCAAAAATTAAAATTCTGTCATCATTTACTCACCCTCATGTCGTTCCAAACCTGTAAGATCTGAGCCAGTTCTGTTCTCTTAATTGACAGTCTACAGTCTACACAACTACCACTCTGACGCTTCAAAAAGTTCATTAATGCCGAGTTCACACTGCACGATTTTCAAACTTGTAAGATCACTGTTCTTTTCACACTGCATGACTCTCTGGGGTAACACCAGTCGATGCTGTGTTCACATTGCACGATGGATCGGCGACAGGGGGTTTCACACTGCATGACTTTACAATAGGAAGAATCGCAGACAACTCTGTCCGGTCCACAAACTACATTTCACAAACAAACACACGCGAGATGTGACAAGGAAACAATGCGAGATCACACGTGCATCAGACCGGAGTTCTCGCGTGAGACCAGAATTGTTATTATAAATGACAGATCCAAATTGCGATCTAAATTGTCTGTGAAAAGGAGAAAAAGAAAAAAAGATTATGGAGGAGGAAATGATTGGGGAGATGCGGGGAGCAAGGATTTTGTTCTGCAAAGAGAGTTGGAGGTAAATAGATAATTTTGCAACGTGCTGCTGTTGCGGCTGGACAAGCAAATGTTTGTGCTTTGTTTCTGTTTGATATAATTGTAAATATACAGTATCTATTAAAATACTGATATTCTGGTCTCTAACTCCTCCCCGAACTTCCCGCTGCCCTGTATCTTGCTCTCTCATTGGCTGTAGGTCATCGGCGATGTGATTTTCAGTCAGAACTCATTTGACACAGCAGGATTTTGGTCCAGATATTTAGCATGCCAAATATCTCACAGGTGTCGGCGACTTGTCAGCAATTCTCTCAGATCGCGTCTTTGATAATTCACACTGCGTGATGGACAGATTGAATTTAGGCTTTTATTTCACATATAAACATTGATCAGCGAACATAAACAGAAGCTCGATTGTACTTGCACGTCAAGCAAGCATGCATGAGCTTCCGTTTAGAACTGATGTGTGCGTTGATGTATGCTTATACAGTGGGGAGAACAAGTATTTGATACACTGCCGATTTTGCAGGTTTTCCCACTTACAAAGCATGTAGAAGTCTGTAATTTTTATCATAGGTACTCTTCAACTGTGAGAGACGGAATCTAAAACAAAAATCCAGAAAATTTTATTGCATGACATAAGTATTTGATCACCTACCACTCTGCACCTGTTTGAACTCGTTACCTGTATAAAAGACACCTGTCCACACACTCAATCAAACAGACTCCAACCTCTCCACAATGGCCAAGACCAGAGAGCTGTGTAAGGACATCAGGGATAAAATTGTAGACCTGCACAAGGCTGGGATGGGCTACAGGACAATAGGCAAGCAGCTTGGTGAGAAGGCAACAACTGCTGGCACAATTATTAGAAAATGGAAGAAGTTCAAGATGACGGTCAGTCTCCCTCGGTCTGGGGCACCATGCAAGATCTCACCTCGTGGGGCATCAATGATCATGAGGAAGGTGAGGGATCAGCCCAGAACTACACGGCAGGACCTGGTCAATGACCTGAAGAGAGCTGGGACCACAGTCTTAAAGAAAACCATTAGTAACACACTACGCCGTCATGGATTAAAATCCTGCAGCGCACGCAAGATCCCCCTGCTCAAGCCAGCGCATGTCCAGGCCCGTCTGAAGTTTGCCAATGACCATCTGGATGATCCAGAGGAGGAATGGGAGAAGGTCATGTGGTCTGATGAGACAAAAATAGAGCTTTTTGGTCTAAACTCTACTCGCCATGTTTGGAGGAAGAAGAAGGATGAGTACAACCCCAAGAACACCATCCCAACCGTGAAGCATGGAGGTGGAAACATCATTCTTTGGGGATGCTTTTCTGCAAAGGGGACAGGACGACTGCACCGTATTGAGGGGAGGATGGATGGGGCCATGTATCGCGAGATCTTGGCCAACAACCTCCTTCCCTCAGTAAGAGCATTGAAGATGGGTCGTGGCTGGGTCTTCCAGCATGACAACGACCCGAAACACACAGCCAGGGCAACTAAGGAGTGGCTCCGTAAGAAGCATCTCAAGGTCCTGGAGTGGCCTAGCCAGTCTCCAGACCTGAACCCAATAGAAAATCTTTGGAGGGAGCTGAAAGTCCGTATTGCCCAGCGACAGCCCTGAAACCTGAAGGATCTGGAGAAGGTCTGTATGGAGGAGTGGGCCAAAATCCCTGCTGCAGTGTGTGCAAACCTGGTCAAGAACTACAGGAAACGTATGATCTCTGTAATTGCAAACAAAGGTTTCTGTGCCAAATATCAAGTTCTGCTTTTCTGATGTATCAAATACTTATGTCATGCAATAAAATGCAAATTAATTACTTAAAAATCATACAATGTGATTTTCTGGATTTTTGTTTTAGATTCCGTCTCTCACAGTTGAAGAGTATCTATGATAAAAATTACAGACTTCTACATGCTTTGTAAGTGGGCAAACCTGTAAAATCGGCAGTGTATCAAATACTTGTTCTCCCCACTGTATGTAAATAAAAACTTACTACATTAAATCTGTTTATCATATAAAGCGATCGTGTCTCTGGAAAATTTGGACTAAACCGCTCAATTCATATGGATAAGTTACGATCTCTTTATGAACTTTTTGAAGTGTCAAAGTGGTAGTTGTGTAGACTGTCAATTGACGGACAGAAATCTGTCAGATTTCATTAAAAATATCTTCATTTGTTGCTCGAAGATGAATGAAAGTTTTATGGGTTTGGAACGACATGAGGGTGAGCAATTGATTACAGAATTTTCATTTCTGGGTGAACTAACCCTTTAAAGTTATAATGTCACACATGGATTTCTACAATACCAATTATAGGTCCAAAAAAAAAAAAAAAAAAAACCCACTGGACATCTGCCTTGTTCAAATACAGTATATCTACTCTCTCTGGCTTTTTTTAAATGCCCAACATTCCATATTTAAGATGCCCAAGATTCCTACAACAGGAAATGCAGGAAGTTCTAATTAGTCTGTCCCTCATAAATACACAGTCTGTGTTCCCTTAAAGGGTTATTTCATACAAAAATGAAAATTCTGTCATTTACTCACTCTCATGTCGTTCCAAACCCATTAGATTTTTGTTCATATTTGGAACATCAATGAAGATATTTTTAATGAAATCTGAGTGATTTGTCTACTGAAAGCCAAAACCCAAAACTCTGACGCTTCAAAATATTCATAAAGAGATTGTAAAATAAATCATCTGAGTCAAGTGGTTTAATCTTAGTCTTGACTAAGAGACATGATGAACAATTTAGCTTTTATATATAAATATTGGTCAGCGAACATATAAACAGATCAGCCGTACTTGCTTGATACGTGAGAACAAACCTCATTGGTTCTTGCAGAAGCGAAGGTGCTGCGTGACACACAAGAATGAACCACATTGGTTTTGGGTAAACTAACCGTTTAACTTGCAACATTCCGCCAGAAACATATTGACTGCTTCTGTAAATATAATTTTTTGTGTCAAATAAATGAGAATTCTGTCATTATTTACTCATCCACATTTCTTTCTCTAGGATAAAACACACCAGGAGACGTTCTGCAGAATGTTGTTCACTGCTCTTTTCCACACAACAAAACCAAAAAGTGACCACAAGCTGTCATGCTCCCAAAAAAAAAAAAGAATTAGAATATAAGCTAGTGAATATGTCTTATGGTGTGTGCAGATCAAAAGCAAATTTAATTATTTGCACAAGTAGATTACATACAAAGTCAATGCAAAGATGCAAATAGGCGCGAATTCGTGCCGGGCGACGAGAATGACGCAAATTGGGAATGACGCAACTCGAGCGGAAAATTCGCATGACGCATTGTTGCGCAAGCCAATCAGCAAAAAGCTTATTGACACGTTATCAAACTGGGCAGTGGGCACCCGTCATCCTCAAGTAGCGCTGGAAGCAGCTGTTCTGTGCGCCTCTGGAAGGTGCTGTGAACCCAGACATGTCGGAATTTGGCTTTCCGGAGTATTTGGGACTTCCACAAGAGGTACAGAAAAGCAATAGTAGTTATCTCCATCAGGGTTGATGATGGAAAAAATGGCAGAAAGAAATGTTGTTGTTGATGTGGTTGAAGATCATGCAATGTTTTTATTCGTGCGAGTGGCGCAAATGTTCGCTTCGCTTTTGGTGTGCACACACCATTAGACTTTTGATATCCTTGCCCTGCATACAAGTTCTCCTTTGGTGTTCAACAGAAGAACGTAAGTCACGGGTGTGAGTACACACTGTACTGATATTTCAAATGTGTATGAACTATTCCTACACCATGCTAAAATGCTCCTCAAGAATAAACCAGGTAATGTCATTATGAGATGCAACATGCTGACGTGAACGGACAATCAGTCCAGTGGTTCTCAACCAAGTCTCCACAAACTTCCAAGGTAGCTGCATGATGACTTAAAACAGTATTTCAATTAATAAATTATTAATAATATATTCAAATAACCTAACTCTATAATCTAAAATAAAATTCTAAAAACATGACAAACATTTTCCCCTCTTAATAACTATTGTTTTTATTGATGAACATACAGCTCTTGAAATTTCTGGAATCACAAAGTTAATTGTGGCTAATTAATTTATATAATTTACTTATCAATACTCTCAGTTTTTGTTATTAAAAAAAAGTTTGAAAACAAACAGCTTTGTCATGATTACCGCAGAAATAATAACAATATCTTAGCTTATATGGGAGTGGGGGGCTTTGAATATTGTGTTGGAACACATGGGCCTTCGAATTAAAAGGACTGAGAGAATCACTGAGCCACTAGTCAAGCTACATATGAAGTGCTGATGCTCTTTAAAGGTGCAGTGTGTAGTATTTATGAGGATCTATTGACAGAAATGCAATATAATATACATAACTATGTTTTCAGTGGTGTATAAAGACCTTACATAATGTACCGTTATGTTTTTATTACTTTAGACTGAGCCATTTCTATCTACATACACCACGGGTCCCCTTACAGTGAAGTCGCCATTTTGCGCCGCCATGTTTCTACAGTAGCCCTAAACGAACAAACTGCTCTACAGAGCGCTAGCTACTCTCTGCTGTCTCAGACAACGACATCTTTGTCCTGTGTCGGCCACCGTAGCTTCTCTATGTGCTTCGAAAGGGAGGGGTGAGCGGTGGGTGGTTGCAATTCACAACCTCACCACTAGATGCCGCTAAAATTCACACACTGCACCTTTAAAGCAGTGCTTCTCAAACCTGTCCTGGTGACCCCCCACCACTGCACATTTTGTATGTCTCCCTCATCGGACACACCCAATTCAAGTCTTGCAGCAAAGCCTGCAACCTTAGCCGAAAAAACGTACGCCTGCTAACGCAGGTTTTTGAATGGATGTCAATGGAGGAGACGCTTCACTACACTGAATAAACCGCTTTTCAGAGGAAATAGATTATTTAATGAATCGACAGGTTTGCTCTTAAACATTCGTTTTGGATTGATCTATTTTTAAAAAAATGCTGCATTAGAGAAGTCACGGACAATTACGGTTCAGTTTACGGCACTTCTCATTCATTTCTATGGTATTCGCTAGGGATGTCAATTTACACAAATTCCCATGATCGATCGTCGTTTAAATTAACGATCAATTAATCATTAGCCTTAATACTGCAATATGCATCTACAGCAGTGGCTTATAGTTAACAGCATGACAGGGTGTGCAAATGCTGCTCAAAACGCCATGTTCCTCACCAAATGAATGAGAAGGGGTTTTAGGATTGTAAAATGAGTCGATGTGATTGATCATTTAATTAAATTACTTATTTAATAATCAAAGAACTAATACAACGTGTCACCAACGCCGCCTTAGATCCGTTATTCAGAATGTGTGGATGAGCTCTTCCTGGAATAACGCGCTGAAACGGCAACTAAACCCAATGAATTTACAACGATTTATTAAAATAGTGTTCTCATTAATGTTATGTAATATGACAGTCCCAATCAAAGTTATTATTAGTCGTGAGTTGCTGTTTGAGCTGCGCGCGCTGAGGCGCTGAATGAACACTGGGAACGTGAAGCACTTCGCTAGCGCGTTATTTAAATCAACGAAGCGCTTCCTATATGAGATTAATCAGATATATACAAAATAAACATGTTACAAATTATATCTGCACAAAATGATGCGAATGCACAAGTGAACTTGAACTAAGTTACGTGCGAGTCAGAATGTGTGACTCGAAGATTGCTCTTCCTGGAGCAACGCGATGAAACACAGCAACTAAACCCAAATAATTCACAATGTTTTATTACAGTATTGTTCTCTTTATAATGTTATGTAATATGACAGTCCCAATCATATTTATATTAGTTGTGCATTGCTGTTTGAGCTGTATGCCCTGAAGCTGATCACCGATGTGCTTTAATACCGCATTAATTCTTAACCAAATGCATCCTATATGAGATAAATCAGATATAGATAGGCCTACACAAAATAAACACAACATTACAACTTACATTTGAACAAAACAAAAGGCTGCGAATGCACACGCACACTTATAGTCATGATGAAGGTGTAAAGCCCGGGACACACTGCACGATTTTCGGCTGTCCCAGACGAAAGATTGTCATTGTGAAACAATCGTGGCGATTTCTGTGATCGTGGCTCCTAATCGGTGGTCCTATGTCGTACAGTGAGAGAGGTTCAAAGACGGCCGTTGTCACAGTCTTGAGACTAAAGATAGCCGACGATAATTCTCTGGCAGTGTCAGAAATCCAGCATGATCACCGCACAGTGTGTTTGCTGCTACGACCTACGGCTACTGACCAGCCAATTAAAATGCGACATGGCGCTAAGACTTAAAAATGCTTACCTCAAGCTCTTTTCCCTTCCTCTTTCGCCGCATCCTCTTTTTTTCAGCACACATAAAAACTACAACCGCCAAAGTGCGATTCATCTTGCTCTTTTTGTTTACCACTAGCGCATGCTGATGACGTTTTATTCTTCTATAGAAACTTGCATCGTAGCATACGAGTCAATAGGCGTCATCATCATACAGTCTACATACATGTCGTACCCAAGTTTAATAGATCCATATCGCACAATGTAATTTGTAATGATCTTATAGGATTGCTAAAATAGTGCAGTGTATCCCAGGCTTTACTCCAGCTGTAAAATGGTCCCAAACTTAACTCCGGCGCGCTCGCTTCATTTTTCCTCGTGTCTGCTTTCCGTGTTTCGCGGTTGAGCTTGAGCAGCATGACCCTGCTTAATCGACGATCGATAAGTTTTATCTATTAAATGTATTATCGGCAATTAAGCGATCATCGATTAATCGTTAACATCCCTAGTATCTGCAAACAGTGATTTACTGTCGCACAACTCAATGAAATTCAACGACGTCAAGGCTGAAATGTGATTGGTTATCAAGGCACATGTTGATAATGTGCCGTTACGCTTTCTCCAATGGTAGAGCCATGGACCCTCGTATCTCCCAATAATAAGACCACTGATAGATATTTGAGTAAGCTGAAACCCAATACTTGCGTTAAAAACTGTAATTCGGCAATTTCTCTCTAAAAAAAAAAATCCTGTCGTCACTGGCGTGCAATGAATTCTGGGGTAGGCAAGGCCGCGAAGGATCCATCTGTTGTATCCTTAATTTCACAGGAAACGAAGGACGCATTTGAAGGAGCCTTCGAACTGGGAGAGCCTTTGCCGCGTTGACACAACCGCCCTTCGAAGGATGCAGCCTCTAAATTGCTTGCAGTCTCTACTAATGAGCTGGTGAGTTGAATCAGGTGTGCTAGATGAGGGAGACATACAAAATATGAAGTGGTCAAGAAGCACTGCTTTAAAGGGTAAATTCTGATATGAAAAAGTAACTAAATCCAAAGTGTAAATAACTTGCTGTGATCAAATACATTCGTTGAGCAATCCAGAAACTTGATGCTAGATCTCCTGCTGCCTAGAATGGAAAGCGCAGTGTTGCGACATGAATGGAGAAGGTTAAGTTTAGTCTCCCAGGAGGACTAGGCTAACATACACAGCAAGATGCACAAACACACACCTACGCCCTGTTAACACTCGCAGGCGGCAGAGCGCTAACTGTATGCGAGCATGTCCCATGGGGCATGTTACAGTGACACTGGAGTACACGCCACTGAGCAAGACAGCTGGGAAATGGCGCCAAAAAGGATCCGTGGTGTGTGTTTTCTCTGTCCTTTCACTCTCTTTTGTGCGTGTGCAAATACAAACACACAAAGACAGACTGCAGCCTCTCACGTGACAGCTGCGTCACAACAATGCAGCATTAGGTCAACAGATCAATACATCTGAACTTTACATTCAATAAGCGTGGCTGTTAAACTAGCTGACACTGAGCTTTTCTCTACTACACCAGCAAAGACGCAACCACAGACAGAAAAATAAACAGACAAAGGCCTCAAAAGAGCCACCGAATACGCAAGCGCACCCACACACACACACACACACACGGGAAAAGTTGCTTGAGGTGCTGAATAGCAGGGGGACACCTGTCACAAAAGCTGTGAGCTCTGGGTGGGGGTCTCATTTCCCTCCTCCTCCTCTCCACTGGAAGGATTAAATATCCAGACCGTTTGTGCCGGACCAACAGATGTCTGTTTCAAATCTGACACAGCCTGGCCTGCAATCTCAGTACACTAAGCCAACAAAAACCCCATGACCTCACACTCCAGAGCTTTCTTTTCCAATTACCACACTAAATTCACTCTAAAATACATCTCTCTCTAAAGTCACCATGAAAACAAAATTGACCATTCTTGTTTTTATGGAATATATTTGCAGTATTTATTACAAATTATCTATGCACATCATTATTAATTATCAAAATAACTTCCCCTCCCTCTTGCAGCTCTTCTCTGATAACGTGTTTACTGCCGCGAGGGCGGGATCAACCTGACACTCACACATGAGATCGACCAATAGCAAACCACAACCATCCAATCAATTCCACATGGACAAAATCAAGTCCCGCCCCACATTTTTTCTTGTTCGAGAAGCCGTTTAACTTTGACATGAATCACAATAGAGAAGAAAAGACTGGAATCTGGAATCTGAGGTTGCAAAAAAAATGAAAATATTGAGAAAATCGCCTTTAAAGTTGTCCAAATTAAGTCCTTAGCAATGTATATTACTACTAATAATACATTTTTGATATATTTACAAAGTTTCTTCATGTTATATGATCTTTACTTAATATCCCTAATGATTTTTGGCATAAAAGAAAAATCAATAATTTTGACCCATACATTGTATTGTTGGCTATTGCCACAAATATACCCGTGCGACTTATGACTGGTTTTGTGGTCCAGGGTCACATACATATCTATATTTCTCTCTTTATATTTTCTTGAATATTTACTTTGCAAGTGAATAAACCTAAATAACAAGGCTTAGGCGTTTCTCCACAAAACGGTGCAAAGCATGACAAAAATAGACAGTATCAAAGGGGAAAGAACCCACAGACAAAATACTAATAATTCAAGAGAAACATATGGCAAATATTCCTCAAAAATGACAATATTAGTAAAGAAAAGAAAGAAAAAATAAATAAATAAATAAATAAATAAATACTGGTACTACCCTAGGTTTTGGACATACCATCATGGCAGTACCATATTGTTTTTTTGTTTTTGTTGTTGTTGTTGTTGTTTATCATATCAATTACAATGACTTTTAGTATACATGGTACCATGGTAACAATATAGTATACTGACCATGGTAGAATTGTAAATATGGTACATATAACATGTAACCATATCAGGTGAGGATACTGTGGTCGTGTGATACATGTATGGTGCTGAGTAACTGCAGTTACTCAGCACCATACATGTATCACACGACCACAGTATCCTCACCTGACACCATCACTTTACCATAGTAAATAGCGCTGAAGTACTTTACTTTTCGGTTAATTACAAGATTTTGACAACATTGTTGTTCTTTGTGATTGTTTTACATATAAACGCTTTAAAATCATAACACTGACACGAATACATTGAGCGCGAGCTGAGGTAGAAGCTGCTCAGAAGTTTAATTTGACATTGTCGCCTCAAGGCCAAAGTTTTATGAGTCACCCGAGAATAAACTACATGACTATTCCTATAACTAGACGAAATGTGAGGGAATATGAGGTACTTCTCACCAAAACGCGACGATAAACTCGTCAGAACCGAGTCCCCGAAGCAGCGGAAATGTGCAAAGGCTGCAGAACAAACCGACGAACCACCGCCCGGCGCTCGCGCAGCGAACGAGCCGCTCCGCGCGCGCACTCACTGCCTGACAGCTCAACACTCACGCGCTTTTAACACTCGTGTTATTCTCTGCACTTTATAAGTAAATATAACAGCATTATTAGAATTTAAGTTAAAATTAAGAGTAATTCTGGGCTACCCAGAAATTATAAGACGTCATCGAAACTGGACGGCACTCTTAATTTGTTGAAATTGCACTTGTTCCCATAAATAAATAAATACAGCTAACTGCAAGCTACAATAAAAACATCAACACTGGAAGGTTTATTAATTATTAATGACTCAAACCTAATTCTGAAAGTGAATTATAAACTTGTTTAATCGCCTGTAGCTGAACACATAAACAATAAACGCTGCTGTCAAAATATGAAACATTATGTCCATAACACACATCATGACATTCTCCAAGTTCACATATTCTCAACTTATCCTAAATACGCCAAGTCGCACCTTACCTTGGATTTCGGGCTGAGATGTGTTGAAATGGTCTGTCAAAGTGGGAAACAAACCACTTGTAAATGTATGAGAGTGAAAGCGCAGTAACTGCTCGCGCTGCGCTCACTTCCTGAGTGCTGCTGAACTCCGCACACAAGCTTGGCGGTGGCAGTCGGCCGTCGCCTCTGATTGGTCACACCTGTCCGTGACGCCACGCGCCAGATGGAAGATGATTGGCTATCCTGAGCGAAATGTAAAGCAGGCGTGGCTCTCCACATAAAGGCTGCATGCTATGCGGGGGTAATCAGATGAATAAAGTAATTTAAAAGGCTTTATGGTGATTTTAATTAGTGTATGCAGACAAAAGAAAACAATAGGAGGTTGTGCGGTACAGCGCTATTTTGGCGTGGTGCGCCATCTGGTAGTAATCACATGTTGAAGACGTATAGGGCCTATTCATTTGATATTTAAATATTAAATATTTGTTTCGTTAAACAAAAAAAACCCTATAAAGACATTGTTTAAAACCTCCGTGAGGCAATTTCCCAGTTTGGCTGCAAATTTTTAAAGGTTACTTAATTATTGAAAGAAGCGAAGGGCGATTTCCTGTGGAAAGTTTTGTTTCTAAACCGAAGACATCAAAAGGTCATTAGCATATTGCACATTATTGCACTTGTTACATCACATAAGGTCCATAACAAACAAAGTGACTGGAAGGAAGGCGTTGCAGCAACGGCTTTATATCCTTAAAATGTTTCTAAAAGAGTTTATAGTTTCTTAACAGTCTTTAGTGCTTAGATCAAATTAACTAGAATGGTGTGCCTATATGACTATATAGGTCACACTTTTATAAAATATTCATTCAAGGGAGTTCAAGTTCAAGGGAGACCTGGGCTAGTTAGCACCTTTTACTTAAGTGGATATTTCTCAAGGTAGGTTACAATGCACTGGAAGAAATACAGATTTGTGACTTTACACTATATATATATATATATACACCGATCGGGCATAACTTTATGACCGCTGACAGGTGAAGTGAATAACACTGATTATCTCTTCATCACGGCACCTGTTAGTGGGTGGGATATATTAGGCAGCAAGTGAACATTTTGTCCTCAAAGTTGATGTGTTAGAAGCAGGAAAAATGGGCAAGCGTAAGGATTTGAGCGAGTCTGACAAGGGCCAAATTGTGATGGCTAGACGACTGGGTCAGAGCATCTCCAAAACTGCAGCTCTTGTGGGGTGTTCCCGGTCTGCAGTGGTCAGTATCTACTGAGCAATGGAAGAAGGTGGCCTGGTCTGATGAATCACGTTTTCTTTTACATCACGTGGATGGCCGGGTGCGTGTGTGTCGCTTACCTGTGGAACACATGGCACCAGGATGCACTATGGGAAGAAGGCAAGCCGGCGGAGGCCATGTGATGATTTGGGCAATGTTCTGCTGGGAAACCTTGGGTCCTGCCATCCATGTGGATGTTACTTTGACATGTACCACCTACCTAAGCATTGTTGCAGACCATGTACACCCTTTCATGGAAACGGTATTCCCTGGTGGCTGTAGTCTCTTTCAGAAGGATAATGCTACAAAGCAAAAATGGTTCAGGAATGGTTTGAGGAGCACAACAACGAGTTTGAGGTGTTGACTTGGCCTCCAAATTCCCCAGATCTCAATCCGATCGAGCATCTGTAGGATGTGCTGAACAAACAAATCCGATCTATGGAGGAACCACCTCGCAACTTACAGGACTTAAAGGATCTGCTGCTAACATCTTGGTGCCAGATACCACAGCACACCTTCAGGGGTCTAGTGGAGTCCATGCCTCGACGGGTCAGGGCTGTTTTGGCAGCAAAAGGGGACCTACACAATATTAATATAATGTTATGCCTGATCGGTGTGTATATATATATATATATATATATACACATTATATATATATATATACACGTGTGTGTGTGTGTAGTCAGATATTATAACATACATGCCATAAAACATATTTTGCATAGAACTATGAAACCTATCAAATTTGAAGTCGAAGTGGCAGTTGCTAATTTGAATAAGAAAGAACTACAAAACAGAGTGCAGATTGGAATTTGATAAGGAAAGACGCCATGACAAGCCCGCAGCACCCAGGGGCCGCACCTGCTCTTTGCACATCTGCACACGCTGTTAAAACAACCACTATAAATGCATGTCATGACTGCAATAGATATACTGTCAGCACTATCAATATGATATAAATTCTACTTCTTGCAATAGGAAAAACACTTGGTAATTCACTCTTTTTCCCAGTTGATTTTATGAAATTCATTCAGATGAATTGTAAGGACCCTCTGTGAAGTTTATTTGTGGCTGAAAAAGCAGGACGTAAACAGGGAATGATAAGGCAAAACCTCACTGGACCAGCTAACGGCAGCACTTCATCTTTCTAACAGGCTGGCCCATAATTCATTGTGGAGAGGATTTCCTGTGAAGACGATCATGACGCCAAACGCTGATCTTCACAGGGTGTGGAGCATTGATGCAGCTGAGTTGGCTGACAAGTAGCGGTGCTTGAACTTGCAGCAGCAATTTCTGAGACTATCTTCATGTGACTGGTCGGTTTGTGACTTACTACACAGGGGGTTTCCAAGAGTATGTTTTTTAGCTCTGTCAGCAATGCATATTGCACATACATGTGTGCATATTGTTTTATCCTGGTCGTGTTGTTGAATTTCTAATGCATTGCATTAGAATACATTGCCTTCACTGCACAAGCTGCAGAACACTTTCCCAGTATGACACTTGTGGTTTAAACATACAGCCTACACTCTGCAGACCGTGGCATAAACTTGACCTGAAACCAAAGAAAAAATAGTCACACCAGCCACAACGCTAAATATAATAATTTTAATAGAGCAAATCTATTCAGGACATCATAGAGGTCAAAGTAGATTCAGATAGTGGAGAAAATTACCGTATTTTCCAAATGAAAAATAATATGGATACTGTGGATATGGCTGTTTTAGTGTAAACTTCCAGCTCAGAACACACAGTCGCACAGTTTTGAGTATTGTTTTAGTTATAGCGCCCTCTAACAGTGAAAACTGAAATTAACAATGACAGGGGTGTGTGTGTGTGTGTGTGTGTGTGTGGCACACTGGCCCTGTCCCAAATGACACACTTCATGCACACTTGCGGTATAACAGCTCACTGTCCCTTCACTGACTAACTTTGTCTTCCATATTCACTGAGTGACCAAACAACTACCGGTATGTAAAATCTTTGTAGTGACGCCCTATGGTAGGCATAACTGGCATATAAAACTATGATTTGACTATCCATAAATATATTTCAGATAGTTACAATTGATGAGTCATAATTATAATTTGACTAGTTAGAATGATAATTAGAGATATCCAGCTTTTTTTTTTTTAAAAGTTGCCAGCCACCGCCAGCGTTTCTGATCATTTTCCCAAAAGTCTCATGGCCCCTAAAATATTTTGTTTTATGAATATCTGAACATGCTATACTATCAAAAGAAAGAACAGACCCTCTGCTTTTGATTCTAGGTTCATGCATTCTTTTATGTGGGTAAGTTTAATAAAAAAAGCCACATTTTGAGCAAAAAAACGGAGAGAATTTTGTCAGAGATCGGATTCAGAACAGATTCATGATCAAAACATAGATGGAGTAGATCGAGTCCATCAACACTCCTTGCACAGTCCTAACCACTTCCTGGGTCGACATTTCACTCAGTAACATTAGGCCGTTTTGATTTATATGCTGTTTATTGTTGATGATCGCATTATTTTTCATATGCATCTGCTTATGCTATCGCTTGTTTCTGCTTCTTCTTCTCCTGTGTTTTGATCTGGATACTGTACTCGTGCAGGAGATGCGTAATAGCGCCCCCTACCGTATAACAGTGAAAACACGGAAAGCCGTAAAAACTCGTCAATGGCAGGGAAGCGTTTTCTCATAAAAGGCGACATAACTCGTCAATGGCGGGGAAAGAGTTAATATTTAAAGGTGCAGTGTGTAAATTTTAGCGGCATCTAGTGGTGAGGTTGTGATTGCAGTCGCTCACCCCTCCCTTTCGAAGCACATAGAGAAGCTATGGGGGCCGACACAGGACAAAAATGTTGTCGTCTGAGACAGCAGAGCGTGACTAGCGCTCTGTAGACCAGTTTGTCCGTTTAGGGCTACTGTAGAAACATGGCGACTTCACTGTAAGGGGACCCGCGGTGTATGGAGATAGAAATGGCTCAGTCTAAAGTAATAAAAACATAACGGTTCATTATGAAAGGTCTTTATACACCACTGAAAACATAGTTATGTATATTATATTGCATTTCTGTCAATAGATCCTCATAAATACTACATACTGCACCTTTAAGATGTCAGTATAGGCCTACTGTAAAAAATGATCAGTTGACTTAACTTAAAAAAGTGAGGAAACCCGTCGCCTTAAAATTATTAAGTAAATAAACCATGTGGAATTGAAAAAATTAAGTTATGTGGAATTGCCAATTAATTGTGTATTAATTGCACATGAAGTTTATTTACTTAATCATTTTAAGGCGACGGGTTTCCTCACTTTACTGGAGTTACACAGTTTACTTCACAGTTACTGATTCCAAATTGATGTGAAATGATGTGAAATTGTATATTTATGTGTGTTTGAAAGACAAAAGCCTTCCAGAAGACAGCAATACATGGTTAAATGCCTCACCGAGTGATGATTGAAATAATAATTAATGTATTCATCAGGAGCTGATTAGATATGCAATGTTGTGCTGTTGAGAAAACACTTCTTAAATTTAAATGATTTGTGTAAATCCAGTGATCAAATGCTGTGTGGGTCTCAGTTTTCAGTGATAGTCACATGACCAGTGGCTGGTCTGTGTGTGCGATTATTCCACAAACCTGGAAGACCTGAACGTATACAAGCAGTAGGGACAGCATTCACTATAAAATGTTATAGTTTTCCCTATGGAATACTAATTGTATTACTGCACAAGTTTTATTTATCGAGGCTATTTAACTCAGTCTGCATTGTGATGCTGATGTATGATGGCTCCTGTGTAAGTGAGCATGACCTGTCATGATGATGAAGCACCTTAATCCTTAGATGAACATAAATGCAAGGTGCAACCCTTAAATGCATGAATGTTTCGCCAATAATTATTACATATTCGGGTCTTTAGCGACCCAGATCTATATCTAACACAGATGGATCTCTACCTGTCGCGATAATATAAAACTCTCCTGATATTAGAATAACAATTACAGAAGAATAAAATAAAGCATATTTTGTTACGTTTTGGAGCTTGAAAGGGTTCAGTTTGAGCAGATGTTTTATACCATCATCACTGTCCTCGTCAGAGCTCATTTCCCAGTACATTCAGCATCTCAAACATATTCTCAAAACTATCATTTTTAACATCAATATTTTGATTGCTGACAGCTTCTTCACCAGATCCACCATCAAGTGAAAGTGACACTAATATTTGATTGTGTTCAGTTCTTGCTCTGCTGTAAATCACTGAGCCATTTCAAGTTCTGCTGATGATTCTTCCTATTCTTTTGTTTTCTGCCTGCGGTAACTATGAGTGAAACGTCACTTCATCATTGTGTATCAGACATTGCCAACTTGTGGAATAAAGGTGAATTGCACTCATTCAGTCATCAAAGATTCAGTTATTGTTGTGCAGAAAAAACATACTTACACTGTTACACACCTCGGGTCGTTAGCGACCCTATACAATGTATTAAAAAAATTAATGGGAAAACAGGCATTCTTTTATCATGTTATTATTTTTTTCCTGGTATATTGTTTATAATGAATTGATTGAGGAATACTAAGAAGGTTGATGTCTAACTTTAAAAAATGAATGAGGAAGGGTGTAGTAAATGACGTAAAGACCCGAGGTCTGTGTTTAAGGGTTAAGTTATAAATATGGATATTTTTCTTACAAAAACGCATTGCTTCGTTTCATAAGGCCTTTATTAACCCCCTGGAGCCGTATGGATTACTTTTATGATGGATGGATGTGCTTTTTTGGTCTTCAAAATCTAAGGTACCATTCACTGCCATTATAAAGCTTGGAAGAGCCAGGACATTTTTTAATGTAACTCTGATTCTATTCGTCTGAAAGAAGTAAATCATATACACCTAGGATGGCTTGAGGGTGAGTAAATTATGTGATACGGTCTGGTCGTTTAGTTTTTGGCTGAACTATCCCTTTAAGATGATACACGCTACTAAACACAAGACAGAGAGGGGTTCTTTAGCACATGTTCTTTGTGGGATATCTGCGGTGTTATTTAGCCTGGTGACACATTCAGACCTCTGACTAGACTTGACTCGGAGTCTCGGACATGACAGTCCTGCCCAGCCAGTTAGAGCAAAAACCTCCATCCACCAACATATCAGCAAAAAGAGTGAATTAAGGGAATAGTTCACTCCGAAAAGACAGTTTTGTCATCATTTACACGCCCTCATGTCATTCCAAATCCTAAAGACTTTGTCTTCTGTGAAACACAAAGATACAGTTCCAATGAATGGGCACTGAAGCATCAAGCTTCAAAAATGTATCATAAAGGTGGTCTAAAAGTGCCCTAAACACTACCTGTGAGATTAAGTGTGGATTTGATGGCATGTTTATGTAAGTGCTGAAATGCAAGATAAGTAACCTCTGAACCTACATTAAACCAACTCTTAGACAATGTTGTTATTGTGCAGGTGCAATAACTTTACAGTTCATGCTACTGTTACCCAGCATGCTGCACCGGAGCAGCGCTGAAGAGAGGAAGTGAGATGAGACGAAACACATCTGTCCAACAGTGCAGAAACAAGGGTTTGTGTACTACATTACCAGTCCTAATCAAGTGCAACATACTGCCATACATGCAAATATAGAGGCATATAAACAGCCCCACCTGTGAATGAATAGCCCAAGTCTGAGCTGCATTAAAGGGTTAGTTCACCCAAAAAGGAAAATTCTGTCATTAATTACTTACCCTCATGTCGTTCGACACCCGTAAGACCTTTGTTCATCTTCAGAACACAAATTAAGATATTTTTGTTGAAATCCGATGGCTCAGAAAGGCCTCCATTGGCAGCAATGACATTTCCTCTCTCAAGACCCATAAAAGGTACTAAAGACGTTGTTAAAAAGTTCATCTCACTACAGTGGTTCTACAATAATTTTATGAAGCGACGAGAATAGTTTTTGTGTGCAAAAAAAAAAAATCTAAATAACTACTTTATTCAACTTTATTCTTGTCTTCCGTGTGGGCCTCTGACATGAACTCACGACGCATGCGTGAGAATATGACGTAGAGCCGGCGGAAGCGAGGAACTTTGTTTACAAGCAGAGGAAGACGCGCCATATCTAAGCTGTTGAATTTTACATTGATTGTGCTTTAGGTCTTGGCATAGTGTTCAAAATTGTGCTAAAGTGTGCATTTCCTGGATGCCCGAACGCCGGCTCTACGTCATATTCTCGCGCATGCGTCGTGGTGCTTCGTGAGTTCACGTCAGAGGCCCACACGGAAGACAAGAATAAAGTTGAATAAAGTCGTTATTTTGATTTTTTTTTGCACACAAAAACTATTCTCGTCGCTTCATAAAATTATTGTAGAACCACTGTAGTGAGATGGACTTTTTAACGACGTCTTTAGTACCTTTTATGGGTCTTGAGAGAGGAAATGTCATTGCTGCCAATGGAGGCCTTTCTGAGCCATCGGATTTCAACAAAAATATCTTTATTTGTGTTCCGAAGATGAACAAAGGTCTTACGAGTGTCGAACGACATGAGATTAAGTAATTACTGACAGAATTTTCATTTTTGGGTGAACTAACCCTTTAAACACATTTAATACCACTTCAGATGCAGCTTCTATGCCACATCTGCATAGCAAAGATGGATTTATCTGCAAAACGACGATGTGTGGATTGCAGAACTCCTGGTTCAAGATAAAAAAATATATATATTATTATTTATCCATACACATCATTTTTTTTATTCATGTGCCTCGTGATGTTTAATCCAAATAACTAACCCCTCCCTCTTACAGCTCTTCTCTAATAATGTTTACTGACATGAGGACGGGGCAACCTGTCACTCACATGAGATCCACCAATAGCAAACCACAACCATCCAATCAATTCCCCACAGACAAAATCAAGTCCCGCTCTATATTTGTTCTTGTTTGAGAAGCCGTTTCACTTGGATATACGTCACAATAGGGACGAAAACACTATTGCAACTTCTGTTTCATGCCGACTTTAAAGCAAATGTTTTTGTTAATCGTCTAATGTGCCTAAAGCCGAGCGAATGCGCACAGTTGAATGCACAGCCTTGCAAAGTATACTTCTTTTGACTCGTACACGTACACAGGTGTTCGACGCATGCAAAGTTTTGAGCAATATCTCGCCACAAGTTACAACCCATGTAAATACTGAAAAAAAAAAATTAAATGCGCATGTGCGACATACAGTGCATCCGGAAAGTATTCACAGTGCTTCACTTTTTCCACATTTTGTTATGTTACAGCCTTATTCCAATACTTTGTCGAAGCCTCAAGTCTTTTTGAGTATGATGCTACAAGCTTGGCACATCTTTTTTTGGGCTGTTTTTCCCATTCTTCTTTGCTGGACCTCTCAAGCTCCATCAGGTTGGATGGGGAGCATTGGTGCACAGCCATTTTCAGATCTCTTCAATCGGGTTCAAGTCTGGGCTCTGGCTGGGCCACTCAAGGACATTCACAGAGTTGTCCTGTAGCCCCTCCTTTGTTATCTTGGCTGTGTGCTTAGGGTCGTTGTCCTGTTGGAAGATGAACCTTCGCCCCAGTCTGAGGTCCAGAGCGCTCTGGAGCAGGTTTTCATCAAGGATGTCTCTGTACATTGCTGCATTCATCTTTCCCTCGATCCTGACTAGTCTCCCAGTTCCTGCCGCTGAAAAACATCCCCACAGCATGATGCTGCCACCACCATGCTTCACTGTAGGGATGGTATTGGCCAGGTGATGAGCGGTGCCTGGTTTCCTCCAGACATGACGCTTGCCATTCAGGACAAAGAGTTCAATCTTTGTTTCATCAGACCAGAGAATTTTGTTTCTCATGGTCTGAGAGTCCTTCAGGTGCCTTTTGGCAAACTCCAGGAGGGCTGTCATGTGCCGTCTGGCCACTCTACCATACAGGCCTGATTGGTGGAGTGCTGCAGAGATGGTTGTTCTTCTGGAAGGTTCTCCTCTCTCCACAGAGAAACGCTGGAGCTCTGTCAGAGTGACCATCGGGTTCTTGGTCACCTCCCTGACTAAGGCCCTTCTCCCCCGATCGCTCAGTTTGGCTGGGCGGCCAGCTCTAGGAAGAGTCCTGGTGGTTCCAAACTTCTTCCATTTACAGATGATGGAGGCCACTGTGCTCACTGGCACCTTCAGTGCTGCAGAAATGTTTCTGTACCCTTTCCTAGATCTGTGCCTCGATACAATCCTGTCTCGGAGGTCTACAGACAATTCCTTGGACTTCATGGCTTGGTTTGTGCTCTGACATGCACTGTTAACTGTGGGACCTTATATAGACAGGTGTGTGCCTTTCCAAATCATGTCCAGTCAACTGAATTTACCACAGGTGGACTCTAATCAAGTTGTAAAAACATCTCAAGGATGATCAGTGGAAGCAGGATGCACTTGGGCTCAATTTTGAGTGTCATGGCAAAGGCTGTGTATACTTATGTACATGTGATTTTTTCGTTTTTTATTTTTAATAAATTTGCTAAGATTTCAAACAAACTTATTTCACGTTGTCATTATGGGGTATTGTTTGTAGAACTGAGGGAAAAAATTATGATTTTAATACATTTTGGAATAAGGCTGTAACATAACAAAATGTGGAAAAAGTGAAGCGCTGTGAATACTTTCCGGATACACTCTACAAAGTACGATACGAAAGTCGTGTATGTGTAAAAAGTGAAGTATACTTTGGCCTTAAGACTTTTGCACAGTGCTGTACATCAGAAATATTTCAATATACAGTGGTGGCTAAAATTATTAGAACACCTGACAGATCTGAAAATCCTCCAAAACATGATTTCATTTAATAATGTTCATGAAACATGCAGATGGTTGCTCTGACCATCAAATATCAGATGAAGTGAGTCGTACTGTTTTATATATTGTTTCGTATATATTTGTGTGAATCATTGTACACTGGACTGCTTTGCAAACAAGGGTCAGTAAACGCAGGATTTGCTTCTCAAAGATGGATCAAATCCAACTCTTCATGATCCAACTTCATATCTAGAACACGCAAATACCACACTTTATAATGTGTGTGTTTGCAGATCGCCTTTCTGAATGTGCTAATGTGGCTAAAGTTACCATTGTCTCTTACTGAGCCCGAAAACACTCACTGCCTGTAAAATTCAGAAGCGCACTTTTATTATTTCTTAAAAATAAAACTAATGTCATAGCTCTGATATCTGTGAATACAGTCAGAGACAATGGTAAGTTTAGCCACCGTATAGTGTCCTAACCAGCACATTCACAAAGGCGATTTGAGTATATTCACAAAATATAACGTGGTTCTTACATGTTCTGAAAATGAAGTTGGTCGAACAGTTGGTATTGATCCATCTTTGTGAATTCTACTCACTGTGTGAAGGTTCTCCACACTCCAGTTGTTGTTGTTTATCCAAACTAGCAAGCTGTAAAGGCCCCGCCCTATTCTGAAAAGGGGGTGGGGAGCCGCAGCTCATTTGCATTTAAAGAGACACACACGAAAACAGTGTGTTTTTGCTCCCACCCAAATAGGGGCTTTCAAAACGTCTTATAATAAATAATCTGTGGTGTGTTTTGAGCTGAAACTTCATAGACACTTCACAGATTCTGGGGACATCTGAGACTTATATTATATTTGTGAAAAGGGCATTATAGGAGCCTGACACAGTTATCATTTTCATGTCCTGCGCCACGTTGTTTAAATAGCAAATGCACTCGCGCCCATCTGTTCACCCATGGGCGTGCTGGTCTGAGAACGAGGTGTGTTCAGGCGCATTGTTGGCACGTTGCTATTTTGAGGAACTGAAAACGACTGCGCCATTGACCAACAAAAACCTGCTCTAAAGTCAATAGCGCAGTGTTTTTGTGTTATTTAAAGAGCGCGTTAGTAATATGCGCCTATAGGCGTTAGCACAACGTGCATACACTCTGCTTATTACACACACAGGGACGCGCAGCAGCACACAAACACCCATGACTCATTAAGAGACTAGGTACAACCCTTTTGGACCATGCACCTGGCACGCCGACTGTTTTTTCCGTCGTTAAACCAGCAAAAGTGGATTCGGACATGTCCTAAGTGCACCTGCGGCATACGCTTCAGACCATGTGGTCAGATCGTTAAAATAGGGCCCCTAGTGTGAAACTGCCTTTACATTTGCCAAAAATAGCTTATTATTATTATTATTAAAAAACAAACAAGCAAGCCCAAAGTAACACAAAAGTAACATAACACATTACTTTCCATAAAAAGTAACTAATTAACGCAATTAGTTACTTTTTAGGGAGGAACGCAATACTGTAATGCATTAATTTTAAAAGTAACTTTCACCAACATTGGAGCTCGTGGCATTGAGGCGATAGTGCACATGGGGAAATTGATCTGAAGAGAACACAGACAAAAGCACAAGTGTTGCAAATTGTACAGTGATGTAATTGTATGGTCACAGGAGCAAACCCTTAATTTTACAGTGATAAATTAAATTAACAGCATAAAAGTTACAGATCACAACTACCGGGGCAGAAATGACTGTTTGATTGTATACTTTTCCCGGATCTTCTGCGATCACATTAGTGAGTATTTACAGCACACACACACACAAAATACACTCACCGTGAGTCGTTTCTGAAGAATAATCATGCTGCTCTCTGCTCTTCAACAAATCTTTTCTTATTCCATTGCAAGCTATCCCTTATGAAAAAGAGTTCATTTTATGAAGTATACTTAAGTAATGTTCAAGAATATTTTTAAGTATACTAATATCAATGTACTAGTAGCGTACTATTTCAATACTGCTTGGGACTAAATTGGCCCACTTTAGTACATAAAAAGTACAAACCCGATTCCAAAAAAGTTGGGACACTGTACAAATTGTGAATAAAAACAGAATGCAATGATGTGGAAGTTTCAAATTTCAATATTTTATTCAGAATACAACATAGATGACATATCAAATGTTTAAACTGAGAAAATGTATCATTTTAAGGGAAAAATAAGTTGATTTTAAATTTCATGGCATCAACACATCTCAAAAAAGTTGGGACAAGGCCATGTTTACCACTGTGTGGCATCCCCTCTTCTTTTTATAACAGTCTGCAAACGTCTGGGGACTGAGGAGACAAGTTGCTCAAGTTTAGGAATAGGAATGTTGTCCCATTCTTGTCTAATACAGGCTTCTAGTTGCTCAACTGTCTTAGGTCTTCTTTGTCGCATCTTCCTCTTTATGATGCGCCAAATGTTTTCTATGGGTGAAAGATCTGGACTGCAGGCTGGCCATTTCAGTACCCGGATCCTTCTTCTACACAGCCATGATGTTGTAATTGATGCAGTTTGTGGTCTGGCATTGTCATGTTGGAAAATGCAAGGTCTTCCCTGAAAGAGACGACGTCTGGATGGGAGCATATGTTGTTCTAGAACTTGGATATACCTTTCAGCATTGATGGTGCCTTTCCAGATGTGTAAGCTGCCCATGCCACACGCACTCATGCAACCCCATACCATCAGAGATGCAGGCTTCTGAACTGAGCGCTGATAACAACTTGGGTTGTCCTTGTCCTCTTTAGTCCGGATGACATGGCGTCCCAGTTTTCCAAAATGAACTTCAAATTTTGATTCGTCTGACCACAGAACAGTTTTCCACTTTGCCACAGTCCATTTTAAATGAGCCTTGGCCCAGAGAAAACGCCTGCGCTTCTGGATCATGTTTAGATATGGCTTCTTTTTTGACCTATAGAGTTTTAGCCGGCAACGGCGAATGGCACGGTGGATTGTGTTCACCGACAATGTTTTCTGGAAGTATTCCTGAGCCCATGTTGTGATTTCCATTACAGTAGCATTCCTGTATGTGATGCAGTGCCGTCTAAGGGCCCGAAGATTACTGGCATCCAGTATGGTTTTCCGGCCTTGACCCTTACGCACAGAGATTGTTCCAGATTCTCTGAATCTTTGGATGATATTATGCACTGTAGATGATGATAACTTCAAACTCTTTGCAATTTTTCTCTGAGAAACTCCTTTCTGATATTGCTCCACTATTTTTCACCGCAGCATTGGGGGAATTGGTGATCCTCTGCCCATCTTGACTTCTGAGAGACACTGCCACTCTGAGAGGCTCTTTTTATACCCAATCATGTTGCCAATTGACCTAATAAGTTGTAAATTGGTCCTCCAGCTGTTCCTTATATGTACATTTAACTTTTCCGGCCTCTTATTGCTACCTGTCCCAACTTTTTTGGAATGTGTAGCTCTCATGAAATCCAAAATGAGCCAATATTTGGCATGACAAAATGTCTCACTTTCAACATTTGATATGTTATCTATATTCTATTGTGAATAAAATATAAGTTTATGAGATTTGTAAATTATTGCATTCCTTTTTTATTCACAATTTGTACAGTGTCCCAACTTTTTTGGAATCGGGTTTGTATATGCTTAATACGTGTAACAGTGCACAACTACGTTTCTCATTTGTGCTGAATCTGAACAAGTGAACTTATAAGTATACTAGTAGTTTAGCTACTATTTTAAATACTTGTAGTACATTTTTTTTAGTTTATGAAAGTACACTTTGAAGTGTACTCTCAGTAAATTACTAGTTCAGTAGTTTTATAATGCAAGTATACTTGTAAGTTTTCTTTAAGTGGACATAACATCATACTTATAGTTTACTATTTATATATTATTTTTGCACTTTTAAGTTACTATGTTCCTATATTTATTTATTTTATCCTCTCTTACAGTTATACCTACTTGGAGAATTCAGATCTGAAGTAAATTCCTATGTACATTACCAGTGGACTAGACTACACACACAAAAAAAATCAGATACGCAGAATTAGGAATAATTTTCTTTATAAATCAATATTTTCAAATAATGTAAGTTTATAAGACTCTATGTAAAACTATGAGGAAACAAGTATTTAATAGGCTACTCAATCAAAAGATTAAACACAACTACAAGCAAAGTATACTTAGAATACCTAATTATACTTAAGTATATCTCGATCAAAAGATCGACAAGTATACAAGTATTAGTCCAAATAAGCCTACTTAGTCTGTCAGTATAAGTCAAGTATACTTAAGTGCAATTTTAAGTATATTTCTGAGAAGTACATACAAAGTAGACTTATTTTTAGTTTAAAAGAAGTATACTAATAGCACACTTGAATAAACTTTTTTTTCGCAAGCTATTGCTGCCACAATGAAAGCAATCTCTTCCTCTGACTCGTTACGTTTAAAATCTGTCCGTTCTTGTTTTTAATTTTAAAGAAAGATGTTGATTATGCATCTAATTACACACATTTAATCAACTGTTCCTGTACCCCTATCCTAATCTCATGTCATTACAAACCTGAATGCCTTTTATTCTTCTGTGAAACACAAAAGGAAAAAAGAGATATCAATGCACTGGATATGAAAAGAGATAAACAGGAGCAAAGGGCATAATTAGTGCTCATTTTTGCTAGAGCTAATTTATTTTACATGTCTACTTACTCATAACACAGTTCCCTTTTATCCACAAGGGGTCACTGTGTGCCTATACAATCTTTCTCATTCAGAATCTGACTTCAGCTCGGTCTGGTGCCATTATACTGTATATTAAGCCATTATACTGTATATTAAGTTTAAAATAAAACTTATATATTGAGTCACAACAGCATTTGTGATGGTTAATAAAAGAAAAATAACCTCAACTGTGCGTCTCATATGTGGCTTCTCAAAATGTCTTCGGATTATTTAATGTAAAGTATGTAATATTGCAATTATTAAAAAAAAAAAAAAAAAAAAGCTACAACTTCTAAAGATTTAAAATATAGTGCAAGAGTTAAAACCCCAGTTACCATTGAGAAAACGTGTCTACATAAGCAACCAAAACTGACAAGATGCTTGTAAAATACGGTTTTTTTTTAAGGTATTCACAAAAAATAATGCAATATTATGTAGCTACATTAATTATGCAACACTGAGCTCCGGTAAACCCTTATATGACATACTTATCAAATAAATGTAAAGAATTATTTTGGAACTGTTTTCATTGAAAGACTAAAACGAAACTTAATAGCCGAATCGTCAGATACACTGTTGAAACAAACAAACCAACCCGCCATGTTATTTAAACGGTGTGTTGTCAAATAGCACCGTTATGCTTCTCCGTGAAATGTTTATTTGCTTTATTACGCAACTCGTTTGCTTCGTTACGTCTGAACCCTAAGGAGGGACGGCCAATTGTCTGAGGGAACGAGCTAACAATAACCTGTAACTCAATAACATTACTCCACCCTCGTGAGAATACTTTGTTCTCTGCAAATCTGATACGTATGGCAAGCCGTTTTGACTTTTATTATCAGGGTTGCCAACTCTCACGCATTTGGCGTGAGACACACGCTTTCAGGCTCTGTCTCACGCTCTCACTCTGCCCGAGTAAATCTCACGCCAAATTGCCAAACCTGCTTTTGATATGAAACAATTTTTTAAAGTTTTAATACGAAATTCAAACAATAAATGCCGTTTTGGCGCACTTAATGTAGCATAACAGTTGAAGCCAGAGCCGTTGAAAAACAGAGTTGCGACATGCTTTCATCTCCCGGCGGCGCGCGCGCGGTCACGTGGTTCATGGAGCTCTCAATAGTTCTAAACAAACCAGCGCTGTCAATACATTTGAATGGCTTAAGCGGATAGACAACAGCTTCACTATACGTATAAGTATTCACAGCAGTTTTGTATAGTGTATTGTATAATATAAAACAGCATAGTGTGCATTGATTATTACGTCAACCACATTTACAGTATTATGGAGATGCAACATTGTTAACATTAATGTTTTTCTTGTATTTAGCCCTCAGGTATTCCTTACTAATTGGTCACACTCATACTCATTGGTGGTCAAGTGTGACCATACACCTTAACTATTTTTCAATTAAATGTTCTATAGCATATTTTAGTTCAATAATATTTATTGAATATTTTGAGGAGATCTTTTGGTACTAAATACTATTTGTGCAATAATTATGGTCCATTAATGACCACTTAAAATATTTTTTTTCTAATATTTTTATTTATATTACAATTACAATTATATTACAAAAAATCTCACTCCAACCTGAACTTAAAAGTTGGCAACTCTGCTTTTATTCATTCACAGGATATGAATTCTTGATATCAACAATTCAATTTCAACTAGTAAAAACTAATTGTTGATATCAGGAATTGAATTGCTACTAGTAAAAATGTTCATTTTTGATATCAACAATTCAATTGCCGCTAGTGACAATGTTAATTTCTGATATCATGAATGTGATTGTTACTAGTAATAAAGCCATTTTAGTTATCTGAAATTATATTCATATCAACAATTGAATTTGAATGGCAGCCTATGGTGACATTTCACTAGTGAAAATATAATTACTGATATCAAGAATTTTATCAAGAGTTTTTACTAGTTGAAATTCAATTGTTGATATCAAGAATTAGCATTTTAACTAGTGAAAATTGAACTGTTGATATCAAGAATTCATATCCGAATGAATAAAAGTCAAAACGGCTTGCCATAGATACGTTTACCTGGCGATAACAGAAGCTCGCAGCGTGTCTGCACACAAACCGGCAGAACTAGTTCAGATGGCCTCGCATCAATTAATGTTACTGTACTTGAAAAACAAGACAACCAGACACAAAATGTTGGAAATATATTTTAATACAAAAAAAAAAAAAAAAAAATTTAACGACCAAACACACAAAATCTACTTTGGTGGCTTAGTACGTTTTGAAAATATATCAGTTCATATTAGGAAATTAAGTAATCTGCTTCACACCATTACCATTCAAACACATTTGTATTGGAAATGAAAGTGTTCCCTCTTTATATTTACATATCAAACTCATGACAGCATCACTGATCATTACTATTCTCTCATTACTTCACAGTGATAGGAAATCAAGTTTTAAGTTTCTTTGAACAATACGATTGCAGATGCTTTCACTAGAGCAACATTTTATTTATTATTTTTATGACTTATTTATATCAGTTTTCTCTTTGATTCCTGTCGAAGGAATCCTTAAGGCAACCCTGGAAATAAAACATTTAACAGTTGGCAAGCTTTACATTCAGAAAAATGAAATTTGCAATCAATTGCGCTTTCTATTTAAAGGAGCAGTTCTCAAAAATGTAAATTGATGTTATTTATTCACCCTAATGCTGTTCCAACCCTGTATTATTTAGGGCGTGTCCGAATCCACTTTTGTTAGTTTAACGATGGGAAAAATGGTCGGCACGCCAGGCGCATGGTCCAAAAGGGTTGTCCCTAGTCTCTTAATGAGTCATGGCTGTGTTTTGGGCGTAACGTGCAATAAACCAATCAGAATCTCATCTCCCTTTCCCTTTAAAAGCCAGTTGCGCTTTCACCATGGTGGATTCATTATTTACATGGCGGAATTTGTGAGCGGAAAGACTGAGCGCTTCTCCAGAGAGGAATCCTTTATTTTTAATATTTGGCATGTTTGTGTGCTGCTGTCCTGTGTGTGTAATAAGCAGAGTGTACACGCATTGTGTACCCGCCTACAGGCGCATATTACGAACGTGCCCTTTAAATAACACAAAAAATACTGCGCTGTTGACTTTAGAGCAGGTTTTTGTTGGTCAATGGCGCAGTCGTTTTCAGTTCCTCAAAATAGCAACGCACCAACAATGCTCCTAAACACACCTCGTTTTCAGACCAGCACGCCCATGGGTGAACAGATGGGCACAAGTGCATTTGCTATTTAAAAAACGTGGCGCTGGATGTGAAAATGATAACTGCGTCAGGCTGAAACTAGCAAAAAACACTTGCATCGCATTGCGCCGGGTGTATGATAGGGCCCCTGGTGTGAAGCATCTAACGGCACCCTTTCTGTAATTTCATGACAGAAGTATGAATTTTTCAAGTATGAATACAAATTTGTGAACTCCGAAAGAAAAGTATGGTCCTTTGTGTTTTTTTTTTTTTTTGTGGAGACTAATAGTATATAAAACAGAAAATATGAGGTTGGAATGCCATTAGGGTGAATAAGTGGCAAAACGATAATTTCTGAGTGACTTCTGAAGCAGAAGCGTCAATGAACACTAACATTCCTTTACATGCATGCTCATCCACATGGCTTCCTAAGAATAGCGCAAGTCGATGCTAATTGAATGTGAAGAGCTTGAGGGAAAGGGTGTATTAGCAGGCCTTTACTTGTCCTGTGACCTGTGAGGCACGTTCACCTGATATTTCCTCCGTTGATAGCTGTAGAAGGCTAAAGTGCTGCTAATTGAATTCCTGCAAGAGATCTACCTCGGACACCTTCAAACTGTGCGAGTCCCGAATGCTAAATCGAGCACTGCGTTGTAACACATCAGGCCAACAGCGGTTTGACTGTCATACCAGAGAGGCTTCTTAAACCTCACAAAACAATGAGCTAACGCATTCTGACTTTTTTCCTCTGCCTAAACTAGGTTCAAATGGGATGTTTGTTCCATAAATCGAATTGGTTCAGACTGAAACCTTCATTACAAGGGGTCTGAAAGGCATGAAATCCTCAAGAAACCAGAACATGCATCATCTTTCACACCAAAATCAAAGGAAACAAATGAAATATTTTGCACTTTAGAGCAGGTACATGACCTAAAAACATCCAAGGAGGACTTTAAGGAGTATGGCACACTGCCACAGTGCTCTATTTAAATAATAGACAAATGTTTCGACTACCTGACGAAGACCGAATGGGTTAAAGCTCTGTTTGTCTACTATTAAGATCAATGTGTCATGATCCATTAAGATTTTTCTGCATTAAAACAACGGTTTCTGTCCTTATGATTTTGATCGGGGCAGTTTTCGTGAGATTCATCAAGGTGAAGTCAGAATGAGAATCACTTTGATCAAACGTGCCTTTTTCTAGGTTACACCCGTGTCCGTCTCACACATAGTTGCCAGCAATTTGGACTATTTGCTGTCGCTCATGTGAGACGAATCATCAGATCTGAGATCTCACAAGTCTTGTGTGACGAGTCTAATTCCTGTACATTACAGTGTCAGCCTGGATGTTGGTGCTAGATTAAACCTGAGATCCAATATGTGGCTTCTAAAAGAAAAGATTATTTAAGAAGAACAACAGGTGTGTGAGAAGCAGCAGGGCAGTGACATACGAGGCACTTTCAGAAGATGCTGTCTGTGTGTGTGCATTCATATGATCCTCTCTGTGTTTATTAATAGGGGCAGTGGCAGAAATGGGCATGTATGCTGCATTGATTTCAGTCATCTGCACATATGAAACACAAACAAAAATACAGCTTCCTCTTCAAAACATTCAGAAGGCACACTTTTGAAGAAAATGAAACCAGTACAGTTATTGCTTGGAGATTTGCACATCCTATTCGCTATCATTTAAAGTGCAGCAAGATAACTGTTCAAGAATTAAAGGCCACCTGATAGTTTTATTCAGTATCCGTTTTGTTCGAGGGAAGGACTGGGAGATACCGGGGACGCTGGTTGTCCCGGTGCTTTGTGAATGGAAAATGTCATTCAGGATCTGAACACGTGCACCGCCCGCACCACATATTGTCGGCAGATTGGACATTCACTCATGCGCTTGCCGCACTTTGTGCACGTGACCATGTGCCCGCACTCCAGAAGAACACAGTCAATGGGCGAGTCCATACAGATCTTACACAGGTTCTCCTCCACGGCCATCCCAGATCCAGTGTCTGCATGCAAAAAAGGAAACAAGAAGTCATGGAACGTGGAAGAATAACCAGTGTGAAGAGATACTGAAGAATGCAAATGGCTCAGTGACGTGACTTTTGTCAGGACAGTAAAAATGCGATTCATACTAGGGATCAGTGTTGGGGGTAACGCATTACAAGTAATCAGTTACGTAATCAGATTACTTTTTAAAAGTAAATAGTAAAGTAATAGACTACTAATAGAGTTACGTAATCAGATTACTTTTTAAAAGTAAATAGTAAAGTAATAGACTACTAATAGAGTTACTAATAGAGTTACATAATCAGATTACTTTTTAAAAGTAAATAGTAAAGTAATAGACTACTTTTACAACAAAATATCTTATTTACTTTTTCAAATAAGTAGCACAAGTTGCTGTTTCCCCATGTATTTCCCTCATGTTGAGAGAAATCGCGAGTAAAGGTCCTTGCACACTGAGTCCGAAATTCTCGTCCGAAATCTTCGCACATTAAAAAAAATAAATACGACCTCACATTGTGTTAATCACGTTTACACACCGCCTCCGTAACTTTCGTCCGTCATAAAAAAAAATTGGATCGGGTTGAATTTTCTGCGTTTTTCGCATGCGTAAGCAAGCATTTTGAGAGGAGTTTTGGCAATTCAATTTTTAGGATGAACATGAAACGCATAGGAAAATGTTGAACTCAGTGTGCAAGGACCTTAAGTGCAGAGGCGTTGTGTGAACATGATGTTATTGTAGTTCTAGACTAATGTGAACATACATTTACTCATCTCACTTCCACAAAAACAGTCAAATGCAAAACCAACAAATATGTTAAATACCACAAATATACTTACTGTATTTAATCTCACTTTATTAACCAATGTCCACCAATTCAACCATACTAATAAGCATGTGATAAACATCACATTTGTGTTTAATTTTTTTGTTTTCATTGCTAAAGTAAGTGTGTTGAACTTTATACTCCTGCGTCCTGTTCTTCTGTGATCCAGAATTGGAAAGGTTTGTTTGAGCTGCACCCTCTACTGGACAGGCGAGAATTTGCATTTCCTTGAGCCTGAGGCTTATTCAGTTCACTTTAGGTGTGAAAGTGCCTTTACATTTGCCCCCAAAAAAAAAAAATTTGTTATTAAAAAAAGAAACAAGCAACCCCAGCCCAGGAGATAAAAAGCAATGTACCGTAACATTACTTTCCATAAATTGTACCTAAACAACACAGTGAGTTAAGGAAGTAACGCAATATTGTAATGCATTACTTTTAAAAGTACCTTATCTCAACACTGCTAAGGATGTGCGAGACCAGTTGACTAAATGATACTGCTGCTGCCAGTCGACATTGGAAATATTAGTTTACATTTTTTTGCACATTTATGTTTTGCTTTATACTTTTACAAAGGCTACATTCAAATTATTGTGATGTTAAAGTTACATTTAAAAAATAATACATTATTTTGAAAAGTGTATATCTTGAGAGGACAACAAAATCATTTCATTTTACTCCAGACCTGGCATGCATTACGTTTTTTTTTTCTGTGTTTTGTATAGGTAACTAAGTTTACTCTATTCTTCTCCCAGTTCACCGGTGTATTTTGGGAGACATAGATGAATTTACATGATGTAAATTGAATTACCCATCGCGCATTATAGATCAGCTAACATGATTATTATAAAAGGTTTTAAATGACAAAACGCATTCACTTACACATTTGAAAATTGGAATATCAGACAGTTCATGACGTGAATATTTTGAATAAAAAAGGAAAAAGGAAATAAAAGCGATACATCTGTCATACAGCACTATTGGGGCTGCGGTGTGTCACGTGACAAGCAATGATGTGTCATCATGGAAATAATAAGGTGATGCGTTCTAAAATAACGGTCGCCTTGTGCAGGACATGCAATAAGTCAGGAGAAGTGTCGTATTTTGCCAGAGAAAACAAATATGGGCATATTTCTGCGAAAGAACTGCTGAAACTTGAAACTGGTTTGTAGCATAAGAATACAGACTACTTTGCTGGTATTAGTACTGTAACTTATTTAGTGTTAAATTATTGTAGTTGGGCTAGGTGGCTTAGGTTTTTATTGTAAATTTGTTGTGTTTTGTATTTACTTATATCATCATTATATATATATAACATGATCATTATAAAGGGATGTAAATGACAAAACACATTCACTTACACATTTTAAAATCGTAATATCATTATATTTATATATTTAAGTATACTTTAAACTTTTAATAAATTGTTCAATTTAATAATTTATTAATCATAAACTTTTTTCAATAAAAAGCCACTCTTTAAATGTCATCCACCTTCGTTTTGTGGCTCTTTTTTTTTTTCTTTTAAAAGTATCGGTTCAGGCCACCGGTACCGTTTTAAAAGTATCGTTTTGGCACCGGTATCGTAAAAAACCCCAAACGATACCCAACACTACTTATCGATTATGAGGTTTAAAGGGGAAACATTATGAATGAAACTTACTTGACAAACACATATCCTGTGTTAATATCCTAACAAATAGAATATCCTTAAATAATGTATAATTGCTAGAATGCGTCAAGCTTTTCTTGCGATTTTGCTGTGTCGTGTACAGACACTTTTCATACACGAGAAGTGCGTTTAAGCACATGTAAGCGGTGGTAACGAACAATACCTAGACATGCTGACTTATGTTCACTAACTTTTATTTGAGAAATTCTGTTTATAATATTGAGTTTGTACTTATTGGTCTTGCACTGCCTATTGAATCAGTTGATTTTAATAAATGACTATATTGGCTAATGTTGGTGAAGTGAACAATGAGTAATGCAATAATTGTACAGTTATATGACCTATTTTTCAGTGGCATTCAGTATGAGATTTGAATTTTTGATTCACAGATCAAGTAGGCCATTTCAAATGGATGACTTATACACTACAGACTGTTTTTTGACTCTTCTGAGGGTTTGTTAGGCTATAGTCAGCCACAAAATATCTATTTAAACATTAATGAAATTAGTTGTGGCGCACATCCTTAATTCATACACTGACTTGTTTTTAATTTTGATATTTAGGGTTGGGGGGTTACTCAGTCAAAATGTTAATGTGGTACAACTGTCCTGCTTTCACAATGAAGGGAAAAAATAAAGTTTGCAACCAAAAAACGAAAGAATACCAGAATCATATTATACAGGGGACCCATTAAGACCATGTGTTAAGGTCAATAATTCTCTCAAAATATTAGATAATTTGACCTTTTTAATGACATGGCTAGTTGTAAATAGATTATATGAAAAACTTTTTGTAAATGATCAAGATGTGTACATTCACATCACATGTATTCCACGTTTTTAGTTGATGGTTACGCCATTTTTAGGTCAAAAGCGGTTTAAATGGTTTTTGAAAATGGTATAAAAAGCCAACATGAAAACAATATGATAATACGATGTTTCCTTTTCTTAATCTAAACCAAAATAAAATGTAGTCATTTAAAATGTTACATGCGTATTCGTGAAATCCACCTGCAAGCTTACCAATTATGTGAACTGTAGACTTAATAAATTATTAATAGCTTCACAATAAAATGGGCATTAAACTCTTGACAAATTAAATGGACACTTAAAATAAATAAAAACTATTCATAACTTTTAAAGTCATAAGAAATAAACCCACCTGTGCCTTCTGTGGCTGTAGACACTGTAAAAATGAAATACAGCCCATGTTAATGGAATCAACAGAAATGATACATTCAACACTTACATTTACTTTAGAAAATGAGGTCATGTTTGCCCAGGGTACCCAACTAAAATACCACTTATCATTACCCACCTACATGTTAGATTGTAAAATAGCAAAAACTACAAAGAAAAAAAAAAGCTGAGCCCTCATCCTGTTGTTTATCCATCTAAAAAAAAAAAAAAAAAAAACACATGAAATTCTTTACCTAAGTTCTGCAGGTCCTTCTGGTCGTGGTAGAGACGCGTGACTCTCTCCATCAGTTCCCATTTCTCACAGCAGCCCTTGTAGTCGACAAAGTTCCTGGCCAGAATCTCCTTCAACTGCCGGACACTCAAAGCCTCGATATCATCCACTGATCTGAGGTCTGAGAGGGACGCCCGCCGCCCAGGTGCCAAGACTTCTTCAGAGTCTGAAGACTGACAGAGCAAGAGACAGAGTGAATGAGTGTATGCAAACAACTGTTTTTCTTGGACTGTTTACATGACTGAGGGGTAAATGATCTCTTGGCATACCAAGTGCATGCAGACATCATTCCACCGAGAGTCAAAACCAACTTTAGAGAGAGAGAGCCTGCCAAATCAAGGGCAAATTCTACAAAATGAAAGTGTGTCAGAAAACATTTTACTTTCACTTTACTGATTTAGAAACATGTTAAACGGTTTGCCACCTAAAGCCCCAACAACAACAACACCAACACCATCTAGAGATAGCCTGTGGTCTAGATTAGGTTAGCCAGAAAAAGCTTGGCCAACATAAACACAGAGAGAGAACACAAACAGAACATGTGCCATGCCAAGACAGACTACAAAAACGCACAAGGATCACTGCAAGTCAGTGTGAGAGCAGTTTGTTTAACTCCACATCCTGTTATTATGCAAACACTATATGCTAATGCTAGGGTAGAGATAACATGCTGAGTGGTTCATTAACTACGGTTTAAAGGTCTCGTGTAGATGACTTCTAAACTTCAACCTTTTTATTATTCTAAGGAGTGGTACTAAGTATGAGTCAATGTTGGCCTTATTTTGCTTAATATAGCACTTGAAGGGCAGATGACCATCCATGTTTGACCAACAGAGAGACTAAGGGCCAGATTTCCTAATAGCTTGCTCCAGCGCAAACCCTCTTTTGGCGTTAAAAAACTACTGTCAGGATTTACTAAAGACACGCAGTGATAAATTAGCGCTGAAAAGGCGTGGACAGAGTTATTTATGCAGCTGACCTTATTGCATATGCATTTGTAGGAGTTTCGCTTTCAGACGCAAAATTTATGGGAAGAGAGTATTTAAATGAATCGCGCTACTAAGGTCTGCACTCGTCAATTTACTGGCGCCATTATTTACCGCCCAAAAAAAGCACGTCTTAAACCAGACACTAATTTGCGCTGCTTTCGGTCATTATGGAAATGATCCGGCTGCATTTGTGCCCTTTAATTTGCGCATCGTCAGTAGATCACGCGCAGAACTGTCCACTCCCATCGGCGCTTTTATGGAATTGCATTCTCACACTAATTTGCCGTTTAGCAAATCTGGTCCTATATGTAAAAAGAAAAAGCACAAGAATTACAACGGATGGTGAAAAGTCAAAAGAGCCCAGCCCCAAGTGGACCCTCCTTTAATGTAAGTTTACAGGATTTTAATCACCCGTCATCCACTATCCAAAAAAAACACGCTGGCATGAAATGAAAATTCACTATCTGTTTTGTAACAAATGTTATTTTATTAATAGTTTTTATGTGACGTCACATAACGATGTAGGAACGTCCACCTGGAGGGCAAAACAAGGCTTTCCTCCATTGACCGCCAGTCATTTTTACCAGCTTTGTAGTAAGACAGTGATATCAAAAGGCCAAATTCAATACACACCTTATTGATACTTTGTACAGGCAAGCAGATGAACACAGAATATAAATGCAACACAAGGTTTCTCGTTAAACGTTTTTTCCATCGAAATGTGTGTTCATATTCTGGGCTTATCTGCTCGCCTGTATATAGTATGCAGAAATGTGATCATGAATTCGAAACTTCTGTTACATTGTGACTTTAAGGGTGTTTTCAAGGTCACAAATTAAAAGGGGCTTGGCACAAAAAGCGCCACCAAAATGAACCAAACTTAAGATAAGGGCACAGTTAAAGTAAATCAATTACGACTGTTGCGAAAGATAAAACGCGTTCTGTGTGAATGACCCTTACTCGGTTTTGCCGCAATGATAGTTCGACAGGTCTTGCAAATTACCTGGCTCTATGATACATCATCTCTCTTGTAGATACAGATATTAATTTTTTTATTGTCCAAGTCCTTATCCTGCCCTGAATTCCCTGTTTCTGTGATTTCTTCCATGTTGTAACGGTAAATACGCGTTAGATTTAGTCGCGCTGCATTCAGTGAAGTGCAATAAAATGAATAGTACAATAATTCTGTCAACACCATAAACTGCAGTATGAACAGTGTGTTGCAGCAGTAACGACAGACTCTTATTTTTTTTTTATTTAAAGAGAGTAAGCGCCTTGCTGCGGGCGCTTGAGAGCTCTTCGGCAGCGCAGCGGTTTTTTTAGTTGAGACGCTATATGTGATATATACGAAATATCCGCGGAACTGTTACGAGTATCTGATTTCCCAGATAGTTTGATTCTGAATATAAAAATGTCAAAACAAATTTAAAGTATTTGCTCTGGCTCTTATTCTCAAATGATTTTGTTCCATTGTTGTTGTCGTCTGTTGCTGTTGTCCCAGCAGGATGTGATATTTGGCCCACCTCTCCTCCACTGTGATTGGACAGGTAAAAAGTGACAGTGATGAGCTCCCATTGAAAACAACTGGACAAATACGCTAGCCTCGGGAAAAAACATTTTGGTGGACACACAGCCTAATAGTTTGTTCAACTGTATAATACAAGAGGGGAAAAATAACCAATTTTATGTTTTGTTTTTCCCCCCGCTGTACCGCAAACATACCAAACCAAGGTTCATACCGAACCATCTTTGTGTACAGTTACACCCCTAGTAAGTAAGAGATTCATTTTTGTCTGGATGATATGAATGAACCAAGTGAGAAAGCACCCCAAGTAACAAACTTCAGCATAGATGCTTAATAAATGTACAAATTAAACTTGAATTTAAATCTTTTGACCATGCGCGCACCTTTATATCACACACTTTAACATTTTGTCTGGCACATCAATACAATAATAATAATAATAATAATAATAATAATAATAATAATAATAATAAATAAACTACACAAAAAAAAAGAAAAAAAAAAAGTGAATGCACATACTGCATTCAACTAATTTTATTGGCTACTGCGTCTTTAAGAAACACCCCTTTCACATGTGAAAGGAGCAACAGTTTGTTCTTTTGAGTTAAATCGATCTGGTTCACAAAACTGGTATGAATGCTTTGTTCACGGAAATGGACTAATCCGGATCAACAGGTCACAACATGAGGGTGAGTAAATGACAGAATCTTCATTTATGCATGAACTATCCCTTTAAGATGGATTGGCGTGAAAAAGAGTAGACTTGAAAACAGACTTTTAAAGAAGCAGTGATTCATCCCAGCCTGTAGCCAAGCCTTTTCCCACGCACAAGGCACCCACATGGAAGATGATGTTCTTTAAACAGACTCTACGGAGGACGGCATAAATCATCAAGAGGCCAAATCTTTCATTGCAAAAGAATGACAGAAAGATTCCCAGGCATTCTAAAGGGCGACAGGTCACTGATCTATCCTCTGCCCCATTTAACGCCCCAGACGGCGCAGCAGAAAGAAGAAGTGGAGAGGTAAGGAGTTTCAGGAGGTACCTGCATCTCCTGCTCCACCTGCAGCTCATCGTCCATCTCGCTTTCAGCTGTCGCCTCAGCCAAGCTCTAAGGGTCAAAGGTCGCAGCCAACACAGTTTAACACAGCTGTGCTCTCTCTCTATCTAACTTGCTTTAAGTTACAACAAATATTTAACACACTCCCTAGTGTGCTTAAGAGACAGTCCATGTCAAAACTGAGTCACAGGAGTCACTTCATTCTAAAGCTGTGTGAACCAAACCGAGAAGTGAAGCACATGCAAGGGACTGTGAGATGGGATTAATTTTAGCGAAGCACATGAAAGGTTTTTTCCTTTCAGTTTTAAAATCATTTCTCCTAACCCAGTCTAACGTGTAGAGACAAATATAAGCAAACCTTTTGCAGGTTGACTTCCTGAAGTACACTATCAGTCAAAGGCTGAATTCATCAAAGATTCAGTAAAAACAGTGATATTGTAAAATAGTATTACAATTTAAAATCAATTTCTTTTGAATATATGTATTTTTTTTAATAATTTATTCCTGTGACGTCAAAGCTGAATGTTTGATTCGTCAGTGTCACATGATCCTTCAAAAATCATTCTAATATGATGATCTGCTGCTCAAGAAACATTTATGATTATTGATGTTGAAAACTGTTTTGCTGCTTAATACTTGTGGAAACTGTAATACACTACCATTAAAAAAAATTAATACTTTTATTCAGCAAGGACACATAAAATTGATCAGTAGTGACAGTAAAGAAAAGATTTCTATTTCAAATAAACGCTGTTCTTTTGAGCTTTCTATTCATCAAAGAATCCTGAAAAAGAAAAAAATGTATCACAGTTTCCACAAAAATATTAAGCAGCAAAACCTTGAACATTTATAATAATAAGAACCATTATGAATAATTGAGCACCAAATCTTATCTGGCTATCACCAGACCAAGCTCAATTTAAGATTGAACACTGGTCTGGGGTATTTTCTACTGCACAAGAGGCTGATAAACGAGCATTATTCAAATGACTCTGTACGCAATTGGATAGTCCTTCAACCAATCAGACCACAAGAGGTGTGATCAACGGGCAATGACCCATCGCTTCTCTATCCGTCATCGTGTTAAACCCGGCAATAGCACGCCAGGTGGATAAGCCAGTCTGTGATTGGTTCCTGCAAAAGTGTAACAGAAGCAGTAGAAATGAAATGTACATGTTTCCAGACTGAGTTGCAGGGCGAAATCAAATCGCCGGCAGATCAGGCTGGGTTTACCCAGTCTACACCAAATCATGTTCATGATCATGTGACACTGAAGACTGGAGTAATGATGCTGGAAATTCAGCTTTGCATCACAGGAATAAATTACATTTTAAAATATATTCAAATAGAAAAATATATTTTAGACTGGAATAATGTTTCACAATTTGACTGTTTTTACTGTATTTTTGATTAAATAAATGCAGCCCTGTACATGAGTTATTTAAAAAAAAAAAAAAAAAATATATATATATAATAATAATAATAATAATATTAATAATAGTAATTATTCCAAACTTCTGACCGGTAGTGTATGTAGGACAGTTTGGAACTGATAGATTTTTTTTTGTACCTGTCCATCTTCTGTTGTTTGAGTCTGAGGTTCCAATTCCGTTGTGCTGTTGGTCGCTGTATTGACTGGAGTGTAAGGGGCTTCCTGCTGGTCTAAGTGTGTGGTTATTGGGGGTGGAATGTGTGTGTCAGATGGAGGTGTCTGTTGGCCAAGAACCAGCTCGACCAGCTCCTCCTTCTCACGGCACATCTGTGTCGGGACCCCGTGCAGGTGGAGGTACTCCCTCAGATCCTTCACCTTGAGCTTCATCAGCTCAGCTCGCTCGAACAAGATGCCGCGGAAACGCTGGCAAGTTTGGCACAGCCATGGCTGGAGTTCCTGCGGGGTGGAGCACCGGCTGCAGTAGCTTTTCATGCAGTCCATGCACACGTACTGCAATGAATAACAGGAGAGTGCATTTTAAAGCCAGGTTAAGACTGGAACACAATCTCAAATCTTATTTAAGGAGTGGTGTAACACCATTAAGAACACAGAATCTCACAGTGGGCAAAGGCATTAAAGGGTGTAAGATCTGGGTCAAAAGCTACACTCTAAGCACATCTACTGCTTGTGTCATTACATCTGATAAACACTGAGCTGCACTGGATAATGCCAAAGCAGTCTGGGAAGTTTCTTCAGGAAATATAAACACATGACAAACATAACTTGACGTAGTGTTCTGGAAGTCACAATCTCATTCAGTCAGCGCCGTGGCTCAATGCACACGCTCAGACACGCAAGAGCTGTTGGCTCATGTCCCGTTCTCATTTCCCTCCTCTCACTCCTAATTTCCTGTCTACGATCCACATTACTGTAAAATAAACATAACCTAGTCTTTATGGTGAACAATTAATCGGTGCAAACAAGTCTGTCTAGTCAAAATCTAAAAACTTCTGGTGTAATTCGCTTCCAGTTATTTTACAGAGTATCTGCAGTGTTTATAAAAAAGCCTTAAATTTGATTTAAGATCTTTTTTTAAGACCTGCACAAATAAAATTAATACCATATAATACCATATTAATCCCACATCCTAAACCAGTGTTTCCCACAGGATTTTGGTGAAACTGTGGTGGTTGGACCTCATTGGTTGGACAATTCATCAGTCTGGTGAACTTTGAGAGTTCAAAATGAAGAGCTCCAACCCATATTCAGTGTTCATTTTTATTAGTGTTATTAAAATGTTTTGTTAATGTGCTATGGAAACAAAACGCTGACGAACAACAATGCCATTTTTGTCTTGGCTTAAACAACACCTATAAGAATGATGCATCTCTTTTATAACAAGCACTCTTGACTATTTGTGAATAGATCACATTGCAATTCAATTCTGATGTGGGATGTAGCTTTGTAGTCTGTTGTGAAGTGTGGTTATGTGGTGATGTTAGGGAAGGCAAATAAATTGTAGGTTCTAATATTAATTTAATAATAATAATAATAATAATACTACAGGGCTCTACGCTAACATTTTGCTTTAGGAGCACAGTCAAAAATTTAGGAGCATTTTCTGATCAATAACAGACATTCCCATTGTAACTTTCCTATTACATTACCATTATAAGATCATTTTTTTCTAAATTAAAGAAAAAATTTAATAAAATCAGCATCAAAAGATCCATCGTTGCACTGCAGAAGTGGCACAGAAGCTCTAACTGAGTATTTAGACATTTACATAGACTGTTTTAATGCAGCTCATGGGTAAATAATGTTGCATGAATGTTTTAAATATACGTTTTTGAATTTAGAAATATGTAAAAAAAAATTAACTTTAAAAGTTTGATATTTTAAAGGGGTCATGAACAGCGTTGTTTTATTGTTTTATGATGTTTCCTGTGGTGCACTTATAATGTTAGAATGCTTTTTACATCAAAAATTGTCATAATTTAGAAATAAAAGGCACTTTTCCTATCCTGATTTTAGCCCTCTGGTTTGAACGCTCTGTTTGAAGGGGCGTGTCTGCTGTGAGACTTCAGTGTAAACGCCCACTGCTGTGATTGGCTAACGTCTTTCCATTTGAAATAGCTAAGTATTACTCTCTCTTTTAGCACGTTTTTACTATTACAGCTCTCATGGTTAACTAATCGTGAAAAGTGTTGCATTACATTTAGATGCATTATATTCAGATCGTGGCATGAAAGGTTGCAGAGATGAACATTGTAGCCGATCACAGACATGCTGAGCACATGAAAGCAGTGATCTCGTCATTGCAAGTTTCTGCACACTAACGAATGCTTTCATCTTCACTAACAGTGCAAACGTGATATAGTTAAGCTCAAGGAAAATTTGATTTCTCAGTTCATGACCCCTTTAAATAAAAAGTCTATCCAAAGTGTAAATATGAAAATAAAACCGACAGTAGGTGGCGGCAAGTCTTAATGTGCAAGTCATTCAATCAATCGTTGAAAATGCAGATTCGTTCAGGAATCACTGTTGCTTGGAGATGCGCAACAGTTCTGGTGTGGCTTTGTTTGAAACTATTTTCACAAAATAGAGCAAAAATAGACAACGTTTTAGCCACAATACTGTTACTTAACATCAACTTGTTTATTGGACTTTTGTACCAGATCAGTATCACATTCGCAATCATGCCAATACTCAGAACAATAGGAGTCTGTTTACTCGTGTGATATTGCTTAAAGCTGCAATCCGTAACTTTTGGCACTCTAGCGGTTAACAAACAGAACTGCATGCGGCTTGCGGAAGAACATTGTAGCCGGAGCTACTTCTCTCTGTTTATGTCTATGGCGAGTCACGCAGGTACTGCTGCTCCGCAGCGGTGCGACCCGAACCGAGTAAAATAGTCAGAATATAAACACTTATTATGTACCGTAGTGATTCAGGATAAGACAAAAACACGGTTTGGAACATGGATTCATGATGTACTCGCTCATTATATAAATGTAGTAAATCTTGAACACAAAAAAAAGTTATGGACTGCAGCTTTAACTATATATCACGTGTGATAAAGATTAAAATTAAGAACTCATACAGGGGCTTTTAAAAAAAAATGAAAAATAAAAATTATTGGTGGCATTTTTGCCCCAAGCCCCCGTTAATTTCCGACCTTGTTTATGATAATCCAAATGTAGTATTTTCCAGTTAATTCGGCTGCAAAGAAACATCAGCATGAGACTGTCTGGTAAGTGCTTCATGCTTCACCTTGTAAATAATCTTTGAAGTGTAGTCCGTCGCACACGTTTTTTACACTTGCTCTGCCGACTGAAGCAAGTCTTTGACTGAAGGCATGAAAAGCAGTCGATCGCAGTACGAAACGCAAGTGTTGATGCACTTTGGGAGTTGTATTCCGTTTTGTATTATACATCTATTAATGAGAATCGCTCGGGTCAATCGCGCCGGTGCGCCTAAATATTTTTTCAGTCGCACGCAGTAATTTTCAGTCGCAAATGCGATCGAAATGGTGGCAGTGTAGAGCCCTGTGTAATACAATAATGAGAAAACAAGCCAATTATTGTCTTGACATCAAAGGAATCAGCCGTTGGCGATATCTCTGACTATCGTCGATTCACGATACTATCGTCTATCAGCACAACCCTAGCGGTCACTATTGAGCTCTATTCAGATGTCTTACCCACTAGTAAGTCTATAAACAGCTTGCTTTCAATCATCAAAAACTTCCAATCCAATTAAAAAAAACTGAGTCAGAAAACCTGATCCCAATGTTACTCTCTCTAGTTACTCTTATGTAAGGTGCGTGTGCAGGAATTCTATAAGCGCGATGTGACAATAGAAGCACTACTGTAAGGAACTGGTACAATGGCCGTGACATCGATATGCACCATTGTACTGTCATTCGAACCACAGTTTACAAAGTGCATTCCAGACAACTCTCCTCGTGAGGCGAGCAGGGTAGTCACGCTGGAGGAGGACGCTCCACACAATGACTCCAGTCACTAACTCAACTTGTGAATATATGGTGGCTATAAACTGTAGCTTGAGCCTTTCCCTTATCTGTCAGTGACATGATGATGATGTTAAATGCAAAGCATCAACAGGACTCCAAAAGGCACCAATAAGTGCACTTACGAACAACGTATATTTTGTCCCATATTTGACAGCACTGTCTAGAATTTCTGCTAGTCTAACTGACCTGCATAAGGTTCTCAGTAGGTTAAAACATGCTGTGGTTTTTAATAACGTGTGGGAATCTCGAGAGGAACTACTAGAATGAGCAAGGCCTTATGGTCTTCAGCAATACAGCCAGTTGGAACTGGAATAAACTTGACTAGACATTCTGACCTGAATAACTGTGAACATCTAGCACAATAATCAGTAAGCATAGGTTTAAGACCTATTCATAGGGACATCAATGCACTCATAGGTGTGTTGCAATTGGGTTGGACTTTTATTACAAATAAACTTTCATATTATAAAACCAATGCAATTTATGTGTGCTATCAAGATGATAAAGAGATAGTTCACTCAAAAACTGTCATTTACTTTACTCGCAGGCCTATCTCGAGCATGCAACAATGTTACTGCACAGCGCTGGTAGATCCAGTGATTTTGAATTTGCTGCAGTGTTAATAACGTCGCTGCAAGAAATAGTAAGATGAATTCAAATTCAGCACAGAATACTCTGGTTTTAACGATCTGAGCGCATAATCTGAAGCGCATGGCGCAGGTGCACTTAGGGCGTGTCTGAATCCACTTTTGCTAATTTAACGACGGAAAAAACGGTTGGCGCACCAGGCACATGGTCCAAAAGGGTTGTCTCGTAATGAGTCATGGCTGTGTAGGCGCATATTACTAACGCACCCTTTAAATAACACCAAAAATACTGCGCTATTGACTTTAGAGCAGGTTTTTGTTGGTCAATGGCGCAGTCGTTTTCAGTTCCTCAAAATAGCAACATGCCAACAATGCACCTGAACACACCTCGTTTTCAGACCAGCACGCCCATGGGTGAACAGATGGGCGCGAGTGCATTTGCTATTTAAACAATGTGGCGCAGGACATGAAAATGATAACTGTGTCAGGCTGAAACTAGCAAAAAATACTTGCGTCACATTGCGCCGGGTGTATGATAGGGCCCTCTGTTATAAATAGGGGTGTAACGGTACACAAAACTGACGGTTCGGTACATACCTCGGTTTTGAAGTCACGGTTCGGTACAGCAGGGGAGAGAAAACTAAATATAAAATTGCTTTTTATTTTTTTATTAAACAGTGGTTTACTGAACAAATTGTGTCTGTCCTTAAATGAATTCAATTATAACTAAAAGTTTCTTAAAGATAAAAAAAAAAAGTATCTCTGCTAATGCTGTAAAGTGTAAACTATATAGGGAGCCCTTACTTGCACATTACTATAATATTACAGGTTAACAACAGAGGCCAAACGATTAGCCTAAATTCAGTTGATTTTTAGATATAATAATAACCAACACTTTAACACATTGTACGCAAACATGTAAACTTCACATAAGGCAGTTTTTGCATTAACTTCTAAATCTAATAATAAAATTATGTTAACAATAAATTATGTTAATTCATGTTTATTCTTTGACTAGGAAGAGATGATCACGTTCAGTCGTGCGCCGCGCTGCCGCTTGAACTGACGCGCCTATACAGCGATCTGTCACGTCAAATTAAAGAGCGTCAAAACGCCATTTATCGTTTGAATTTCGTGATAAAATGAACTGAATACTTAATATGTTCATGTGGGAACTCGGATCGAAGTATGTTCCACGCTTAAAACAAGCCTACTGTTAACTGTTAAAGATTGCATTCGGAACCGTTCGGTACACACGTGCACCATACCGGAAGCCCTGTACCGAAACTGTTCGGTATGAATACGTGTACAGTTACACCCCTAGTTATAAACCATATCAGATCAAACAGCACTGACGTGGAAACCAGAAGAAACATTGTGCAATGAACGAACAAGTTATAGAAGGCTTTCCAGTCCACAAATCACCAACATTCACCATGGATTTAATGTAGCCAGCAACCATGGTATTGTGGCAGAATTTTTTTTTTTTTTTATTTAAACTTTTCATCTCAGGGTCTGTACAACCTTTTAAGAGTGAAATTCAAGCACTTTAAGTGCTTCACACTTTTTCCAGCACTTCAAAGCTTTAAATATCCATTTTAATGTTATTTTTAATGTGATGATTTGTAAACTAACACTTCATAGCAAACAAACTTTTATTTAAAAAAAAAAAAAAAAAAAAAAAAAAGACATGAAATGACCACTATAACTAGTAGATGGCAGAAGAGGAGCACTTATTGACTTGTTAGTCATTTCTACTCCCTAAAATATGAAAAAAGTAGGAAGTCACAAAGTCTCATGGAAAATAAAAACTTTTTTTCAAATTGTGACTGAATTACACAGAGCAAGTAAAGAGCGCTTTTTTATAATCACTGAAGCTGTCGGTCAGTTCAGTATGATAAAGAGAACAATGGTACATTTAATAAGAGTAGAATATTTAAATTTTCCCTATAAAAATGTGGTTATTGCACGATACTCGTTAATAAAAAGTCCATTTTATCGGCATTTCAATTCAAGCTTAGTTCTTTACTGTCAAATGTCCAATTAACAAGCATGAAATATTATTAGTCACTGCACTTAATAATGCAAAACAATAGCAATTTTGATTAAATTAACTAAAAGTAGAACTTAGTGGCACCGGTGCCACTGCTCTCAAATGTTAGTCTGGAGCCCTGGTGTAAAAGATGAAGCAAAGGATGACACAATTTTTGGGTGAACTATCCCTTCAGACACTTTTTTTTTTTTTAAACCAAATGATTTCCATGGCCTTAACAGTCATGTGATTGAATAGGGATTTTTAATTCATTCAAATTCAGACTGATTCTCTTAATGAATAATATATACTGATTTGTCATTGTTTGTCCAATACATTAAAAGAAAGAAAGAAAAAAAAACAATTGTGCACAAATTAGAAACCATGTGAAAAAGTTAAATGTAGTAATTATAAACATGCAATACTTAAGCTATGAAATATTTCAGAACAGAGCACAACTACAAAAATACATTCTTGTTCAGTACAGAAATTACGGTTTTAAAATTCCCTGTTATTTACAATTTTTCCATGACTGTGGGAGACCTGTACAAGGACTCCATCAACTACCATTTGATGGCAGTGCTTCACCAAATAATTGTATACTACTGTTAAAGCTAAACATTACAAGATGGAACTAAGTCAGTCATGTCACATGATTACCTTCCGGGCGAGGCTGTCAAAGCGACCTCCACAGGCCTTGCACGTGGGTTCTGGAGCAGGGGGAGATGGGTAACTGCTGAAGCCAGAGTTTGTGAAGGCCTGATGATGTGTGCTACTTCTGGTGTCCTCCACAGTGGAATCATCCAGACAGAGCCAGCCGCAGCAGCTGGCCCACATGCTCCACACCTACTGCAAGAGAAAGATGCTTAAATTACAAGTAATCACACCATCAATTGAATCTGCTCAGTCTTCAAATAGAATCAAACCACCTTAGTCCTAGAAGACAAAGGATGTACTTTTTCAAAAAGTAGATTTGTCTTCTCGAATCAATACCCTTGGAAGTGAATTAGCAGCATGGAAAAGTTCTTCCAGCGTCAGCTCTCAGCTGGAGTCATTTGGCTGAAGAAGTAGGACTTCCATCATTTATTCAAAGGCTGTGTGCAGTCTACACCACAGGAGCGGTGCAATACTCCTACTAGGATGACACTGTATCCCTCTCTCTCTCTCACACACACACACACACACTCCCTCCCTATCTCACTCAGCTGTCTGATCCATTATTACTACCATGGTTATGCCTCTCATGGTTTGGTGTTGAATCAACTGATAAGATTAAAAAAAAAAGGACTTGGGTAACTCCCTCCAAACACCATTGTCCGGAGGCATCTTACCATAACCTTCAATAATTTTATTCCAGTACGAAGATATGCTGGTATAAGTCTTGACTAAGAGTCACATGCAAAAAAACGATTGCAATTAAAAACCTGTATGACCAGAATTAACACTACAATGTAGTTATTGTCAACATTAAAACAAAACTGACACCGCTTATTTTCCTGGTCTTATTGTGCAAGGATTAATCAAAGGATTAAATAATTCATCTTCCAAAAATAAATGTTTGTCTTTGTAATCTTTCATCAAAATTATACATTTCTTGATCATGTAAATTACTTGATATTTTGCACTAGAGTTCGACCGATTGATCGGTTTTGCCGATTAATCGGCACCGATAGCTGATTGGTGGAACAATTGGTTATCTGCAAAAATCCATACGATAGTTTCTCCAGGTTGCGTCCGTTGCTGGAGCCGCTGATAAGGGTCTGCTGGCATTATACAGTATGAGAGCGGCCTCTATAGGTGGAATAACTGACTCCTCGTGGAGTTTGTTTTGACACGTGAGGATGCGTGCTGCACGGAGAGCTGACACATCAGATGCACATTTAAAAAACAGACAGCGAAAAGGTATGTATACACTACACTACATGTTGCCATATCATTATAAAGCAATTCATTTGTTGACTAGATGTTGCACTCAAGCGGTTAAACAATGTGACAAAAACACACGCAAGCCCAACCCAAGTGTTTAATGTCACAAGTGTTACCATCTATTTGCATTCGTTTATATCCAGCTGGTCACTTTTATGCATTCAATAGCTGGCGAAGTTGCATATTTAAAGCTAGTGATGTGAGAAAGCAAACTGTACCGTCATGCAGCCGACAGAAACGTATAAACAAATGCATGCGATTTCAGTTCATCGTTACTGTAATACATATTTTGTTATTTTGATTCGATAATCATAAAGTGTTCTAAAATAGAAGCAAATAAAGTGAGAGACTATACACGTAATATACATTTATGTAATGTCAGTGCTCTGGCCTGTGTGTAGATATTTAAAGATGGCCATCTTTACGCATGACTGTTTGGATTTATATGAAATGGTAACACTTTACAATAAGAGTTTATTTGTAACATTAAGGTTAATAAATGCTGTAGAACTATTGTTCATTTGTTAATTTCAACATTTACTAATATATTTTTAAATTGAGTTTTAATTTGTATTTTATCTGTTAACCTTAGTTAATCCACTATGAACTAACATGAATGATAAAGGTACAATTGTGTTGCTCAAATATTAACACATGCTGTAAAAAATGTATATGCATAGTTTTCACGTGATGTCACACGCTTATAGGAACGCCCACCTGGAGAACAAAACAAGGCTATCCTCTGTTGCCCGCCAGTCATTTTTATCAGGTTTGTAGTCAGTGTTAATGTAGTAGTTCAGCACTGTTTTACTTGAAGTGTTAGGTTTGTTTTTTATCCAGTCTCCATTTTAAGTACGGCCCAACGTAGTTATCGGTAAAAGTCAATCAGTCGACCTCTATTTTGCACCATTTTTTAAACTGCTATTCTTTATACATGCCTCCGATGGATGTATAAAGGTCACATTTTTACCAAATTAAAAAGTTCAAAAATGGGTCTCAAAAACAAGATCAAGACTTTGTATTCCATTCAAATGTCTTAAAGGAATAGTTCACCCTAAAATTTTCCAAATCCCAGTCAAAGTCGCTGTGTTTTCATGATCAAACAGAATGTTCTCTGTTCACAAGCCAATCACTATGAATATAATCCAACCGTTCTTTGTCCTGGTTGAATGTAAAATGGGTTGTGCATGCCGTTTCATCTTTACGTGGGTGGACAGTTGTAAAGACGACAACTTGTTTAAATGAAGTCTTTGGTCTTGGGTTTACAAAGACCACTGACTTAAATACAGACAACTTCACAGCAAAACTCACAAAAGTCAAGAATCATGAGGTGACAACAAAAGAAAGCCAACTGAGATGTCAAATAACAAGGAAGTCAAGTCACCCAGCAGGACTGGCCGTACTCCCCTGAGGTGCTCTATTCACGGCCTACAGTGGTAACCTGTGCGATTACACAGACACTGTCATGGTGACCAACCAAGATTCTCCTGCTGGCACTGAAGGAAATGGCAACTGAGGTTGATTTCTGCCTCAAAAAGCAACAAAGACCAAAGAAAGGGACTAACTAACAGTAGGATCCTGTTACTCAAATCCTGAAAAAGCAATTCTGATCAGCCTGAGGATGGTGACAGAATCTCCACACTGGCGACAAGAAAACACTGTGGTCAAGTGGGGTAAAAACAATTATATATATATATATATATATATATATATATATATATATATATATATATATATATATATATATATATATATATATATATATATATGCGCTCAAGAGACTTACTGACCTTGACACAAAATCATGAGGGTCTACAAGGTTCCAAGATATGAGGCTTTTATGATTTAATTGTCACAACAGCAAATTGGCTTCATGCATGATGGTTAGACCACAATGACTTACTGACTTTGGTTTGGCGGACAAAGGTTGTTGTAAATAATAATGATTATTTTAAAATAAACAATTAGATGGGTTATGAGCTTGGGGTGCTTATTAAGGATGCACCGAAATGAAAATTTTCTTAATCTCTAATGCTGTAAACTACTCAGTGAGCTCTATCAGTTGGTACATTACAGCGCTTGACGCTTAAGCTACTTTTCTCCCAAGGAGCACATGTGATCCTAATTTGAAAAATTTAGGAGGGCATAAAGAATTTTAGGGGTGCAATGAAAAGGTTTTTTTTTTTTTTTTTAATAAACGGATACAAGGAGACATTTACAAAGAAACTTTTTATAACCTTAAACTTGATAAAACTTTTTAAAGACCTGCAGGGACCTACGTTTTATTCGCACACATAATCCTAAATACATTTTACAGTTCGCACACAGTGAAATGCGAGCAACGTCGAGCCCTGCATTAACTATAATATTAAGGGTTAAAATTAATAACAGCATTCAAAATCAATTGCTATTCATCAAATCAGTCCTATACAAACTTTTAAATTGCTCATAAGGGAGATTTAATATCAATCTTTTAAATTATATAATTATGTCTCTACTCCAATTCGTTGTAGAAATATAAATGGTGGCTGTCATAACTTGTTTTCATGAGGTTTATTCAAATGTACAATAAATGAGACAAAACTAACAGGTTATTTAAGAATATAAAATGCGCCTTATTTTTTTCTACAAACCCGATTCCAAAAAAGTTGGGACACTGTACAAATTGTGAATAAAAAAGGAATGCAATAATTTGCAAATCTCATAAAAACTTATATCAAAACTTACAACATATCAAATGTTGAAAGTGAGACATTTTGAAATGTCATGCCAAATATCGGCTCATTTTGGATTTCATGAGAGCTACACATTCCAAAAAAGTTGGGACAGGTAGCAATAAGAGGCCGGAAAAGTTAAATGTACATATAAGGAACAGCTGGAAGACCAATTTGCAACTTATTAGGTCAATTGGCAACATGATTGGGTATAAAAAGAGCCTCTCAGAGTGGCAGTGTCTCTCAGAAGTCAAGATGGGCAGAGGATCACCAATTCCCCCAATGCTGCGGCGAAAAATAGTGGAGCAATGTCAGAAAGGAGTTTCTCAGAGAAAAATTGCAAAGAGTTTGAAGTTATCATCATCTACAGTGCATAATATCATCCAAAGATTCAGAGAATCTGGAACAATCTCTGTGCGTAAGGGTCAAGGCCGGAAAACCATACTGGATGCCTGTGATCTTCGGGCCCTTAGACGGCACTGCATCACATACAGGAATGCTACTGTAATGAAAATCACAACATGGGCTCAGGAATACTTCCAGAAAACTTTGTCGGTGAACACAATCCACCGTGCCATTCGCCGTTGCCGGCTAAAACTCTATAGGTCAAAAAAGAAGCCATATCTAAACATGATCCAGAAGCGCAGGCGTTTTCTCTGGGCCAAGGCTCATTTAAAATGGACTGTGGCAAAGTGGAAAACTGTTCTGTGGTCAGACGAATCAAAATTTGAAGTTCTTTTTGGAAAACTGGGACGCCATGTCATCCGGACTAAAGAGGACAAGGACAACCCAAGTTGTTATCAGCGCTCAGTTCAGAAGCCTGCATCTCCTCTGGTATGGGGTTGCATGAGTGCGTGTGGCATGGGCAGCTTACACATCTGGAAAGGCACCATCAATGCTGAAAGGTATATCCAAGTTCTAGAACAACATATTCTCCCATCCAGACGTCGTCTCTTTCAGGGAAGACCTTGCATTTTCCAACATGACAATGCCAGACCACATACTGCATCAATTACAACATCATGGCTGTGTAGAAGAAGGATCCGGGTACTGAAATGGCCAGCCTGCAGTCCAGATCTTTCACCCATAGAAAACATTTGGTGCATCATAAAGAGGAAGATGCGACAAAGAAGACCTAAGACAGTTGAGCAACTAGAAGCCTGTATTAGACAAGAATGGGACAACATTCCTATTCCTAAACTTGAGCAACTTGTCTCCTCAGTCCCCAGACGTTTGCAGACTGTTATAAAAAGAAGAGGGGATGCCACACAGTGGTAAACATGGCCTTGTCCCAACTTTTTTGAGATGTGTTGATGCCATGAAATTTTAAATCAACTTATTTTTCCCTTAAAATGATACATTTTCTCAGTTTAAACATTTGATATGTCATCTATGTTGTACTCTGAATAAAATATTGAAATTTGAAACTTCCACATCATTGCATTCTGTTTTTATTCACAATTTGTACAGTGTCCCAACTTTTTTGGAATCGGGTTTGTAGTTGACAATGGAGTTATGGTCAATGAATAGCTTTCCTGAGGTAAATGCAAGGTTATGTGACTGTTTACAAGCTGTTTTACTGACATCTGTATTGACACAGATTGAGCGATGAGATGAGACATGATGCATTTCAGTAAGTTGTACTATTTCAACATTTCTTCTGATGTTAATTCATGTTTATTTTGTGACATAGTAAAGAGGAAGAGATGGTCGGTTCATGTGCGATAAATAACATAGGCCTATGTGGAGCTAAACCGGATCAAACTACCAAGCAATAAACATGCCATTGAAGATTACAAAATAGCATGCAGTGCCTGTTTGTGGAAGAACACAGTCGCTGCATAAGCTTCCTTCGGATTCCAATATTAGGAATGTGTGGTTGAACTTTATTTTTAATGAAGTACCAGCTCACGTGGGTAACATGCATTTGTTCGCTTCATTTCACCGCGGATTCGTTTGTAAACAAGAGACTGGATTTGCAGACAGAATGAGATTAAAAAAAACGATCCTGTGCCTTCTATATTGGGTCAATAGGAACACACTTGACTGATGGGAGTAAAAAATGTTTTTATATGTGATAATATAATCCTGTTAGAGATCGTTTAATATCTACTGATTATGTGTACGTGTCTAACTAAACATAACTAACGATAATTTACCACTCTGTCACAGGCTGTACTATCCTTTGTATTTGAGGTGTTGTTGGTTCATTGTCCTGCGATTCGTGATCAGACTCGAACATGTATGGGCCAGGGCTCGCAAAGCCCGATGTCCCGGGGCTAATGTGTTTTCTAGTCAGACACCAAAATGTATCACCGGCCAAATAGTGAAATAACATTCCTTTCTTGATGTGCATTGTTCACTCTCTTGACTTGTTATCTGAAGGAAAAATACAATCGCGGAAGTTTTAAACATGCTGATTTGTCTGCAGTGAAGTTTTGCTGATGCACGTACTTGGCCCTGATATACTATATTCTACCATTTTTTTAAGTTTGTCATTAGACCTAACCACAATAACACCATACACATGCAATACAAACTTAATTCTAAAACACAGGCTATGAGTTTAAACACCTTACAGATTCCGTCCACTTTTAAACAGGAAACCACAACTTACATCCATGTTGAAAAAGAAAGAAAAAAATCCCCAAAACCAAAAAAAACAATTGCACATTACTTGGTGTTAGCAAACATGGCAGCATGTGCAAAGTTCAAAACAACAAATGCTCTCACAGTCCCCACTGACCAGCTGACTGGACATTGTTACTGCTGGGCTGTCATAAAATACCCCAGCCCCCCTTTAACCCCTCAGCCCATAGTGTCAGTACACCCAAACGCTCCCTAGTAACAGACCAACAATAGCTGCACTGTGGCTAGACAACACACACACTGAGACAAATCGCTCAACAGCAGGAGGATACTTGTAATGCCTGGGGTTACTGGTGATGGGTCATATGGTTAAAGGCAGAGTGGAATTATAAATGAACCATTAGGTTTGACTGCCACTGAGAAAGAATTTGAAGTATGTAAAGGATAGGAATATTTTGAACAGTTTTAAAAAGGTAAAATTATTGATGCAGGTCTATACAAACCGGTGTAGATGTTACACACTTCCAGAGCTGGAGTGTCCAGTGGGAATTGTGTTAATGCATCATTTTTGTTCGCCTTCAAACAGAACGCTTAAACATAAAGTGCTAGATTGTTGAATCTGGGTTTAGCTCTTTATTTGACCACGGGTTTAATAGTCATTACAAGTTCGGCATCCGAGACCCGCCCCATAAGTAACCAACCTGCAAATAACCCGGGATTTGCTAGCAGTGTTGCGTAACACTGTTACAGAAAGTAAAGCAAACTAGATTTGCATAGTCTGGGAGAAATGCCAGTGCTTGCAAGACAGCAAAAAAAAAAAAAAAAAAGCCAGAGGAATGGAGGGCACAGAGAAAGATCTAGCTGACATCAGTGACTTCAGCAACATTGTTATCATTTTGAATGGCACAACAATTGAAGAAATGAAAAGTGTGCACATGTGCCAAGTTCTTGTAATATGTACTAAATGTATGTTGGTTTCGAAAAAAATCTAAGAAAAGTTTCAATTTATTGACTCTAATATCATGTGGGTAACCATCAAGTTAAAAGGTGGCAAGATATGCACCAGTCGACTGGCCATAAATTGGATCCGGCCAGTTTTTCATTTTATTTTGGCCAATCTCTATTCCGGATTTACGCATAAACTGCATTGCAATAATTTCACAAAACGTCATTTGTGTGGAAATATTCCAAAGTCTGTAAACAGGACGTTAACACAGGCCAGAGACGGGACATGCTGAAGATGCAAAGATGACAGCAGACGCACCAGCAGATACTGAACAAGGCACAACAAGCTCACTGTTCATGATGCTTGAGATATTGGAAGAAAAAAATAAATATTTAGGGTGGGGGTTTATATTAAAAAAGGAAACTGTCGTCAGAATAGTTTCGATGGCATTTTCTTTTCCTTTTACCTCCATATATGCCTAATAAAGTAGTGTTTATAAGCGCAGCTGCTTTGTGTACAGCAGTAACCAATCAAACGCTATATCGCTGCGGTTCCATAAGCGCCACCTACTGTCAGAGAGTGAATTTGCATTTTCATTCAGTCCGTCTGCTGTTTTTGTTTTGTGTAGGCATCTTATGTAGAATCATTTCAGAAAGCTAAAGTCAGATCATTCTGTTTTTGCTTTACATCTTAAAATTATACAATCTAATTTAAATAGAAAACAACTGCTCATGCTACATGTGTGTGCAGCATCTTTGTTTGGCTCATGATTAAATTCAGTGGTTGCCTTTAATTTCAAATGGTTAGAAATAACTTTTTTCTTAGGTCAGTTTAGCCTGTTATAGAGCAAATAAACAACAAATACATTTGCTTAAAGGAAACTTTTTTAAAAACTGTACCGGAATTGGCCATGATAAATCATGATCGGTGCATCACTATCTCTTTCACCTTGAGCACATGTATGTGTACTAGAGGGTGACAGGGGAGTGGATTTTCAAACCTCTCCCGTCCCACTCCCACAAAAAAAATCCCGTCCCATCCTAATCCCACCAAAAAACTGGGGGAAAATCCCGTCCCGTCCCAACCCCAGAAGAATGACTCCCGTTCCGTTCCCTCCCACTCCCGTGTTGTTTTTTTGGCCGGAATCTGTCAGTTACAGTAAAAAATTAAGTACAGATCACAGCATGCCTACTTAGTTCAAAGTGTAGCTTATTTTTTATTGAACTGAAAGGCAGCTTAAACAATGCACACACATTAAATTCCATGTAAATCACCCGTGCAAACAGACACGCACACAGGCACGCACACACAGGCACGCAGGCACAGGCACGCACGCACAGGCACGCACGCACAGGCACGCACGCACAGGCACGCAGGCACAGGCACAGGCACGCAGGCACGCACGCACATGCATGCGCAGTAAATGTCTTTCAGCTGGCGTATGCCATTTTCACGCCGTCTTTTTGGTTACTTCAGACTGCCCAGAAATGTCGGTGAGCACAACTGAGGTATCATTTTCCGACAGTAGCCGTTGCAGCGTGGCTTTCATGTCTGACTCCATTTTGATCATGATTTTCGTGGCTACAAGGTGCATGGGGAAGCCTCCTTCTCTTATATTATTGGTGGTTGGCATTGGCATACCAACTTGTGCATTACCGCCACCAACTGTTATGGGTGTGGAGCACGTCATTCACTTAACCAGCCACACCAAAGCAAACAGGAGAGCATAAAGAGACAGGGCAACTAGAATTGAGTTCAAAATTAAAACATAGTTAATTTATATGAACGGTATATTTGTGAATATAGTTGGTATCATAGTGTTATTACGATTCCCGGTCCCGCCCACTCCCGCTGAAATTTTTTCCTCTCCCGTCCCAATCACATGATTAATAGTGATTTTGTTTCCCATCCCGTGGGATTCCTGTGACCCGCGGGATTCCCGAAAAAAATGTCAGCCTCTAATGTGTACACAACACATCTTACCTAACTATTTTCAAAAAGATTTGCAAATTATTTTTTCAAGATCAAAGTATTTTTTTTTAAATATCATAAATGATTAATTCATAAATATTTATGTTTTTGAGGAGTCAAACCATTTTACAGGACTTTTTACAACATCAACTAAACTTAATGCCTTGTCATAAAAAGGTCAAATTATATTTTAAGTTGAGTCATAAGGGGCTGCAGGGCTCTTCTCCATGATTTCATTTCCAATTTTATGTTTATTTTATGTTCTATATATAATAATAAATCATAAAATATTATGCCATGTGGTTCTCTTTTTAAGAATTTTATTCATTTTATGAGGCTTTTTTTTATTCATTATGATTTCAGGACAACTATACCACCCTGACATTTTTTACTTTATGGTCTTGGAAAAATATCTAAATTATTTTAATTCAGCAATTAAAACCATCGTCTGAAAAAGTGTATTCAGGTAATTGCATGTATGAATAGTACGGCTGTCACGATTCCGATTAAATTCGAGTACTCGATTTTAAAAAAATCCTCGATTGCAATTTACCCATGTCGTTTACTAAGGCCGCACAATGTATTAAAACCATTTAAAAACCATAATATGGCACAATGCTATAGTGAATTCAAAAAGGCTGCAATTCAATTAAATAAATATATGCGCTTTAATTATTTACATGTGTGTAGGTTATGTGTGGCTCCGCTCACAGTAAATGCTGCTCCACACAAACTGTTATCATTTACATGCGTGGAGCGTCTCAAACGCCGTCTCTGCATGTGCTGTGAGTTTGGGTTGCTTATAACGTTCATCCCAACGCAATGTGTGCCATTTCACAAGATTTGTAAGGTAAATCATTTATAAACCGTCACCAACACAGGAGAATACATCAATGTTTCTAAATATGCAAACTGTTCATCGCAATTTCAAAATAAAAATGTCAGCCCTCGCTCTGAGTTTGCATGTTTTTATTTCCACATATTCCTGTTTTAGAAATTACAGTGGCTGTAGCATTTCAATCGTAAAGAAGTGGCCAAATATTAAAGATTAAGTGAATATTTGAGTGAAATGTCATCTAGCCAATATTAAACAAGATTTGATCTGCTGTAAAGTGTAACAACAAATATCACCAGGCTGCTGGCGCACTCTGCATTTGTTATATAATACATAATGTGTACATAAGATGATTGTTTATATATTATGCATTTTAACAGTGTTGTTCTATAAAACCATATGATTACTTGCTTTTGATACTTTATTCGAACCAAATATTATTGCCTCATTGATATATGTATTTTAAGTCATTTTAAAGGCTTAGGTCTTTGAATAGGTCTATTTTTATTACCACAAAAATGTCAGATTACTCGATTAATCGGTTAACTAATCGATTATCAAAATAATCGTTAGTGACAGCCCTAATGAATAGCACTTTTAATTAGGGCTGCAACATATCGATTATGAAAATCATCGACAACGATTCTCATTATCGATTAGTCGGGTCTGCTCTCACGCACGGAAAGCTTCCACCAGTCGCGCCAAATTACAGCACTGAATAACGCATTTGTATGGACAAAAAGCATCTAAAAATAGTGGAGGAAACAGAGTGAGCTGCTGCGGGAAAGGTACGTGATCCAAGCGCCCAAAACATGAGAATTATTTATTTTAAGCTTCAAGCGAATGCATTAGCATTTAACATCCCCTGTCATGTGCTTTCACAGACGCGTATGCGTCCTCAGCGCAAAACGTTCATTTTACATGTTATATCCTCATCTGTAAATATTACTAATTCACACAAGTATTTCCATTTTGCATGAAAGCACGTTCTGCTTCAAACTTCACTGAACGAGCGCCGGCGCATCAAACAGACAGAACGCAGTCGAGAGGGAGACGATTAATATTCAGCGCAAAAACATTCATTTAGCTGAAATATCTGCTGCTGGACTCTATTTAGGTTTAAAAGTCAACATGTAATTCAAGTATTTTATGAGAGTAGTAACTGTAAAGGGATAACAGCGTGTAATTGAATATAAATGTAAAACGTTTCTACAGTATCGACAGTGACAGGTACTGTGTCCATAGTGAATGTGTGTGTTTTGCTGCAGAACATTCCTCTTATCTGGTAACACCGAGTTTGTGTTTTTGTTTTTCTTTAATATCATTTTAATGTAAGGATTTAAACTGTCCTTTTTGCTTAGTAACTTTGGCACATCATGTATAGCACAAACATACCCTTATGAAAATTAACCATGGTTTTATTAAAGTAAAACCATGTTTTTTGGCGTATTGATTACCATTTGTATAACCACAAAAATACCATATAGTTAAACTATGGATTTGAAGCAGCAATTTGTGGTTACCATGGAATAATAACCCTTTTTTATTTATTATTTTTTGGGTTTTTTTGTTGTAAATGGTTAGGGTTAGTTTTAATTAAGGGTTAATTTTGTGCCCTCGGATGACACGTTTGTTTGAAGGACAGCATTTGGGCAGGATGTGGAAAAGTGTGTTTTGTCAATAAAAGAAAAAGAAAGTGGGCGGTTTATCCGATTAATTAAAAATAATTCCAACTAATCGATTATCAAAATAATCGTTAGTTGCAGCCCTACTTTTAATGTAATGTTTTGTAATGTCATTGTAATTTTGTAATGTTTTCAGGATAAAACAGCATCAGTAAAAGTTGAATTACTGTTTCATACCTTGAAAATGAATCAGTGACTTGGATTATATATCCCTGAACGTCACAGTATACAAGCCATTGACATCTATAAAGAGAAAAAGAGCACAGTAACACATTTATGAGTAACATTTACTGCATTTGCTGGCACACCTTCTCCTTTTACGCAAAAAGCAATGGCAATGTGTTGAATGTGAGGATCTGGATCACACCCTCCTCTCCGTTTGCAAATCAACCTCGCAACTCAAAGCTCACACAATGACTTGGCAACCTCAAACATCCGTGTGTCAGATCACTCCTAAGCTTCCTCTTTAAAACAGGAAAACTTGTTCACCAAGACCAAATGGTGCCCCAGAAAAGTATAAGACGCATATAAACATTTCACAGTACCTACAGTATTTGAATTGTGTAGTATTTAAACATTTGCTTAAAGTGTGTATAATAAGGATGATTAGATTGAAAAGTTTGTAGACAAACTTTGAAGTTGGCTTGAAAAAGCCTAGCCAGAAAGTCTGAAGATTAGATAATAGATAGATAGATAGATAGATAGATAAAGGAAGCTTAAAATTAGTTTAAAGGGCTTCAGTGTGTTTGAATTTGAATTCTGACAGGTGGAGTTTGCACAGAATAATAATAATAAATAATAATAAGCTTAAGTAAGTTAGTAAGATCAGCAAGTTGGCTTTTTCAAAGCCCACTTAATCCCTTAAAGTGTAGTATCAGGATTATAGTTCACACACTATAGTCACTACAACAAACTTTTACCAAGTCACAGTATCAGTATAGTATCATAACACTTTTCATAATTTCATATTTGAAGTATCATGCGACACGTTCACAAGCGGTCACGAGCGACTCAAAACAAGACTAAAGAGTTTATTGGCGAAAAGTACAGTGAAGAAGTTGATATTAAAGCGTTTAAAACATTCAATGGATATATTAGTGTGAGTAAAAGTAAAAGAGAGCAGAGTTTGTTTCATATCTACTCTCTTTATTCAGACGAGAGGACGTTACTAAACTTACCTCAAATAAAACGAAGGCGCTCGAAAACCTCAGCCGCAGATGTTAAAAACTCTGTACTGATCAATAATCCTTACCACACAAATGAAGACATTGGGAAAAGACTTTCAGCTTTTCATTTTATGGTCGATTTTGGATAAGCTCACACACTTTTGGTGTTTCGAATTACGAGAAGTTCGTTGGCGACGCTCAGGTTTAGTGAGGTAGAGTCGTTCGCTGTAGTGCGAGCACGTCTTCTTTCAAAACACGAGAACGCGCACGTCGTTTGACGCACCCATTTTGAGCCGCTGACCATTAAATAAAATTTTTTTAAAAAGTCGGTATAATATGATTTCGTTGTTTTTGTGAATTCTCAGTTTTTATGTTTGTTTGTTTTTTTTTTAATCTGAGAGACTTTCTCTATATGGAGGACTAAATCTGCAAAAATAATAAATAAATAAATACGCAAATAAATAAATAAATCCACAAAATGTAACATTACACACACACACATATATATATATATATATATATATATATAATATTTAATATAATGTATATAAATGTGAAAATACATGCATAAATAAATACATAAATCCACATATTACTGCATAAATAAATATATAGATTATAAAATGTGCGAGGAGACAAATAATTAAATAAATAAAACGAATGTTGCTCCAAGGAAAAATAAATACCGAGCTACATTCAAAATGAATAAACGGTTAAAAGGAAAAAAAAAAAAAAAAACTTTCAGTTTAGCATTTCCTTTAACATTTTTTTAAATTTCCCCCAACATTTAATTATTTATCTCCTCGCACATTTAATTATTAATTTATTTATTTATTTGCATTTATTTATGTAGAATTTTGTTTGTTTATTTATTTGCACATTTATTTATTTATTGTTTTTGCAGGTTTCGTCCTCCATATCTCTAGGGGGCATCTGACGATTCAAAAACCGAATTATTATTTTTTCTTTATTCGAATACTAAAACTAACGTATTAAATATATTATTCAACAAATTGGTACCTGACCAACAATTGGAAACGCTACTTACCTCTTAAGTACCGGTTAACCGGCAATGACTGTGATTGGTCCATCCTGGCCAGCGCTGAGAAACATAACACACATCACATGACCACCCCTCTGCAGCAGCCGTCTGGACCTGGACATTCATTTATACCTGGAAAACCATACTGGAAAAACTTTAATATCAGTTTAATTTTAAACATTGTACCCAACCAATTGGCTCCATCTTAAATGCCTTAATATCATCTTCCAGTAAGTTATATAAAAGCACAGTAAGTATTAGCAATGAATTTGACTAACTTAGTCCTATTTTTTTGTTAATCAACTTATAATTTTGAATTAAGTGTTTGAAAATAATACTATATTTCTGAAAGGCTATGCTTTTATAGAAATGACTGCTTAAATACAACACCAAACTAATTGTAGAGATTATTCAGAGACCTGAGCCATTTAATTGAGATAAAATATAGGCCAAATTAGGTAGAAGGCAGCGACCTCTGCTGAAATCAAATATAATGTGCAACTCTCGTGTCACTTTAAATATTGATTTTAACCTGAAGCCTATATGAGACTCCAACTCACCACACATAAAAAGTCATTTGTATTTTTTTTTTTTCAAACCACATTTTATAATCTGGACTAAGAATTAATAATAAACAAGCGTGTATATTTTCTCAAGGGCTGTGTGATCAATATATATTGACCATAGGCATGTTGTAAATTCATCTGCACAGGTAAAGAAAAGCATATCCAACAACGAATCTTGCAAAACATGTTAACTCCAAATTCCAATGAAAAAAAGTAGTATTTTGCAGAATTGACATTTTCATAATGTCAAATACTTTTGAACTATCATGACAAAAAAATCTAATTGAAAACTGATATTATTTCAAATACAAATATTTACACATTTAGGCAGAATTTGCTATATAGAATTAAAGTTAAGTAAAAATGTATTCGATATAGGCTATTTAAGTCAGGGCAGACGCCATCTTGGATTGTACTCAGCTGTGATGCTTCTAGATCACGTCGTTTTCAAATCTCACAACTTTCAATTTTTTTTATGGTGTTTTTGTCAACAGAAGAGTTTTAAAAATATGTTTTGTCAGCTGACAAATTCGCATGTACAGATCTACTGTATTTCTACCCCTCACAGCGTTGTTTACATTCCCGTCAAACATTAAATATGGCGCGACCCTGACCAAGTAAACTACAAGAACATTTCCTAATTTAAAAAAAAACCTCATAGTCCTACAACTAACCTTAACTTTTTTTTTTTTTCTTTAGGATGAAATATAATTGAGACATTTCTCAAGTGAGAATCACCCCATAAAGAGCATTGTTTCCCCATATATCCTCTTTGTACTTAGATCATTTGACACCCCAAACCCAAAGTCTCCTCTTCAAATCTTTTATTCTTTACATATGCAAAACAATCACTCATCACGTGTCTCCTATGTTGAAAATAAAGACTTCCTGTGTTTGACTCAGTGAATAGACCATTGTTGACCCAACGAAGATAAGACTGTGTCCCAAAACTTGAAGCTGCTGTGATAAACCAACTGCCATGTTGAATTTTGGTAAAATAACTTTTTTTTTTTTTTTTTTTTTTTTTTTTAAATGACTCAAACATCATAGCTTCACAGGACACAGAATAAATTAATCCCATTATCCTATGTCAACACATTCATCTCAAACACTGTAAGATGATACAATTTATTGCCATAAACAGTGTAGGAAAATGAAAAGAAAAACAAAAGAATAAAAACAGCCGACCTCTATAGTACAGTAAGAAAACAATTCTGAACTTCCTCATAATCCAGTAAAATGCGAAGAGAAGGGTTGCGACATGGATTTCCCATGAGGACTCTACACTCGATCCACTAGGAGATGAAAGTACAGTGGCCGGCGTCACCACCGGCGAGTCTGGAAATGTGCGAGCAGTTCATTTTTGTTCAATACGCTTCATATGGAAAGGCAGTACTGATGGTGTTATGGATCATAGTTTCTACTTTTTTTTTTGTTTTCCTGGAAAGAAATACATTGCCGTCAAGCTGTGGATGTCACTGTAGACTGCAGACCCATGTGTCACCAACCAAACCTTATCATGCATGCATGTTGCTCTTCTAAATGAATGAAATATATATATATATATATGTGGCACATTGTTCCTGAAAGCTCTGGATGAGCCAGATTTGGTCAGGTTCGGAAAATCTTTCGTAAAGACAACGCAAGAATTCAAACAAATTCAAAAAAGCTCTTCACTGTGAAATGGTTTAATTAAGAATCAAGCTCAACGTTTTAATTTTCAAATACAGTAAAGAAATTTAAAGAGCAAAATATAAAAAGCACACGGCAGCAATTACATCCGCGTGACTACAAATTCGAAACACAAAGATACTTTGGAAAGGGAAAGAGATATTTTGAAGTCCTTAAACACAATGGAAAATCAACCTGGAGATGTTGTCCTCCAAGTTTGGGTTCTTTGAGGCGTGTGGGAGGAGTCAGCGAGGACAGGCAGAGGCGGAGTTAAGAATATGCCCCACCCCCTTTCTAGAGCCCCCACCTCCACATGCTTTTTAAGCCAATCGGATGAGGGCTCGTTTGGATTCGAGAGGAGACCAGCACCTCGTGCCCCTGCCTGCGCGTCACTGGGAGAAGTCTTTGAAAGATTTTATGGTGATCAAAGCCAGTAGAATCCAGTATAGCCTTCCGGAATAATGCAGCCACACTGACACAGATATTAATTCTTAAGAGAACGGAAACATAAAACAAAACAAGAACAGAGTGGTTACACAGGGTCCAAATGTAGGAGATGGTGAAAAGTTGACATTTGAACATGAACATTTTGACAAAGCAATATTAGAATCAATTCAACACTAACAGGAAGATCGCGGTGGGTCGAACTCATGTGGATCTACCGGTTAACATCGCAAGACGCACGGCTCCGAAACCCAACACCGACTGTACAACTGGACTACGTTGTGCTTTAACACGCCGGTTTACAGACACCATAAGGACTAGGGAGAGGACAAGCACCACATGTACAATCCAGTGTGCGTTCGAAGGTTTGCGTACGTGTTCGATTGGGAAAAGTCGTCTGAAACCGTGAAGGAGCTCGTGCCGTTTTTTGAAAATCACATCAAAAACAACAACAACAACAACAACAACCAACAACAAAAGAAAGTGCAGTCCATCAAAAATCCAACGAACAAAATGCAAAACTATGGTATTTTAATCCAATAAACCTAATACTGCTTTTCGCGAACGCTAATATGAATTGAATGTCAACTGTGGAAACGTTAGCTAGCTGCCCCGCAATAAAAAGCGCACAAACCAAGCATCGTATTTCGCACGATAAAAGGGCTCGGCGTGTGTAGTTTAGTCTACGTCTATAAAACAAGCCAAAAAAACATTTAAAATCAGTTTCCATTCCATTTAAGAGAGCAGCTGAAAAAAAAACCCTTTCGGATCTCACCAAGGATGTGAAAGAACCTTCCCCCGACAAAAACTACAGTACAGAGCAGGCACTAATTACAGGGAAGCAAAGGTGGACATAAAACCATTGTTAAACAGTTTTGCCATGCATTCACGAGCTGCTCGTTGGTGTGCGCAGGTGTCATGACGATCGGTCAATGTGGGTGTGGTCTTGTGTATTTTTTCCTGTTGAATAAATATATAGCCGCGCGATCTGAATTCAGAAGTAGGACCTCCGTTCATCTCTAACAGGTAGGAATGATAGAGGCCTTATCGCATTCCCATTGGCATGACACGTATTTTTTGTCGTCGTCGTCCCTGTACCTCGCCCTTCCCTCCCCGTATATCCCTCCCCTTCTTTCTCTCTCCCTCCCTTCTTTCCTTCCTTCTGGAGCGGTGAGGGAGGCTGCAGTCTCTTAGTGTTTGTCTTTGGGAATTACCTCCTCCCTGGGTTTGGCACCCCCAAAGATGGCCGAGTTGGGGTTGGCCACTTGGTTAAGGGGACCTGCCACTGTACGCGGCTTCAGCTGTAGCTTCGGTCTCTGCGCTCTTTCCTCTGTGGAAAAATCAACATAATTGAGACATTAGATGATGTTGTGGTGAAATGTATGTAGTGTCAATAACTCAAATTCAGCATGAAATGGTCTCTGCAACCCATTTTACTTGTGCATAAATATTTGAGCGAAGCAGAATATTAAAGGGAAAAAGTTGAGCGGAACTTGACTTTATTCAGTGGAAACTGACTGGATCATGAAAAGTAGGCGTTCCGACTAGAATGATGGCAGATATGAACTAAATGTGTAAAGTTTGATGACAAACTTTAAAGTTAGCTTGAGAAAGCCAGACCAGAAAGTTTGAAAAAGTTCCGTATTCAATTTACGGAAAATGCTTAACTGGCGCAACGCGTGACGTAGCGTAAGGAGTTTTGAACTGCGAGAGGCATTACACTTTTTTCGTAAGTTGAATACAGAAGGCGGTCTGGTGGAAGCTGGATATTTTACTTTATAACATGTTAAATATGGATATTTTTCTTACAAAAACCCATCGCTTCGCTTCAGAAGGCCTTTATTAAGCCCCCGGAGCCGTGTGGAGTACTTTAATGGATGGATGGATGGATGGATGGATGCATGCACTTTTTTGGGCTTCATATTTTGGGCTCCCATTCACTGCCATTATAAAGCTTGGAAGAGCCGGGACATTTTTTAATATAACTCCAATTGTATTCATCTGAAAGAGGAATGTCATATACACCTAGGATGGCTTGAGGGCGAGTAAATCATGGGGTAATTTTCATTTTTGGGTGAACTAACCCTTTAGGTGTAAACTGGGTCCATTTAGATTTCATGTTGACTAAAGCACATATAGGCCCTGGTATTAAGATGAGTTTTGGTCAATCGGATCACAAGTGGATGATGCCATACAGGTGTAAATGTGGTCTAAAACGTTTTGAGCTTGACCACTTCCAGAGGTAGTCGAAAACACATTTGACCGGATTGCTTTCGTAGTGTAAACATTATGGGAAGCGCGCTAGCCAGACGGGATTTAAACTTTGTCAGCTGGAGACCTGGAGAAAACGGAAAACGTACTAAGCACAATGTTCTCTCACCATTCCTGGTTTCTAACACACACTCACAGTGTTCAGCTGGTCTTCCGGATGTCAGAGCAGAAACGAAAGCTGATGCTCTCCGTATGTTTTTTCGTCGTCTCCGGGCGCGTTCATATGTAAATTGCGCGAGCTTATTTTATCCATTAGATCGAAAGATCTGAATATCCCATATCCCCACCCATAGACCCTCCCCTCAAAGAAATCAGGACAGATGTGGTCAAAAAGAGGACAGAAGTGGTCAAATGCGATCAACCAAAACGCATCTTAATACCAGGTGTTAACAGGGCCATAAAGGTATCTGGCTTTTTAAAAAGAATAAATCTGTGACACCGTCAGAAGGTTCTCTGAAGTCTGTTGAGCCTCCGCGAGGAGGTCCCTCTCTGAAGCGTCCCATGCCTCCACCCCCCCTTCTGTCAGCAGGGCGACCACCTCCTCGACTCCTCCCACCCATGAAGTCATCATCTCTAAATCCTGTGGGGGGAAAAGAAGCGTGTAAGTAACTGGTGCTTCACTCTCCCATTCCACTGCAAAGTTGTGCCAAAATACTGATACAGGAAAGGCTCTGGGCAAGAAGTTAAGACTTTTGAGAAGCCTGATCCTAGATCAGTATTTATAGACAACTTCAATTAGGGAGGACATTTGACTGCACAGCAGCAGGGAGACTCCGCTGACAACTTGACTGATGGCAATGAAATGGAGTCCCTGAGAGATCAATGTTCAAAAATTAACTTGAAATATATGAAAAAGCCATAAACAAAACAAACAGACAATACCAAGTACCCTGTTAATAATGCAAGTCCTCTGGCGGGGTTATATTTATGTCTGGAAATATTCTGGGTTATTTTCAATGAGGTTTATGTTCATTTTGACTACTCCCCCAGTTTGTAATATAGAATGAATCATGTTTTCTGTAATAGAGTAATGTCAATTATTTTTCAGCATTTGCTTATTAGTCAACCCTCTACAATGAGTGTACATCTTCACTCTGGGTGCCTAAATAATGTCTATAATTAGCCATTGGCTAATAAATTCTTAGATTTTACTCGCCAGTGTGTGTGTGTGTGTTAGAGGCTAAGTATAAGTTTAGCATAGATATATTTTCACCCACTGAACACTGAGCGCTTGAGAGTTTCGCTCTCCGTCAAGTAATCTGTACTATTTCAATTCAGCTCAATGGATGCACAGCGTACCTGTATTTGACGTACCACAAACTCTAGTGTGAAGGTGCACGACTCTCCGTTGCTTTGCTGAGAGCGCTAGCTGTGTTTCTCACACACGCAACGAGAGAGAGAGTGTCTTACATACCATGCTGGATCAATGCGATACATGTAAACGATATTCTTTGTTGTATTTTCCTGTCAAAATAACGGAGTTCATTTGGAATTATTCAGCTTTTAAGAACAAGCAGAAGATATGCCGGTTTCTCCGGTAGTGGGTGGAACTTAAGCGCAAACGGCAATTTCATTGGCTGGCGCTCATCTATTACCGTATTTGATTTCAGCAAATCAGTTCAAGTGAACACTGCCAACGTGATTAATATTCATGAACCCAGCAGCTCATCAATCTTTAGTGCGTAGAATTATCACTTTTTAATAATAATTACTATTCTCTATTACCTATTTATTTTTACAGAAACAATGAATGACCAACAATATCTTAAGCACCACCACCAGTCCTAAGTTCAGTTAAAATAACAAATACGCATTCATACGGTTACCAAGTTTCAGTTCTAATTTCTAAAGTTCTATCATTAAATAGTGCTTGATTATCATAATATCATAATATAATGCTTGATTGACTGATGTTAAGAGTGTACATTAAGATATTTAAAAAGCTGTGCCATTTTACAAAGATAAGCTGATTCGGTGGAATAAAATAGTACATCAGCCTGGCGAGTAAACTAAAAAAAAATAAAAAATAAAAAAAAAAAATCTACCAGCCAAGGTGTGCGTAGAGGGTTATTAAACTTTTTTTTTTTTTTTTAATCTTGTCCTAAAACGTCACATAAACCTAAGGCTTAATTTTCTTCATGCTCCCTTGCTTACTAGGCATTCATTGAGTATATTCATTTGTAAACATGTTTTCTGTTCATTTTCACAAAAGGAGAAACACCTCTGAACTATCTGTGGTAAAAGCATACCACAGACGTATCCTCAGATTCTTGCAAAAAAACAAACAAACAAAAAAAAAAGATCTAAAGCTTAAACCCAATGGTTCGAATTCTTGCCCAATTCACTCGTCGCACCTCCTCCAGACTGGTCGTAGTCGTCTCTGGGGTCACGTCCCCCTCCTCTGGCCCCACGTGAGCCACCACGGCCTGAAAGGGACAGGGGGGCTGTTTAATAGGGGCAACAATTCAAAGGCGAGATCAGGGTGAAAGAGAGGCCCACCCAGATAACGCTTCTACTGAACCAATCAGATCATCTGCTAACACTGCGCACAGGAAGACACCAGCTGGACAGGGAAGTGTAGCCTATCGGAAAGCACTCCGTTTGTTAGAGGGGAAGGAAAGAGAGCTAGAAAGAGCTTTTCTATTTAGGGGTGAAACAAACAGAAAAGAACAAAAAGATCTGAAGATGAAATATGTACACATGAACAATGACTGCGAGAAGCCCAGCTAAAGAAATGCACTGTTTGTGTAGTATGAGCAGTGAAGTTTTGCAGCAATATACAATACAACAAAGCAGAACAGTTCAGAATAAGAGACAGAAGACACAAGGTATTATTGAGCATTGATTAGGGACTGGTGGTAAGGCCAAAACCTTGGTTACGACACGTCACAATATCAATTTAATATGCAGAAATATTACTCAAATTAAAAGTCTAAAAACAGCTAGAGTAAAAAAAAAAAAAAAATTATATATATATATATATATATATATATATATATATATATATATATATATATATATATATATATATATATTAAAAACATGAAAACATTATGAAATGGCAAATTTGATAGAATGAGCCATGAAAATTGTAAAACACATGATATGTTTTTTTAGCAACCATGAACAATTTATATTCCTAATGACTACTTTTACATGTGCACCAATGATGTGATTTTTTTACAATATCCAGAGTCAGGACTTAAATCACAGTAAGACGTTTACATGACAAGCAAAAGTCTTCACTCCAGTTTGCATGCAATTTTCATTATTCTGATAATTCGCCAAGAAGTGTGGTTATTTTTACCACCACTGAGTGCATTAGTGCCCGCCCACTTTTTCAGCGACGCGGGTTTCTTCCATTCATGTTCATGTTGGGATTTTTAAACAAAAGCCTGTTAAAGAGCTATAAGCCATGAACCAAGCCAACCAGCTATGAGGTGAATCATAACTAGGGCTGCCCCCTAATAGTCGACTAACTGTTAGTTGACTAGAAGAGGCCTGGCCGACCAAAATTTTATTAGTCGCAGAAAAAAAAAAAAAAAAAACTCCATAGGAAGTGGCGAAATCACGCAGCCTGTGACGGACAGATCGTTAACGGCAGGAAATCCAAACATCTGGCCATCATTCATCGACCTCAAATATGGCTCATTACTTGAAACATGCAAGTAGTAGCAACTTTACAAGTCCGCTCGCTCTAACGTTAACTTAGATAAATGTGCGCTAAATACTCATTTCTGGTCATTTTTGGTCATACAGGAGTAATGCAAACTGTAAATGGTCAACTTTTATTTCTGTAAACTCACAATAACAAAACGTTGTGATTTTGTAAAATAATGAAACAAATCTGGATGCGCTTTCTGTCGTCTCGGTCTCAGTGAACTTGAGCACATAACAAAAATGAACCAAAACTCAGCGTATACTTGCCTCATGGACATGTGAAATATAGCCTATCTATAGAAAGATTGAAATGTCTACTTTTAAATTAACCAAGTCAAGTGGAAAACAAATACTCTCAGATTACGTAATCCTGAAACGTGCATACAGGCGCATCCACTACTGCGGAGATGAGTCAGCATCGTCGACTTCATTTATTGATAATCTCTGCTGCCGAAAACATTAAAATGTTCAGACAGTCTCCTTGCTGTTTTTTCACGCCGCATTCATAATCATTACGTTTGCCGGTGCGCTGTGGTGTGCTTTTATGCGTGCGTTTGAGCGCTGATTAGGCTATGTATTATATATAGGCAATTAAAGGCTCATTATTATGATTTATGGCTTATTGATATAAAAACTCGATTAGTCGACTAATGGCTTAAACGAATGACTAATAGTCGACTAGAAAAATCTTTAGTCAAGGGCAGCCCTAATCATAACATTACAAACTTTGATTTGAAGACAAAAAGTATTTAAAAATCAGACAAAAAGACAAAAGGTACAAGACTGTGTACTTAACGGCTTGAGTGAGGGGAAGAACTACAATCCCAATCGAATTAAAAACAATGGAGAAACGACTCGTTTACAAATGTTGATTGTATTTATAAAAACAATATATCTACAAGTTTATTGCAAAATATGCATACATGTATAAAAATTTCAGTATTTTGAGAGCATAGAGAGATCGACTAGTGTAATTTTCTGTACAGCATCATGGGTAATGTAGTTTTGAACCAGGAAACATGATTTTAAAAATAAGATGACATATTTTGGATTATCAGCTTCTGGTATTCAGCAAATACCATCAATTAACAACCTTGTAGCTCACAGTAGGGCTGTCTTTAAAGGTGCAGTGTGTGAATTTTAGTGGCATCTAGCGGTGAGGCTGTGAATTGCAATCACCCAACGCTCACCCCTCCCTTTCGAAGCACATAGAGAAGCTACGGGGGCCGACACAGGACAAAAATGTCGTCGGAGACAGCAGAGAGGACTAGCGCTCTGTAGAGCAGTTTGTCCGTTTAGGGCTACTGTAGAAACATGGCGGCACAAAATGGCAACTTCACTGTAAGGGGACCCGTGGTGTATGTAGATAGAAATGGCTCATTCTAAGGTAATAAAAACATAACGGTTCATTATGTAAGGTCTTTATACACCTCTGAAAACATAGTTATGTATATTATATTGCATTTCTGTCAAAAGATCCTCATAAATACTACACACTGCACCTTTAAAGGTTTATAGTTATCGTTCAAAATCAATTTCCCTATGGAGAAAAAGAAAGGAGTTTTTCCAGAACTCGACTGTTGCACTCTACTCTTCACAAACCCCAATGCACAGAGAAAATGAACTCGCATACAGCAGATGAGTTACTGGCCACTGTTTTAATCCACTCACGTCAAATGCAGAACACATTTCTATGGATGTATCCATCATCTGACCAGGCACACTTTGGTCAGAGCGGTAATAATGCGATTAAGGTGTTCACATGCCTTGTTTATTGTGATTAAAATCAATGTATGCCACATAGTTTACTGCGATTATGGTTGGAGTTTAAATTGCATAAGTTTGATTGAAGTATTGTTTACACATGAGGTAAAGTTTAATCGCAACATTGCCAAAATCCCATTATAATAGCATTATGAGGGTGCATGTAAACAGTGATTAAAACGGAAGTAGATTGAATGCAAGTTTGCAGACGATTGCGGAGGGGCGGGATTTAAGCAAACTAAATGATTGGAGAAGTCTGGTACAATATGCAACAACAACATGCATTTAGAAAATGAACCCTTTTAACGTTTTCGGGTTTTCAGAAGCAGAAGTCGTCATAAACTTGGTGGATAAACTTCAGAAGAGAAAGATTATGCCAAATTTGCTCTCACTCCCTCAGCCGCTGTATTAGAAACACTAGCGCAGCATTAACTAGTTTTCTGTAATTTAATGCCACGGTAGTATAACACAAATGCACATTCAATTAAAAAAAATAAAATTATATATATGTGCAAGATTTAACTGTGGAAACGCATCCCAGTCTGTAAAAATTGTCCATAGGATGAAATGCCAACTTTCACTATGGGATGTGATGAGTTTAAAATTGGGTATTACAATTTATTATCATATTTTAATGAAAAATTATGCTATACAGAGTGTGACAGGATATCTACCGGTTGACAATTCTACTGTAAATAAAACCGGACCACCAGCCCTAGCATTGCTCATTTTCCTGAGATTGAACAAGAGAAACAACTTACAACATGCAAAAATACCAACAGAAAAACATGCTACAATGTAAGTAAACAGCACTAACAGACGTGTAAGATAAAAAGACTGCGCTAATGAATGTCAGTAGTATCCCACACACAGTACCTCTGTCGTCTTTCCGGAAGCCAAAGCCTCCGGCGCCACGTTCTTGCTTTCGGCCCTCTGCGATATCCACCCTCAAAGATCGGTCGCCTAGTAGCTGTGAAAGCACATAATCAGGAATACACAATATATCAAACTGTACACTACCATTCAAAAGTTTGGGGTCAATGCTCACCAAAGCTGTATCCTCATTTCTGCAATGTTTCTACAACACTGGTGCAACACTGCTTACTGACCTCAAACTATTGAACGGTGCATTTCCAGTCATAATGATGACACATAACCCCCCATTCATTACTTCTGCCTTTGATGATAATAAAAAAACAACTGAATAAATAGTGTAATTAAGTGACTTACAGCGCCATCATACGTCAAAGCCTCTTTTAGAGATTCCAAGTCATCAAACTCTACATAACAGAAACCTGGAGCAAGAAAACAATTGACCATTTAATTGATTTGATACTTTCAAATAATGTTTTAACAGCAAGCAGTTTCCTTTAGGATCAAACCCATGACCTGGCCATCGCTTGAGCCACGTTCCCAACAGGAAGATAAACTAGCCACGCATTTTGAGGTATAATTCATGTCTGCAGCACAAAGTTTAACCCTTGGGGATTCCTAAAGCCAAGTAGGAGTAGTAAGCAAACAATGTCCCTCATTAAACATGCACTGTGTTGCAAAGAGCAGCCCACCTTTGAACTTGTCTGTCTCTTTGTCTCGGACTAGTCGAACGCTCCTGACGCTGAGGTCTTTGAAAATGGCATCTATGTCTCCTTGCACTGTGTTGAAGGGCAGGTTGCCGACGTACGCCGTGTAGGGCGGCTCTGTGGGAAGTTCCTTCTGCTTTCGGGGTCCGCCTGGGCCGCCACCACCTCGGGGTCTGTGGTCCAAAAACAAACAACTTGGTCAGCTCTACAACTTCTAAAAATAACAGAACGCAGGTAAATTATTGATCTATAAATGCAGATCATCAGTTGATGCAATAGTTTTGCATCATACATGACAAAAACACCTCACATACACATGAACAGGAATGAGTCAAGCTGAACTGCAGTGGTGGATGGACGGACGGACGCACTATGTGTTTTCCCTGAAGAGTATCCTGCATTTTTCCTGAATGACTATATTAAGTGAGCTCACATTAATATGTGGTACAAAAACCTTGCTTCCGAAACACATTTCTTTACATTTCTATTTTTTGACCAGTAGAAATGTTCCCAATGGCATATACACTCACCTAAAGGATTATTAGGAACACCATACTAATACTGTGTTTGACCCCCTTTCGCCTTCAGAACTGCCTTAATTCTACGTGGCATTGATTCAACAAGGTGCTGAAAGCATTCTTTAGAAATGTTGGCCCATATTGATAGGATAGCATCTTGCAGTTGATGGAGATTTGTGGGATGCACATCCAGGGCACGAAGCTCCCGTTCCACCACATCCCAAAGATGCTCTATTGGGTTGAGATCTGGTGACTGTGGGGGCCATTTTAGTACAGTGAACTCATTGTCATGTTCAAGAAACCAATTTGAAATGATTCGAGCTTTGTGACATGGTGCATTATCCTGCTGGAAGTAGCCATCAGAGGATGGGTACATGGTGGTCATAAAGGGATGGACATGGTCAGAAACAATGCTCAGGTAGGCCGTGGCATTTAAATGATGCCCAATTGGCACTAAGGGGCCTAAAGTGTGCCAAGAAAACATCCCCCACACCATTACACCACCACCACCAGCCTGCACAGTGGTAACAAGGCATGATGGATCCATGTTCTCATTCTGTTTACGCCAAATTCTGACTCTACCATCTGAATGTCTCAACAGAAATCGAGACTCATCAGACCAGGCAACATTTTTCCAGTCTTCAACTGTCCAATTTTGGTGAGCTCGTGCAAATTGTAGCCTCTTTTTCCTATTTGTAGTGGAGATGAGTGGTACCCGGTGGGGTCTTCTGCTGTTGTAGCCCATCCGCCTCAAGGTTGTGCGTGTTGTGGCTTCACAAATGCTTTGCTGCATACCTCGGTTGTAACGAGTGGTTATTTCAGTCAAAGTTGCTCTTCTATCAGCTTGAATCAGCCGGCCCATTCTCCTCTGACCTCTAGCATCAACAAGGCATTTTCGCTCACAGGACTGCCGCATACTGGATGTTTTTCCCTTTTCACACCATTCTTTGTAAACTCTAGAAATGGTTGTGCGTGAAAATCCCAGTAACTGAGCAGATTGTGAAATACTCAGACCGGCCCGTCTGGCACCAACAACCATGCCACGCTCAAAATTGCTTAAATCACCTTTCTTTCCCATTCTGACATTCAGTTTGGAGTTCAGGAGATTGTCTTGACCAGGACCACACCCCTAAATGCATTGAAGCAACTGCCATGTGATTGGTTGATTAGATAATTGCATTAATGAGAAATTGAACAGGTGTTCCTAATAATCCTTTAGGTGAGTGTATTTTCAATGAGATTTTATATTTATAAGTGACAGAAACTAGGCTTATTTTTCCATTAAGGGGCAATATTTGCCCCTTTAAACTGAATTCCATTGGCATTTTTACATTTATAAGAGTAGTTTTTTTCTACCCTTTTTATTAGATGTATGGATCATCTTTTATTTAATTACTATGCTAAAACACTATAGGCCATTACTAATCAAATTAAAATCAACATCAACCAAATTCTCTACAGAAGTGGCACATAAGCTGCATTTGAAGCTGCATTCTGATTTATTTGTGACTATTAATGCTCTGATTTGGCGTAAATGCATTTACATCACAAATACAATGCATAAATAATAATGCTAAAAAAATATTGAAACACTTTAAAAAAAATTAAATACATTAAAGGAACACGCCACTATTTTTGAAAATAGGCTCATTTTCCAACTCCCCTAGAGTTAGAGTTGAGTTTTACCATTTTCGAATCCATTCAGCCGATGGCAACCATCTGGCGGTAGCACTTTTAGCATAGCTTAGCATAGATCATTGAATCTGATTAGACCGTTAGCATCTCAACCTGCTTGCACAGGGAGCGTGCTGGGGACTATTTTCAGGCGCTGCGTAATATTTTTTTGAGCGAGATGCTAACGGTCTAATCAGATTCAATGATCTATGCTAAGCTATGCTAAGCTAAAAGTGCTACCGCCAGCCCCGGAGATCGGCTGAATGGATTCGAAAATGGTAAAACTCAACTGTTTAACTCTAGAAGAGTTGAAAAATGAGCCTATTTTTAAAAATAGTGGCGTGTTCCTTTAAATGTGAACCTAAACCTGCTAGTATGTGTCAGCAAGTCACTGTCTTAATGAGCGAGTCTTTAAATCATTCACTCGAGACTCGACCAATTCAAAAATACAGATTGAATCAGCAGAGGTTCAGATGTGGTTTTGTTTGAAATCATTTACATTGGTGAAAGACCAAATACAGACAATATTGTGTCTAAAATATACTCAATATAATCTTCTTATTAACTTAAATCAATATCACATTTGCAATTGTGCTGATTTACAGGGAAAACAACTTTTTCTCACGTGATATTGCTTAACTGTCTTATAAAAAAGTAAGAACTCATAAACAGGCATTTTTATTCATTTTGGTGGCATTTAGCCTCAAGCCCCTGTTAATTTCTGACCCTGATTTAAATACTTTTACAAAGTCTTGATTGTGTTTTTGGTTGATTTTGTCTGTTTAGTTCATGACTCTATGAAGCTCCTCCTTCCGAAAAGCAGTTTGCTCTGATTGGTCGGCTGGACCAGTGTGTTGTGATTGGTCAACCGCTTCGAACGCGTTTCAGAAACGCCACACACCCTTATCATAGCCGCAAGTTTCAACACACTACTAATGCAACTCAACCAGTCCTCACGCCTTTATTTTGTGCATGCCTTAGGGGGAAATTATTTAAATAAGGAATATTGTGATGCATTTATTCCCGGAAGAAAACTCAAGACTACAATGGAGTAATTTCAGTGGAATTATTGAAACATAAAAATTAGCATGATCTGTTGACAAGGCTTCTGTTTATTTTGAAACTGGCATGGGGTGTACTAACACTAGTCTACATAGTGGACAGTTATCAGCTGATGCCAATATTCTTAAAATGGCCAAATGTCATATTGAAAAAAAGTGAAAAATGCAATAGCTATTTGACAGATGGAAAGTGCTTTGAAGAAAATGCATCTTCACAGTATGTTAATTTATTTTCGGTCTGTAACAGTAGATTCAATTCCAGGCAAAGCAAATCTGTGTGAGCTTCCGCTGGGATCCAGTACGCCAGAGACATTCCTCTGGTGTCAGACTGAGGCCTGAGACGAGCATATATAACGTGATCTCTGCTCCACCTGGGCCCAGTGCGTCTGATGCTTTTAGATCTGTGCTGTCCACAGCAAATGATAGACTACTGCTACAGGGTAAACAGAAATCATCCACCCCAAAAACCCATATGACATCAAAACCTTTTAGTACTGTGGCGGTACAACAGCTCAGTGGCTAGATGGAAATGCCATGGAACCCTGACCCATATACTTATGACAGACCAATACACCAGTCAATATTTGGCCATTTTTACGAACATATCAATTCTTAAATCCCAAGAATCGATTAGTCTATCCTGTTTTCAGTTGCTGAATGAACAGAACATTGTAGCACGCCTCCCATCCAGTAAATCGCAATCTTTGTGCTTTGTTACTATTGATATGAAACGTCTCAGATTTTAAATTATGTCCATTTTATTATGAAATTTTAAAAAATAAATACCGTTTAGTGTGAGATCGCGCTGGCGCAGCTCAGCTCAAGAGAAGCGGCACATGAACTGATCATCTCTCCCGCCTTAATACCAGTTACAGCGCGAAATAAACATGAATGAACATCTGAAGGTGTTTTAAGTAGGGGTGTAACAGTACATGTATTCGTACCGAATCATTTCGGTACAGGACTTCCAGTACGGCAGGGGGGAACCGTCAGGGCCCTCAGAGAGGGCCTAAACTATGGTAAAAATAATATTTACAAACTTTTAAATAATAGTTTAAAAAGTAAAAACTTTTCTAATAAAAAGTCATCAGTTCTAATGTTATTTTAGTAATTTATAATTTGACAAAATCTTTTTGAGGAAATAAACCCTTCAAATCTGCCGATTCAGTTTGTGTTGTATAGACGTCCGTTTACTCCATATTTGGATTTTTCCACCTAACGCTTTCAGCTCTGTGATTGGTGGTCCAGCTGTGAAATTACAGCGGGCCAAGCCAATGACAGGCGAAGTTCATGAAAGGAAAATTGACCAATCACATCGTTCCTTTTATTGGGTGGGACTTGTTATCGCTACGATTATGACGCGTTCCGCCTGCTGTGAGAAAACCCGCTGATAAAATAGCTAGCGCTATGGAAACCGCAAGCAACGATGAGGACAACGTTGCTAATTTATTATTTCCGCCGGTTTCAAGATTAACTTTTAAAGAAAAGCTGGAGATCGGAAAAGAAAGACCTACACCAGAGCTTAATTTTGAGCAGAAAGCCAAACCTGTTCATTTCAACCACAGCAATTATAAGTGATACAACTGGATGACAGCATCAATCAAGAAGCTAAAGCTTTACTGCTGGAATTGTTTGCTGTTTGGGTAAGTTTTTTTTAAATCTAATAGGTTACGTGACTGATTTTATTCTGGCCACCGCTGCCACTGTTTTATATGTTAAGCTTTAGCTGAGAAAAGTTATTTTTCAGAATTACTGGTCAGTCTGTAAATTATTACATTAAATTGTGTTTAATTTGATGGTTTTGTGGCCAGTTGTCACCATATTCCATTGAAATAACACACCGATTGTGTGATGCAATTATTTGTAATGATGATTTGCATTTTTATTTGTTTTTTTTGTGATAACTCAAGCTCACTCTGATGTTTGCTTGTGGCATTTCCTGTCAAAGGTAACATGCAGTATTATAAAAGAGAACATTGTAAGCTGACTTTAAGGCTGATTTTAGGCTTAGTTTACCATTTTCCCCGAGAAAAAAGGGGGTGAGAGGGCCAAGGTCCAAGAGTCACGGTTCGCTACTGCAGTATGGTGCACGTGTGTACTGAACGGTACCAAAATGCAATCTTTAACAGTTAACAGTAGGCTTGTTTTACATGTGGAACATACTTCAATCCAAGTTCCCACACAAACATTAAGTATTCTGTCCATTTTATCACGAAATTCAAATAATAAATGCCGTTTTGACGCTCTTTAATGTGATGTGACAGATCGCTGTATGCACGTCAATTTAAGCGGCAGCGCGGCACACGACTGAACGTGATCATCTCTTCCTAGTCAAAGAATAAACATGAATCATGAAGGTATGTTGAGGATACATTACAACTTACTGAAACTTATCATATGTCGTGTAATCGCTCGATCAGTGTTTCAACGGCGGAAAGACACCAATAAAACAATGTCACGTAGCATTACATTTACCTCAGAAGTCATTCAGTGTCCACAGCTGTTAGTTCACTAGAGAGATGAACTCTTTCACTAAATATATGCACTATATTCGCCTATATATTCATTATATTCTACTTAGCCTGTTAGTGATGTCTTGATTATTTAATGTATGTTTAAATTAATCTGTCATGAAAATGACAGCCACTGTGTAAAAATGATTATATTTCAACAACGAATTGGAGTAAAAACTTAATTTTACAATTAGATTTAGAAGTTAATGCAAAAACTGCCTTATGTGAAGTTTACATGTTTGCATACAATGTGTTATTTAAGTGTTGATTATTATATCTAAAAATAAATAGCAACAGAATTTAGGCTGATAGTTTGGGCTCTGTTGTTAACCTTTGATATAGTAATGTGGAAGTAAGGGCTCCCTATATAGTTTACAGCATTATCTTTAAGAAACTTTTAGTTATAATTTAATTTAAGGACAGACAATTTGTTCAGTAAACCACTGTTTAAAAAAGAAAAAAAGAGCAATTTTATATTTAGTTTTCTCTCCCCTGCTGTACCGAACCGTGACTTCAAAACCGAGGTATGTACCGAACCCTCAGTTTTGTGTACCGTTACACCCCTAATGTTAAAAGATCAACTTACATGTGACATGATACAGATTTCGGTAAGTTGTACCTAATCACTCAGTGTTTCAACCGCAGAAAGACGTCAGTAAAACAGCTTGTAAACAATGTCACGTGACGTCACATTTACCTCAGAAAAACCATATCCAGTGTCCATAAACTCATTAGTGAGCTAGAAAAATTAACTCTAGAGAGGAGCATTACACATTACATATTAATTATAATTTGTAATGTTCTTTAATATTTAATGCATGTTTGAATAAATCTGGCAAGTTTTTTTATGACAGCCACCATTTAAATGTTTATATTTCAAAAACGAATTGGAGTAGAAATATTATGTAATTGTAAATTTAACATTCTAACTATTATTATAAAAAAAAAAACAATTGAGTAATTTAAGTGTTTGTATACAAATCAGTTAATTTTTACCTTCAATATTATAGTAGGCTACAACTGACTGCCATAGTTTACAGCATTAGTTAAGAGTTTTCCTTGAGAAAATTTGCCATGTATTGTACCCGACATAAATCCAAAATAATCGATACTGGAAAGAATCGAAATCGAATCATGAAATTTGTCTGTTTGTTACAATTTTCCATCTGTTTCAAGCCACTAATATTGAAATCACCGGCCACAAAACACAGCACCTGCTGCAGTATTTCAATCACTAAAACACAAAGTGTCTTAATGCACTAAGAAAATTATATTAAAAGATCAAACTCAGTACAACCATACTGATGATGCATGCAATGCTATATACAAGCCACCAGATGGGCCCAGAATATGAAAGCAAAGCACTAAACAGCACATTAAGCATTATTTATATTGGTTTTTAATGGGAAAACGCTTCACATGACATTTTTCTCATAGTGTTCATATTCTGGGTTCATCTGTTTGTCTGTACAGTAGGGGTGGAGAAAAAAATAATTCATGATTCCATCTTCTGCAGATTCGCATCGATTCACAGGTTTCAAAAATCGATACATTCTAAAGTGTTAAATTTCACTGTACTAGAAAACTAGGAGATTTGGAGGAGAAACGGTTAGAGATTAGGAGGAAACTGCAGCTTTACCGAGCTCAACGGCTCTGGTCGAGCTGTGATATAAACCAAACGCTATTGGCCATTTAAAAAAAGGGGGGAGCTGCTCTGTGTCCCACCGTCTTCCCGTTTCAGCGGAAATTACGTCAACACACTGAATAATGCTGTGCTTTTCAACGCACTTCAGTGGGCCTTTAAATGGCATTTTCTTTATAATGGTTTTCTATGGGAAAGTGCTCAGCGTGCAAGTTAGGCTGTTGCGTTCATATTCTGGGCGCATCTGCTTGCCCTGTATTATATAGTATGCATCATCAGTAAGGAGTATATTGTGAATTTGGTATTTATCATCTTAGTACATTACTTAAAATAATGCAGTCAGCAGAGGAAGCCTTGTTTTGCCCTCTAGGTAGGTGTTCCATATTTTTTTTTTTTTTTTTAATATATATATATATATATATATATATATATATATATATATATATATATATATATATATATATATATATATATATGTACATACACACACACACACACACACACACACACATCTATACAGGGTGCGATTTGTGGGAAAAAAAAAAAAAAAAAAAAAAAAAAACAAAAAAAAAAAAAAAGAGAAGAGCGGTGTTTTGAAAAGTTTTTTTTCTTGAAAATAAAACCACAGTGGAGCTACATAGCCTATTTAGACTATTTTTGGCAGCTGTAACAGTTTGGCAATAAATATTCTGATTTAACCTTGAGCTTTTTTAAGTATTAGATAGATTTGATTTTTTACAACTATTTACAATGACACTAATAATTCTTAATTTCTGATAGGAATGCAAAATCAATCGGTAATTATTGTTATTCTGAATAGAATGAGACAAACCTGTACATATTCAATCGCTTTTGCTCCCATTTATTTTTGATCACAGTGCTTCGGTACACAACAGTCTAAACTAGTTCAAAAGTGCGCACATTTGGAGAAATATGTATTCACACGTTTACCTCAAATATGATAGAATATCTTGAGATAGAATAGAACGATCATTTCATGATGACTCTATCCATCAATATTGCGTGATAATTCCCACTTTACGGTGATGGTAAACTTCTGCTTTCTGTCTCATAATACATTTATGCGTCCGTTATTATATATAATATCTGCATTGGGTCACAATAGAGTGAGCAGAAACATTGTATTAATCTCATACTGTCACTCTGAAATAGATTAATGGTGCACGCTGACTTTCTGAAAAGCTCTGCATGGATTGAGGCGCGTGAAACAGGATCATGAATCCCAGACAGTCTCTAAACGGGAGCGCTAACAGTTAAAGTCCATTTCTGATTTTATTGTTGTTTGAATTGTCATGTTGCAGCGTTTTACTTGCCGATGTTTTAAAAAAGATTTTTATTTTTGGTATTTTATATACTCTGTTGGTGGCTTGTGGAGTAACATCCCACCAGGGATAAAAATAAATCAGCAGAGGCAGGTATACATAGACCAGAAGGGGGGGGGGGGAAAAAGTGTAATATATATATATATATATATATATATATATATATATATATATATATATATATATATATATATGTGTGTGTGTGTGTGTGTGTGTGTGTATGTATGTATGTATGTATGTATGTGTGTGTATGTATGTATATGTAGCATGAACAGGGCACCCAAAAAGGTGCTGACAGGTTTACATACATCAAATAGGCACTTTCTGTTTCTATATTCAATAACTGGTAAATGCCACGCATGTCTGTGAGAGGCAGCGTTCACGTATGCAATAAAGACATCTGCATGCCATCAGCTTGATCTGATGGAGGCAAAACACTGGACATGGACTTGTGCTGCTGATCCGAGGAAAACGTGAGCGCGGGATAAAACAGAATATACATGTTTATATTCATGTACATGACATTTATACGATTCTCCAAAGTATTTTGAAGAATATCACAGGGCATGTCCAAAAAGGTGAAAGTATCACGGTATATTTCTGGAATAATACTCCTCATAAACAGCAAAGTGTCGTGCGAAACGGGAGTGGGATAGAGAGGGGACTCAGACCCCTGTTCAAGGCCCAGAGCAGATCGTGCTAAAACACGCTGTCGCGTTACTAAAACACACTAATGATGATATCAATAATCATATGTAATAGAGATAAGTGAGCAGGAATGCTTCACAAAACGTCCACGGACAGTGAAATGCTGAGTCGGCCGTGAGACATGAAGCCCATGTGGGCTGAGTTTCGTGCCCGGCCTCCATTCATCATAGCGGGAGCGCGCCGCCGCTGCGTGGCCTACACTCGCTAGAACTCCTGCAAAACTCCGCTCACACGCACAGACCCGCGTCCTCCCATCATATGCGCTCACATGTATGCTCTACCGCTCCTCTTATGCTGGGTTTCTTACCCTCTTCCCCCGCCGAAACTCCCGTAAGCCCGATCCCGGTCATCGTAGTTATCGTAATCCGCCATTGCCGAAGATGCTGTCCAGAGAAAGCAGCAGTCTGACGCTGAAGGACCCCAAAATATACGGCTGCGAGGTTTAGCTGTCCTCTGCGTGCCTGAAACATGTCACTTAATTTTTTATAAAATACATTTGAATAACGATAGCTTACATATGTTCAAATTAATAAAATACGACGTGTGTATATTGGTTTTGGAGGATGTATACAAATACGCATTTTTAATGAGGATTTTGGACGATTTTTCAATTTGGCAACGGCGAGTAGACTCGAGAAACGATCTAACGTGGATCTACCCATACAGCTAATTGTTTTGGAGGGACTGTAGCTGTGGGGATTTTGACTCATTGGTGTTTTGAATCTTTCAAATCAGTTAATAATAATAATAATATTAATAATAATATGCTCACTGATTCGTTCACACCAGTTGTACAACCAGTGTACACCAGTTATTGAATCATTCACTCTACTGGCTTCGTTAAAAGTTGATTTTGACCAAAATAAATATTGCTAACATCTGCATGCAAAAATAGACTCCAGAAAGAGTGCTAAAGTATTAGTTCACCAAAAAAATGGAAATTCTGTAATTAATTCCTCACCCTCATGTCGTTCCAAACCCGTAAGACCTTCGTTCAGAACACAAATCAAGATATTTTTGATGAAATCCGAGAGCTCTCTGACCCCTCCATAGACAGCTATTTAATTACCACTTTCAAGGCCCAGAAAGGTAGTAAAGACATCGTTAAAATAGTCCATGTGACTCCAGTGGTTCAACCTTAATGTTATAAAGCAACGAGAATACTTTTTGTTTGCAAAAAACAAACAAAAATAACGACTTTATTCAACAATTTCCTGCTCCAGGGAAAAACTAGACAAAATGAGAGTAGAAGGGTTTTTAACCCTCAAATTTGGACAATCCAGACCAGCAATAGCAGCATTTTGGGTTTTCATTTGAGTCTTCACGTGGATTTGTGAACTTAAGAACTATGCAGCTGGTAAAGCATTAAGTCACAAACATTGTTAATTGATTACTTAAAGCCACCATGAAATCAAAATGCACAATTCTAGTTTTTTTTATGGAGTATTGCAGTATTATAAATAATATATCTGTTATAAAACAAAGGAAGTAGATAAGTGATAAATCCGTGGCAACACTGTGTGCTCATGTGCCGCTCGATCATTCACATCTGTCCACTGCTGTGTGCATTCAATGGCATGCGCTGCTGCTCCTCTCAGACAGCCATTTACTGAACAGAGCAGACGCAGAGAGAGGTGTGACGGCAGGGGGAAAGCAAGACCTCGCACTCGCAGGACAGTACTGGCGACATTTGTAAAGTTTGTCTGAGGTTTGTTCAAAAAGTCACTAGATTTGTCACTAGGCGCTTTTTTAAAAAAGTCACTAAAGGGGTCTGAAAAGTTGCTAAATCTAAGTTGGCAACACTGGTTCCCATTGTTATTTTGAACCACTTAATCTGTCTTCCTCTTCATCATTGGACTTGATTCGTGACAGATTACGCTGCAAGGGATTTAGGGGCGGAAAGATTTTTATTTTCCAGGATGGTTGTAGTGTATGGACTATGTGGAGGAGTATCTCAACATCTGCCACCAAGCAACCTGCGATGATGTGACCCTTACGGAGAGCTTTTGGTGTGGGCTGGAGGAGGACATTCGCTTCCTGATTCTCAAGGGGGATACCTGCTGGAGTTTAGAGGACAACATGAACTTTGCTCTGTGGATGGATGGATCCTTCTTCACCGTGGGCAAAGTGGAAGAGGAGAACATCGCCATCGTCCAGCCCCACTAACACCCATTGTCACGTTGCTTAATCCAGAGCCCAGCCAGCCTGAGCCCCAAAGGAAGTCTGACCATGTGTGTGAGCCGGCAACATCCGTGACAGAGGGTGCATTAGTAGAGCTGGAAAGTGACGAGTACTTGATCAACTGGGAAATGGAGCTAATGCTTCCTGCCCTGTATCTAATGTATCTTCATCTCCGCCGCTGGACCTGCCCACTATAATGCCTGTTTTGTCATCCTGTACAGAGGTTGTGTTGTTGTCACTGACCCCACCCTCCCTCCCTCTCCTGCCTCCTCATCCTTGTTCAGCCAGTCTGTCAGCCCTGTCTTTGCTTGTTCCCGTCAGCCCCTCATGTTCTCCCCCATCGCAATGCTATGTGGATGAACCTCGGGTCTTGCGGTCTCCAGCTTTGCCCAAACGAGTGGATTCCCTGGCTCCGCCTCCAGCAACTGATCCCGTCACTCCACCACGGCTCCTCGCCCTGACTCCTCCGCTTTGGTTCCTCCCTCCCTCCGGCTCTGCCTCAGTCCTCTGGTACCCCAGGTCTCGCTAAGTCCTTTCTGTCCCTTCTGACAAGTGACAACCAACACAGAAGTGACTTAAACTGCAATTCATCGACTGTCTGCTAGAGATAGGCTCCAAAAGGGAGTCAAATCTGTATCTCCCCCATGTTAAAATGCCCAACTTTACAACAGAAAAATATGTTTACAGCCTGGTACAAAAAGTGGTTTTTGTCTATACAGCTAATTTTGCCCTTCATGACTGTGAGGGGGGTGAATTTTTTTATAATTCATCCGTTTAAATTATATTAAGCCTTAAAGTTCTGCATAATTAAGGGCGTGGCCACTTTGAGTGACAGGTGGATTGCCACTATGGTCGAGCTAGGCGGGCCTGAGGTCCAGCTCCACCCACTAGGTGGGCGTGGTTTCAGCAACCAGGCACCCCAGCTGCCTCAGCTCCACCCACGTCCCACCTCTTTGCCTATTTTTAGATATCCGGGAGTGACGCGCTGCCAAGATGGCGACAGCCCACTTTAGGCTTCAAAAATGCCCTTCAGAAACCTACGGGTGACGTCACGGACACTCTATGAGTGGGACATATCAATCAGCTCCTCCCCTTTTTTAAAATAGCCAATAGCATTTAGTTATTTGGCTAACGTCAATTCATCGAGAAAATCCCATAAAATATCGAGATATCATTTTTTGTCAATATCGCACACCCCTACATTGATCCATATTGGCAGAAGAGAGAGACTGTAAGTTTTGAATGATTATATTTTCTAAATATGAATTTTGTTCATTTATTCAAACTAATTTGTTTAACCTCTAGTAAATTACATGTTATTTTGTTTAGTTGTCTGTTCAGAATTGTGGGAGAATCGTGATCTCTGTTTGAAACAACAACAAAAAAATGATTTTCAATGTATCCAGAGTATGCAGCTCAAACTAACTAACTAACTAACAGTATCATCATTGGTCCCACTGACATCTACCTCTTCACTTCTCTAGGTAACTGCTGCTGCCCTTAAATTTGCACCTGTTAAGTTTGTAACAGGTCTTATCAACTTTTATAATGATGCTTTATTGCTATATAACAATTATGATATATCTTTAAAATTCATGAAAAATTATATTTTCTTAATTTGATTATATATATATATATATATATATATATATATATATTTAAGGACAATGTTATCGCAGTGATCTATGAATGCAGGAACTCCAGAAGTAATTATTGTATAATTTCACATATAATAAAATAATCAGATCCCCGTATTCCCACTAAATCTTTTCAGATTCTTAATATTTCTGGTTCACTAATCCAAATATGACACTAAACATGTGAAACTTCTTTGTACACAGTCAGGTGTTCATGCTCTCTCCATTGAAGCACAAGATTAACTTTGGATCATTTACATTAAACCTCCACTGGATGGAGACAGAGTCCAATGTGATGTTTGAAAGCTCAGAAACACAAGACTTGTGCTTTAGTTCACATGCGTTGGGTGGAGCAAAACTGCTTTCCCTCCCACATCATGACCTTCTGGACCTCCATTTACATTGACAGTTACTGAATTACAGCATAAATCTACTCCATAGAGAGGGAGGGAGAAACTCCTGACTTTGTATTTAAAGGGCATACAAGCTTGTGGAGATGTGGGAGGATGCAGTTGTTGTATTTCTTTTATGCTAGCTGCCAAAGATAAGTCTCACACAGAGTTCAGTAATGTGTTGTGTCCTCCACAGTGATAATAACTGATAGTAAAACAGCCCAAACACTCTTGTGAGCTGAGCTCATACCATTTCATTAGTATGCACTAGAGATGTATGATTGATTTGTGTGGAAACAGGGCACTTTATAGTGCTGAAAGCCTTTCACAGCATTTGAATTTTTGAGATTGATGAGGGGACAAGCTAACTGCACCAAGCAGAGAATGCTAAAGAGAATTGTGTTTTAGAAGAGGCTGCATGGCTCAGGCTTGTTTGTTTCGAATGGTGACTCCTAAAATGTTTTGAAAAATTGGAAGTGACAAATGATATCACTATTAGAATGTGTAACTATTGATGCTAATAATATAGGTGTGTCACAGAATTTTAATGTAAATCTTTAATTAAACAAACTAGCCTTGAGTAGGCTGTATATACAGTGGGGAGAACAAGTATTTGATACACTGCCGATTTTGCAGGTTTTCCTACTTACAAAGCATGTAGAGGTCTGTAATTTTTATCATAGGTACTCTTCAAATGTGAGAGACGGAATCTAAAACAAAAATCCAGAAAATCACATTGTATGATTTTTAAATAATTAATTTGCATTTTATTGCATGACATAAGTATTTGATCACCTACCAACCAGTAAGAATTCCGGCTAGTTTTTCTTTAAGAAGCCCTCCTGTGCTCCACTCATTACCTGTATTAACTGCACCTGTTTGAACTTGTTACCTGTATAAAAGACACCTGTCCACACACTCAATCAAACAGACTCCAACCTCTCCACAATGGCCAAGACCAGAGAGCTGTGTAAGGACATCAGGGATAAAATTGTAGACCTGCACAAGGCTGGGATGGGCTACAGGACAATAGGCAAGCAGCTTGGTGAGAAGGCAACAACTGTTGGCGCAATTATTAGAAAATGGAAGAAGTTCAAGATGACGGTCAATCTCCCTCGGTCTGGGACACCATGCAAGATCTCACCTCGTGGGGCATCAATGATCATGAGGAAGGTGAGGGATCAGCCCAGAACTACACGGCAGGACCTGGTCAATGACCTGAAGAGAGCTGGGACCACAGTCTTAAAGAAAACCATTAGTAACACACTATGCCGTCATGGATTAATCCTGGAAAATCCTGCAGCGCACGCAAGGTCCCCCTGCTCAAGCCAGCCGATGTCCAGGCCCGTCTGAAGTTTGCCAATGACCATCTGGATGATCCAGAGGAAGAATGGGAGAAGGTCATGTGGTCTGATAAGACAAAAATAGATCTTTTTGGTCTAAACTCCACTCGCCGTGTTTGGAGGAAGAAGAAGGATGAGTACAACCTCAAGAACACCATCCCAACCGTGAAGCATGGAGGTGGAAACATCATTCTTTGGGGATGCTTTTCTGCAAAGGGGACAGGACGACTGCACCATATTAAGGGGAGGATGGATGGATGGGGCCATGTATCGCGAGATCTTGGCCAACAACCTCCTTCCCTCAGTAAGAGCATTGAAGATGGGTCGTGGCTGGGTCTTCCAGCATGACAACGACCCGAAAACACACAGCCAGGGCAACTAAGGAGTGGCTCCGTAAGAAGCATCTCAAGGTCCTGGAGTGACCTAGCCAGTCTCCAGACCTGAACCCAATAGAAAATCTTTGGAGGGAGCTGAAAGTCCGTATTGCCCAGCGACAGCCCTGAAACCTGAAGGATCTGGAGAAGGTCTGTATGGAGGAGTGGGCCAAAATCCCTGCTGCAGTGTGTGCAAACCTGGTCAAGAACTACAGGAAACGTATGATCTCTGTAATTGCAAACAAAGGTTTCTGTACTGTTTAAAAATCATACAATGTGATTTTCTGGATTTTTGTTTTAGATTCCGTCTCTCACAGTTGAAGTGTACCTATGATAAAAATTACAGACCTCTACATGCTTTGTAAGTGGGCAAACCTGCAAAATCGGCAGTGTATCAAATACTTGTTCTCCCCACTGTAGAAGGGTTAGATTCCGAAATCCACTGCCGCTTCAATGTATATCTTTTGAGTGATTTATAATCAAGCTATTAATCAATATTATTATCCTTCTAAATATTAAATGATTTGAATGACTTCTTCAAGCTTATGTTAAAGTTTTTATTTTACTTTTAACTAGAGAATAATGACGAATATTGTCTGAGATATCTGTCTGTCTATCTATATCTATCTATCTGTCTATCTGTCTGTCTGTCCCAGGATGCACCTTTCAAAGTCAGATGAGAGAAACCTTCAGTGTACAGAGCTGTAATAGGCAACGTATTTATAATCTACCTATAAAAAGGTCCTTTTAATCAAGGTACAGTTTTATATGTAAGGGACACTAAAATGATAATCACAGCTATATTTTTCACACTTTCTGAAGAAAATGTGAGTGGTATTTTTCCCATGCAAAACCTGCCACCACAATGCTAGGGTGTTGTGGGTGGTTGTCATGGTGAATTATGCAGTTGTTAGGGTGATTTGAGTGATTATTACCTAGTTTCTATGTGGTTGCTAGGGGTTTACCAAAAGTGCCCACCACCAAATCTCCACAATAATCAGGTCTCTAGATATGACTCGGATCCCTCGTTCAATTTGAGCCTATTTACAGTTTTTCACAATTGCTTTGGTTCAATTCTCAAATGAGATTTATTTTTTCTCAAAACAATAACTTCTTGTTCACATAAAATATCGATTTAAGCAAATCACGTGTTTTGGCACATGTGCAAAAGAGTAAGTATGATTGCACAATAACTAAATGCACAGGCTTGTTGATCAAAACTGATGAGTTGATTCTCAGTGAAACTGTCAAACTCTTCACAACTTCCAAAAATTGTTTCATTGTGTGAGCCATCACATGCAAACCGATCCATTAAATTAAATTATGTATATTCCATAAATGTGTCTATGACATGGAATGTTTGTAATGTTTTGGCAAATGGTCTGCCATTGTAATGAAATAGGAATCACAATCTTACCAATCAAGTGTGGAAGCATATGGAGTTTGTCCAGCACAATCATGAAAAAACATGAAATTTGTATAGGCCTATAACAAATATTTCCAAAACGTCTAAACATTTTGGCCAGTGTGTAAGTCTGATCTCTTAAAGAAGTAATTGCATAGATTTTGTCGATAATCCGGTACATCAGAGGTTGAAATGATTGATTTGGTCACTCCAACGATTATCAGAGGGACCAGATTCTGAGAGATTAATTGACAGAAGATGCTGAGCAGGTGGAGCCATAATGGAGGTCACTTTGCACATTTATCGAGCACAGTACAAACGATGTAGTAATTAATCTCTACGGGGATTGAATAGGCCTTTGGAATAGATTAGTGACACGATTACAATGCTCTGTCTTTAGCAGCAGTACATGAGGGACGGTCGTGTAAAACACGGTGTTGGATTTCATTAACAAACTTTAACTTGAAGGGTACAACATCTCGTACTGAATCCCAGCATATGCCCAGGATTGCGAGGTTCCCGAGAGCCGACGCCTTTATTTCTCATTACGGAAGGTTAAACATTATACTTGACAACTTGGAGCTTCAGAGAATTTTTACCCAACTGAATCTCACAAAAACATGTGCAGGTCAAGTTTGGTTTCAAGTCTTAAAACTCTTTCCCTGCCAGTGTTTCCCCCTAGCGTTTTTGATCATTTTCACAAAAATTTAATGGCCCCCAGAATATTTTGTTGTATGAATATCTGAACATGCAATATATCAAACAAGAAAAAAAAAAAAGAATAGAGCCTCTGCTTTTAAACAAACAAACAAAAAATCTGTTGTATTGTTAATGCATTCTTTTTTTATCAACACTTGAATGTGGGTAAGTTTAATAAAAAAAAGCAACATTTTGAGCAAAAAGCTGAGATGCATGCATTTTTGTCAAAGACTACATCTGCATCTGATTCAGAACGAGGATCAAAACATAAATCAATTAAATTAAACAAGCATGATTTGTTCACGTAATTTCAAGATCATAGAATGGAGTCATTTTTAAGGTTCCTAATTAAGTAGTCTAAATTATTTTAATATGGTTCCCTGACAGTATTAATTCATTCAATTTCTTATATTTGTGCGTCACATGACTAAATTATAAGACTACTAGCTAGCTTCCAAACTATTAGCTATAACACATATTAGCATGTTAAATGCTAAGCAATGCTATATGGGCAAAGCAGTAATAACATGTAGTGTATCAGTCTACAGCCTAAGCAAATGCTCCACTCGTCTCCAAAATGGTAACCCAGTGTTAAATTGTTCTAATAATTCCAACATAATTGAACATTAAACACTATCAAGTCTCCCCCTTTGCTCATCTTGCTCAAAAACACCTAAAATAACACTTAATTTCAACATTTGTACTCTCCTCATTAAGTCCCAAGCAAAGCATGCTGGGAACTACAGTTTCAGCAAAAATCATTTTCAAGTACATGATTGGTTCACATTCACCCTAAATAATTGAATCTAGCAGATTGCACATTTTAGAGAATTACATTAATCGAAAGCAAAGAAATCAAGTGAAACACACTTTTTTTTCTAGAAGATCCGTCCAGGCCGTGAGAGCGGCGGACCACACTCCTGTCGATTGTAGTAACATTTTCCACAGTGAGACGAGATCTCACAGAGACTCGCGAGATCAGACGTGACTTGAGAAGAAATTATTGGTCTTATTGGTTTATTTAAAGGAATTCTGTTATTAAAGGATTAAAAGGGATTTAAGGAAATAAATAAAAAGAAATAAGAACGGTAAAAGTTCCCGTTCTATTGTAGTTATGAAGTATTTGCAAATAATATATATTTTTTTAAGTATGCACACATTCACTCATATTTTCATCTGCCTAATACAAACCCGATTCCAAAAAGTTGGGACACTGTACAAATTGTGAATAAAAACAGAATGCAATGATGTGGAAGTTTAAAATTTCAATATTTTATTCAGAATACAACATAGATTACATATCAAATGTTTAAACTGAGAAAATGTATCATTTTAAGGGAAAAATAAGTTGATTTAAATTTCATGGCATCAACACATCTCAAAAAAGTTGGGACAAGGCCATGTTTACCACTGTGTGGCATCCCCTCTTCTTTTTATAACAGTCTGCAAACGTCTGGGGACTGAGGAGACAAGTTGCTCAAGTTTAGGAATAGGAATGTTGTCCCATTCTTGTCTAATACAGGCTTCTAGTTGCTCAACTGTCTTAGGTCTTCTTTGTCGCATCTTCCTCTTTATGATGCGCCAAATGTTTTCTATGGATGAAAGATCTGGACTGCAGGCTGGCCATTTCAGTACCCGGATCCTTCTTCTACACAGCCATGATGTTGTAATTGATGCAGTATGTGGTCTGGCATTGTCATGTTGGAAAATGCAAGGTCTTCCCTGAAAGAGACGACGTCTGGATGGGAGCATATGTTGTTCTAGAACTTGGATATACCTTTCAGCATTGATGGTGCCTTTCCAGATGTGTAAGCTGCCCATGCCACACGCACTCATGCAACCCCATACCATCAGAGATGCAGGCTTCTGAACTGAGCGCTGATAACAACTTGGGTTGTCCTTGTCCTCTTTAGTCCGGATGACATGGCGTCCCAGTTTTCCAAAAAGAACTTCAAATTTTGATTCGTCTGACCACAGAACAGTTTTCCACTTTGCCACAGTCCATTTTAAATGAGCCTTGGCCCAGAGAAAACGCCTGCGCTTCTGGATCATGTTTAGATATGGCTTCTTTTTTGACCTATAGAGTTTTAGCCGGCAACGGTGAATGGCACGGTGGATTGTGTTCACCGACAATGTTTTCTGGAAGTATTCCTGAGCCCATGTTGTGATTTCCGTCTAAGGGCCCGAAGATCACGGGCATCCAGTATGGTTTTCCGGCCTTGACCCTTACGCACAGAGATTGTTCCAGATTCTCTGAATCTTTGGATGATATTATGCACTGTAGATGATGATAACTTCAAACTCTTTGCAATTTTTCTCTGAGAAACTCCTTTCTGATATTGCTCCACTGTTTTTCGCCGCAGCATTGGGGGAATTGGTGATCCTCTGCCCATCTTGACTTCTGAGAGACACTGCCACTCTGAGAGGCTCTTTTTATACCCAATCATGTTGCCAGTTGACCTAATAAGTTGCAAATTGGTCCTCCAGCTGTTCCTTATATGTACATTTAACTTTTCCGGCCTCTTATTGCTACCTGTCCCAACTTTTTTGGAATGTGTAGCTCTCATGAAATCCAAAATGAGCCAATATTTGGCATGACATTTCAAAATGTCTCACTTTCAACATTTGATATGTTATCTATATTCTGTTGTGAATAAAATATAAGTTTACGAGATTTGTAAATTATTGCATTCTTTTTTATTCACAATTTGTACAGTGTCCCAACTTTTTTGGAATCGGGTTTATATGTAAAAATGCAAAACTTTTCTTGTCACGTCAAATTCAGTTATGATTTACATAAATAATGTCATATTTTCAATTCAAAATGGTGAAATTTCATAAATGTCAAGTATATTAAGTATATTAATATTAAATGTTTAGCTACTTACATTACAACGCACTTTTCCACTGTTATAACTAAAGTGTTGCGTTGGAGGCAGACCAACCTAAAAATGTAACATTTTACTTTTGTCATCCTAGCAACAAACAGAGTGGTGTGTAACGGAGTACAGCAGAGCAGCATCAAGAATATCAAATATTGGGGGGGACAATTTGTCCATTTCTAATTATTTGGGGAGACTTGTCCCCTTCGATGTCTATGGTGGTTACGGCCCTGACGTCAGAGGCAGCCCGATCAAGAGTCAAACATGTTTGATATTTATGATTTGGGATTGTGTGGGCTCCAACACGATCGGGAGCAGTAAAATAATCGTAAGGACACCACACAATTGAGGATTTTTGGGACAAAAAGTCGCTTGCAACAAGCCTCGAATCGGTCCACGCCCCCCCCAGGTCGCCTGGAGGCAGGGTTGGTGCCAGGACATACGGAACGAGGGGGCCTCGATGTGTCACTACTTCTCCCACCCTCAATAATAATAATAATAATAATAATACCCATTTTTAATAAAAAAACAACAACCATCATGCCATCGTATACCTGACGCGACGATACAGAACAACGCTACAGCATTCTCATAAATAATAAGGACCAGCACTGGCTATATAATCAATCATATTAGTAACAAAGATAAAAAAGCAAAAACACGTCCTACCTTTAGAAAATACAAAGTGTTTTAGACAAAATCAGCTTTGCAACTTTGCATTTGCACTCGCGACAGGCGATTATTAAATTACGTCACTGGTAGCAGCTTCTATGTAATTGGCTGATTATGACTGTACGTCATGACGTTAAGTATTTTTTTCAGTCAACTTCTACTCTTTGTTCATAATCTGTATTCATCTTGGTAAAACTAAATTAATTTACAAAATAGGTTTTTTTTTTAAAATATATATATTTATAATTATAATATGTCAGGAATAGAGAATGAGAAGGTGACGTAATGATGTTCACTCCGCGTTGCATTTCAGGAAGGCTCCGCCATATTAGGAGGATACACTATCCGTTGCCATGGTTACTTCGAGAGAGCAGCTTGAGTTTTGTTTGAATTTTTGCGATACGGTGCAGTTTCTTGGGAAGAAATGGAGAAGGGGGAATTAAAAGGAAATGTGCTCTACCGGGAGAGACTAAATAACACCGCCAAACAGCGTTATTTAGAGAAAATGCTTGACATCAACAACAACGACCCGTACGACCTGCCAGCTACAGAATGGACGAAAGACACAGAAGCGCTACTACCTCTCACACACCCTGACATCGCCAATTACCTGGTTTATGGTATCAGTGCCTATACAATGCAAGAGTTCAGAAGCTGCTCTCTCGGTCTCACTGTAGAAGTAACCATGGCAACGGATAGCGTATCCTCCTAATATGGCGGAGCCTTCCCGAAATGAAAACATTGTGGCGTAACTCCTCATTCTCTATAAGAGGGCACAGTGGTAGCGCGCCTGTTGCTGAGTCCCAGCGGCTGAAATCGTGTTCCGAGGCAGGGTGGTGTGCTGACCAGAGGTGAGGGGGCACAGCGACCTAGGTGGCCGGGCCAGGCCCCCTGGGGCCCCCTCGTGGCGCCGACCCTGCCTGGAGGTGCAAATCGGGCTTAAAATCTTCAAGTGTGTGGCCAGCCTTATACGATCTGTATGCCTTAACACTAGGTGGCGATAGTGAAGCTTAGAAAGCGAGGTAAGTGAAGTAGAAGAAGAGCAGTACTAGCGATTTCCAAATATAGGTCTCTGCAGGATAGTAATAGGAGTTACTAGATCAGTGGGCGAGGCCATAAACAGAGGGGCGTTTTTCACTGTGTTACCTGATTTGCCCACGTCACAGTGTGGGTAGGGTTTAGGGGTGGGGTCGGGTGAAGGGAATCATTTTCATTGCATGGTTTATAAACACCCATCAGTTTGAAAACACCCACAAATTTAGAAACGCCTACTTTTGTTCTGCAGAGACCCCATACTCGTGATTTCAGAGGGAGGGGCTCTGACATCCTGAATGGCTGTTTCATTGTAGAGGGCGTAATTAGAAGGGGCGTGGTTTGTAGTACTGCGGGATGCAGTCGGACACACTTGTGCTGCGTCCCAATTCGCCCACTTATACTACGTCCTAAAAGTATGTACCCTTTTTGTGAAGAAAAAGTACATACTTTTGAGTGTGTAGCAGAACGTAGGACGTCGATCTGCCAGTCGTGGGTACTTCATGCAAAGACTCTCCTCATGTGTTTGCAATTTGAATTTGATGATATGTTTAAAAGTCAATGGCCAAACGTGTCATTACAAAAATTCTCACTGCTGTTGCAGATTAAATATAATGTGGATAACACTGAATAAATATCTTTTCATCAAGATAGATACTGATAATTATTCACTCAGTGCCCTTTATACTCAATCGTCGGACTCGCACATCCGCCATGTTTGTATTTTTTAACACTTTTTATTCGTTTGTAGTTCTAATCGAATCCTCGTCCAACTCACAATAGGCTGTGGGCAATATTAGCCGTCAGAGTGTGCACGGATCTGCACTTTGGACTCTAACCAGAAGTAGTAGACCATCCGGGTATCTTTGGAATACTCATTTCAACATACTACGATTTGGGACGTACTAATTCTATTTTCGAATACTATTTAGGACGAATAGTATGCGAATTGGGACGCACTGTTGGAGAATTCTGTGTTTGATGGGGGAGCGTTTTCTCACAAATACGGTAAATTCCGTGTTTGGTGGGGAAAGAGTTAAAATGTTATATTTTTATAAAGATTTTTGCATTGCACCATTACTTTCATGACAATTAAGTACATTTCTCACTAAAAAGTTTAACTACTGTAATGTGTTTGCACCTTTTACTTCAGAGGAATTCTGTCATATTATTAGTTAATATTTGTAATATTCCTTACTTTCACAGACTGTCACCTATGTAATACTGTATTTTTACTATATATATTTTTGGGGGCTTTTTTCTTTTGATTTTGGGGTGAATATTAAAATATGTTTTTGAAAGGTTTTGTGAGATTTATTCACATAAAATACAAACAATACAAATTATATTCCAGAATTATAAGAACATTCACAGTCTATAATTTCTATATATGTAGATATGGCTCTGTTGGACCGATATGAGCAAAATGAGCTGTTTTACAGGAAGACTATGGGTTAATATTTAAATGATTCTTCACCTTCATTAAGCCCACAGACTTTAAAAGGTCAAATTGCGGCCAATTAAATCCCTCGATATGCCACATACCCCACTTTTACAGGGATTTTGAGACAGTGTACCATATTGTCATTATATACTTAATTGGTTAATATCTTTAAATTACACAGCTATGCTGGAAACTGGTTGCCTATGGTAGTGGTCAGTTACAGTTTGAGGCTAATTATGCAAAACTCGACCAATCAGAATCAAGTATTCCAGAGAGCCGTCAACCTATGAGTGGCTTCCTTTTAGCTGTCTTTGCCTGTTCAGAAGGGATAAGAGAAATTATTTTAATGACAACTTATCACTTAAAGCCTCCTATGTTTTTGTTTGACCACCTCTGCTTTTTGTTCAAACTTCAGATCTAAAGAAGAGCAAGTGTGACAGGCTATATGTTTCATGGCTACATTGACATCGGCAGCTCAAATTCAATTTTTACCTATAGCAGATTTCTCACCGAAATGCAACAAATCTCAGTTTGAGTCCTACATATGAATCTTCATCTTGGAAGTCAGGGTCAAGGTATCTGGTGGGTTTAATGCTCTTGCTCGTATCTTGATAGGACAGACGATTATTTAATTGGATAATACTAAGCACTGTCATTTTCATTTGAACAGTCTTGTGCCCTTCTTCTAACCCCATCCCAAGAGTCAATAATGAACCGCAAGCAACACAGCCTGCGAAAACCTTCTGAATGGTGTGAGCCAGACGACACTTCCAGATATTCTGACAGTTCAGTGACTTAATTAGTATTAGCATAGACAGTTTCTTTTGTGACAGCTACTCAACAATCAGTCTAATCTTCTTGGAAACCATGTAACAGAAGAATAGAGATTACTTCTTTTAATAAACCAAGAGGCCTCAAACACAGGTTCCTGTTGTTGTACCAAGAGAGATACTGAATACCTAAATAAAACAGCTCATGGTCTACAATTTGAAGGGTTTGATTTATAACAAGTATGACTGGAAATCAGGATTGGGCAAAATTTTAAATTGATAAATTGGCTTCCTTGCAACTAATTTGGAATTTGAATCGAGTTAGACAGCAAAGCATGTTGAATTGGAATAACAGAAAGAGGAATTTACAGCACTGTCACTGTCACACGCTTCTACAAACATTTGTGAAAGAGTGGGTCGCTCTCAGGAGCTCAGTGAATTCAAGCGTGGTACCGTGATAGGTTGCCACCTGTGCAATAAGTCCATTCATGAAATATCCTCACTACTAAATATTCCACAGTCAACTGTTAGAGGTATTATAACAAAGTGGAAGCAATTGGGAAAAAGAGCAACTCAGCCACGAAGTGGTAGGCCATGTAAAATCACAGAGCGGGGTCAGCGCATGCTGAGGCGCACAGTGTGCAGAAGTCACCAACTTTCTGCAGAGTCAATAGCTACAGACCTCCAAACTTCGAGTGGCCTTCAGATTAGCTCAAGAACAGTGTGTAGAGAGCTTCATGGATTGGGTTTCCATGGCCGAGCAGCTCATCCAAGCCTTACATCACCAAGTGCAAGGCAAAGTGTCGGATGCAGTGGTGTAAAGCACGCCACCACTGGACTCTAGAGCAGTGGAGACGTGTTCTCTGGAGTGACCAATCACACTTCTCTGTCTGGCAATCCCATGGACGAGTCTGGGTTTGGCGGTTGCCAGGAGAATGGTACTTGCCTGACTGCATTGTGCCAAGTGTAAAGTTTGGTGGAGGGGGGATTATGGTGTGGGGTTGTTTTTCAGGGGTTGGGCTTGGCCCCTTAGTTCCAGTGAAAAAAACTCTTAATGCGTCAGCATACCAAGACATTTTGGACAATTTCATGTTCCCAACTTTGTGGGAATAGTTTGGGGATGGCCCCTTCCTGTTCCAACATGACTGCGCACCAGTGCACAAAGCAAGGTCCATAAAGACATGAATGAGCGAGTTTGGTGTGGAGGAACTTGACTGGCCTGCACAGAGTCCTGACCTCAACCCGATAGAACACCTTTGGGATGAATTAGAGCAGAGACTGCGAGCCAGGCCTTCTCGTCCAACATCAGTGCCTGACCTCACAAATGCGCTTCTAGAAGAATGGTCAAAAATTACCATAAACACACTCCTAAACCTTGTGGAAAGCCTTCCCAGAAGAGTTGAAGCTGTTATAGCTGCAAAGGGTGGGCCAACTCCATATTAAACCCTACGGATTAAGAATGGGATGTCATTAAAGTTCATGTGCATGTAAAGGCAGGCGTCCCAAAACTTTTGGCAATATAGTGTGTATTAGGGCTGTCAAATTATTAATCACGATTCACATCCAAAATAAAAGTTTGTGTTTACATAATATATGTGTATGTGCTATGTTTAATTATTATGTATATAAAAATACACACACATACATGTACATATATAAGAAATATTTGCATGTATATACTGTATATATATATTTATATAATTTATATTATATATAAATATTATATATATATATATAACTTTTTTTTATATATATATACATGCATGTGTGTGTGTGTGTGTGTGTGTATATATATATATATATATATATATATATATACAGTATATACACACATAATAATCGTTTGACAGCACTAATATATATAAATATGTGGCTGTGGTGTGATGAAGGTGGGAAGAATAGGCTTGCTAAAAAGTATCCATTACAATTTACTGACATTATGCACATTCATCATTACAAATATTCCATGTTACAAAGAATAACTGTTTCAGTGCTTTTTTTCCCAAACATTTCACAAACACAAATGATTACCTACAAGTTAGTAAGAGCGCATGCAACCAAAAGATGCTATTGTGATCAGCTTTAGTGTTTATCACTTCATAATAGATTTACATTGCAAATACATCACAAAAAGTTTAGCTCCATTTCCAATTAAACACACACCTGAACCAGCTAATCAAGGTTTTACGGGGCATACTAGAAACATGAGGCATGTTGGAGCTAAACTCTGCAGGAGTCTGGACACACCTGCCCTGCCCTACACTCTTAAAAAGGTTCTTTATTGGCATATATGACATCAGTGGAACCATTCCATTCTTTAAAGCAAAACAATGTTATTTAAATATTTATAATGTTCTTTATATTTTTCTTTTAAGAACTGTTTGGTTCTTTTGAGAACCAAAAATGGTTCTTAGTTCTATATCATCGCTGCGAAGACTCACTTTTGGAATCTTATTTTTAAGAGTGTACGACGTATGCGTAAAGTTATCATAAATGCGGGTGCGTCGGTCAAATGCAGGGAAGGGACGTTTGTTGACGGCACATACCCTTGTTTAACCCCCATAAATTTGCATGGCTAACCCTGGATTGGCATCTAAATGTACTGTAGGGGAGAGCGGGGCACAACCTATCGCGGGGCTAGTTGTAACACACATGGTTTAAAACTTTCCACACATGCTAGGATGACAAAACTTTGTGTATTTACTAGTTGCCATATCAACATTATTTAAAGAAAAAAATGCGCCAAAATTTTAAAATCTTTGGAAGATATCACTGAACATTTATTTAACCATAGCAAAAGTAAATGTCTTAAGTTTATTTTTCCTCTCTGTTTTTGTGTTTTTTTTAAAAATAAGACAAAACTGATATTATTGTAGTCTTATGTCTGTTATGTAACAGTTGAGATAGTTTTTTTAATGCTGATCTAACCAGCAGAAGACACGAGCCGGGGTTAAATCCCAGTTGCGCAGGTGGGGCATGTTGTCACACTGCGCTACAATGTGCCTCTATTAAAACTATGCTATTCTATTCTATACTTTTATGAATTATATTGAGAAACCACGAGAAAAAGGTGAATAATGACTGATTGATTAATTATTATCATGTTTTTAACTATGCTGTATAGCTGTGTTTTGCGTTGTGTTTGTTGTCAAACTCAAAAATTTGTTTATTTTTCATTATTAAAAAATGCCATTATTTTATTTGATAATAATTGCATTTTATTGACAAAATATTTTAGTTTGTCTTGGACATTTTTTTTGGATTATATCAGATAACATTTTAAGCTGTCATTTGGTCATGTTACAATGTGCCCCTCACGTTACAATGTACCCCACCTATGGGGCATGTTGTCACATTTCACTTCCATTCTTTCGGGGTAAATCAAGAAAAAAGTATACACTGTATTAACGAAACAAAACCACATAATTGTACTAGACATGTGTGAAATTAATGTGGGAAAAAAGAAATACTCTGAACCCCAAGTGAATGTACACAAACTGAGAAAGTCAAAAAGGTTGTGCCCCGCTCTCCCCTATGTCTGAATGAGGTTGCTGGAGCGTTTGGATTATCAAAGGCGATACGTCATTGCGAGCTGCAGCGATTGGCTGGATTCAGCTCCTTTTTCTCCAGAATTTGCAACCACGACCGGTCTTCGCCTCCGGAGCAGCGACATCCCTACAGTAGAGGCAGGTAAACTACCGGTTTTAATGTAGATCTTCGCATGTTCGTTTGACTGATGAAGCTAGTTGTTTCTTTTTCCTGTGTATGGGCTACTTTATGGTTTTCTTCAGACAGCAGCCTAATTGATGAACAGCCCTGCTGCTGGCTGATCTGAAGGAATGCCGCAGTTGAGAAATGAATGCTGAAACTGATATGCTTTTTGTAATTGTAAAAGAATAGCTTTGCGAAAGGGAGCACGGGCTGAGAGAATTTAGCGACATTATTTTGCGCACATACGCCGCAAAGTTATAGCGACCAGCGCGCGCCCTTTAGAGGTGTACGAATGAGCTCGCTTTTGTTCTTAAACAGATTCTGTATGCGTCAAAGGTGTGGATTTGAAAGTGTTTTAAAGGACGATTTCCAACGTGCCTAGAATTGTAACGCTAAAACCCACATGCTCTTTTCTAACCCTGGATTCCTCATTGGATCTATTTTAGGTGGACTCATTTCCCTCAAGAGAAATGAATGCAATATAGCGCGCGCATTCGCAGGGGTGGACATTTCTTTTCGCTCTCATCTCCTCAATTCTTCCCTGCAATACAGACACTGCCCGAACCGGACTAAATGAGTGCCCGGACCTTGGAGAGACTGGCGCTTTCCATTCCCCACTGTGCCTTAAACGGAACTGCTCGGACCAACAATGGCACCTGCTTTGACCGGGTGGATCAGTTGTTCCAGGCGTTCTCATCCACCGTCGTGCTTTTCGTGCTCATCGCGATGATCATTGGGATAATAGTCGTGTCCATCACGACCTTCCACTTTCACAAAAGCAAGATGAAAAAGCGCAAGATACAGAAAGCCCAGGAGGAATACGAGCGCGACAACTGCAGTCCCAAAGCGGGCAAAGGCAAGCCCGCGGCGGTCCGGCAGTGCATCATGGTGAGACCCCCCACGGCAGTGCGGAAAAGTGACCCAAACACGGAAGATCCTGGCGACACAGAGGACATGGGACACTCGGGACAGACGAAGGATGATAACTTGTTGGAATCGGTCGCTGTGTCTTGATAACGCAGTGCCAGCTTCGGAGGACACTGTAAATAACCTATGTATTCATATGATATTACCTACGGAATATATCGATTCTTTGTATAAGCGTTACAGTTGATAAGTTTTCATCATATAGGCTAGATCCCGGAGGAGAAATCTATGAACAGTCTCAGTGGTTTCGAGAAGGAGAAAAGACTATGCTGATGGAATTTCTATCATGGAGCCAGTCCTAATGGGATCAGACAAGAGTGTTGGAAAAGATCCTATTGGATGAAACGAAATGAAAACTCATTAATGAGTTAATCCAACAGGATTTTATTGAACACAAATGGAATTTCTATCGTTAGGGGTTAATCCCAAATGAGATTAAACAGAAACCTTATAAGAATCAAATAAAATCCCACTGGATAAAATTAAACTATGGAAAAAAACGACATTATTCACTAAAATCGTACTGAATTAAATGAATACTAATCGATTGGATAAAAAAAGATACAAAAAATGACTCAGTTTATCTAAAATGATTTTACTGAATATTAATGGAATTTCTAGAATTTGTAGGCAGTCCTAATGGGATCAGACAAGAGCATAGAAAAAGATCCTATTGGATTAAATGAAAAGGCATTAATGAGTTAATCCAACATGATTTTATTGAACACAAATGGAATTTCTATCATAATTAGGGGTTAATCCCAATGAGATCAAACAGAAACCCTCTAAGAAAGAATCAAATAAGATCCTACTGGATAAAATGAAATTCTGAAAAAAAAAAAAAACTACATTATTTATTAAAATCTTACTGAATTAAAGGAATACTAATGGATTGGATAAAATAAGAACCTTCTAAAAATAAAAGATTCAAAAGAATTAATTATGGAATTTCTATCATAATTAGGAGTTAATCCCAATGAGATCAAACAGACACCCTCTAAGAATCAAATAAGATCCTACTGGATAAAATTAAATTCTGGAAAATATTTCGTTATTCAATAAAATCATACTGGATTAAATGAATACTGATAGATTGGATAAAATAAGAATCTTCTAAAAAAATAAAAAATAAAATAAAATTTAGTTCATCTAAAAGGATTTTACTGGATATTAATGAAATCTCTATCATAAAATGTGGAACTAGTCCTAATGGGATCAGACAAGAGTGTTGAAAAAGATCCTATTGGATAAAATGAAATGAAAAGGCATTAATGTGTTAATCCAACAGGATTTTCATAATTAGGGGTTAATTCCAGTTAGATCAAACAGAAACCCTCTAAGAATCAAATAAACTCCTAATGGATAAATTGAAATTATGGAAAAAACAACATTATTCAATAAAATCTTACTGGATTAAATGAATACTAATGGATTAGATAAAATAAAAATCTTCAAAAAAAAAAAAAAAAAAAAAGATTAAAAATAATTACTTTTAATCTAAAAGGATTTTTACTGAATATCAGTGGAATTTCTATCATAATTCAGATCCAATCCAAACTGGATTAAATAGAAATCCTCAAAGGATCAAAGAATTTAATCAATCCGATAAAATGCTACTGAAAACTGATGGATTTTCAGAGCCATTCCTATGTGGATCAAACAAAACTCCTCTAAGAATCAAATTCAGTAGAATTTTACTCAATGCTGATAATTCGGAAGCAAATCTAAACCGGATCAAATGTGAATCCTCTAAGAAAGAAAGTTTTTCAGGAAGTTTTGTTTTATCCCTTCAGGATTGTCTACAAATTATGATAGACATGCCATTAGCATTCCTTTAGGATATACAGGCCCAGCATCTGTACATGCAGATTGTCTCGTCCACTCTTCTTCATATTGTTGTGCCACCAAGAGAAATTAATGTAAACAGGGCCGTCGCCACGGACAAATTATGGACCTATAGACAGTACTTCAGAGTTTATTACTGAATTGTGAAAGAATAGTGAAGCTCCTCAGAGTTAAAGGGACGGCTCTCTTGTATAAAGTCTGTACAGACACTGTCCAGCGCTTCGGTGCTGAAATAAGGACAGAGACAACGTCTTATTCGTGTAGAATTTCAACACAACTCGCAACAATTTTCCTTTGTTTTGGGTTTCAGAAACTCTTTTAGGCAACATTGTTGTTTCGTTTGACAAATGGACTTTCTTAATCGGGATTTTCCTTTATCTCAGTGGCTTTTTCAAGATAGAAGCGCAATTCGTGCCATTCTGGCTTGGCATGAATAGGTTTAGTGTTTTAACCCCTTTATCCCCGAGACTATTAATGTGCAATTGCAGCTGCTAGTGGTAGTATAGCCTATACTTGTTTTGTTCATGGCACTGTATAGTAAAACTTATGTAACCTGAGGCATTTCAGTTTTGTGTTACAGCTCTGTATTAATGCTCTCTTTTTGCATTTTTGCTCTAGATTAATATAGCACTAATGATGGAGTATTATATTTTTATCATTCTAAACTAGTGTAACAATCAATAAGAAACAAGAGAACATTTTAAAAGTCATTTTATGTATTTCCTTGACGTTGTGTTGAACCGGAAATGGGAGTCATAGACCGAAATCAAGTATTGTAACAGATCGCAGTTTGAATCTTTGTTTTTATTTTGTTCAATGCATACGATTTTGAATTACTAATAAAGTATTGTGCAGATGGGTGTCTAATTTTTTTTTTTAATTCATTAGTATGAATCATCTTAGAATTATGGGCTGTTTCCCAAAAGCATCATAACTGAAGAAGTGCTCGAAATCGTTGAGTTCATGATAACTGCAAAATTACATTTAAACAATACATTTACAGCTTCTATACACACTATATTGCCAAAAGTTTTGGGACGTTTTTTACATGCACATGAACTTTAATGACATCCCATTCTTAATCCGTAGGGTTTAATATGGAGTTGGCCCACCCTTTGCAGCTATAACAGCTTCAACTCTTCTGGGAAGGCTTTCCACAAGGTTTAGGAGTGTGTTTATGGGAATTTTTGACCATTCTTCTAGAAGCGCATTTGTGAGGTCAGGCACTGATGTTGGACGAGAAGGCCTGTCTCGCAGTCTCCACTCTAATTCATCCCAAAGGTGTTCTATCGGGTTGAGGTCAGGACTCTGTGCAGGCCAGTCAAGTTCCTCCACACCAAACTCGCTCATCCATGTCTTTATGGACCTTGCTTTGTGCACTGGTGCGCGGTCATGTTGGAACAGGAAGGGGCCATCCCCAAACTGTTCCCACAAAGTTCGGAGCATGAAATTGTCCAAAATGTCTTGGTATGCTGAAGCATTAAGAGTTCCTTTCACTAGAACTAAGGGGCCAAGCCCAACCCCTGAAAAACAACCCCACACCATAACCCCCCCTCCACCAAACTTTACACTTGGCACAATGCAGTCAGGCAAGTACCGTTCTCCTGGCAACCGCCAAATCCAGACTCTTCCATCAGATTTCCAGACAGAGAAGCGTGATTGTTCACTCCAGAGAACACGTCTCCACTGCTCTAGAGTCCAGTGGTGGCGTGCTTTACACCACTGCATCCCACGCTTTGCATTGCACTTGGTGATGTAAGGCTTGGATGCAGCAGCTCGGCCATGGAAACCCATTCCATGAAGCTCTCTACACACTGTTCTTGAGCTAATCTGAAGGCCACTCGAAGTTTGGAGGTCTGTAGCTATTGACTCTGCAGACAGTTGGCGACTTCTGCGCACTGTGCACCTGAGCATAGGCCTATTAATCTTCAAACTTAAAATATTTAGTTTTTCTTGACAATCTATCTTTTTCAATTTAAAAATGACAGTTTTATGAATTTCTTTGAGTTTTAAATCATTTTAGTTCAACTTCCTTGCATTCAAATTCGAGTTGCAATTCTACATTCTGTTTTTGCGACTTTTTCTCTCACAATTCTGACTTTTTTCTCGCAATTGCGAGTTTATATCTCAGTTTATATCTCTCAATTCAGCCTTTTTTTCCTTGTAATTGCACGTTTATATCTCGCAATTTTGACTTTATTTCTTTCAATTCCAAATGTATAACTTGCAATTTTGACTTTTTTTCTCAGAATTGTGAGTTTATATTTTGCAATACAGACTTTATGGCCCTGTTTCACAGACAGGATTAAGCCAGGATTAGACCTTAGTTCAATTAGGACATTTAAGTGGCTTTTTATAAACATTACTGGTATGCATCTTGAGACAAAACAATGGTACTCACATATTTTAATATTTAATATATGCCAGTGCAAGTTGCTTTCAGTTAAAACAGCTCAAACATGCTTTTTAGTCTGCGACTATCTTAAAACAATTACCTTTTTTTTTTTTATTACTTAGCGGAAACAAGCTTCCATATGTTTGCTACCCAATTCAAAATCACCAATTGAATTGAAATCTAAAGGGCATTCTCGATTCAGTCCCGAATGCAGCACAGCCCTGATCCAGAAACACAATGCTGCTGCTGGCGAGATCCTGTCGGAGGTGTAGGATGTGAAACACAGGAGTAAAGCACAGCTGTCAGCTGTCTAAACTGTACTTGGGAGCCGAATTCAATCACCCTTCACAAATCAAATAATTATCATTCCTCTATTTATGTTAAAAGGCTAATTGCTTGACTGCTGCAATATCCACTTTGTGTGGGACATGAACAATAGTGACAGAGGAGCACCGCCGAGTAGAGAACAACATCTCCTCTCATCTCTGCTCACTGTTTTCATTTCTTCTTCAATTGAATGTTAGAGCACCGCGGTATCACTGACAAAAGGAAAAATATCAAACAAAAGATGTGGGAGATCTTTGCGCCTCCCCTTCAGCCAATCAGAGAGCGTTTGAGTAAATACACCTGTGTGTTCCACACTGTTCGGAGTGCCAAACTTGTGCCCACTACACAGCCCACTCTCCTCTCTATGTCTCATTGTGTGTGGGCCGCCGCAGCCATTGGCAGCACATTGTACACGTAACGGCTCTCTCGGCCCACATCACATTAGTGTGTGAATTCATTATTCAGTATGAATAAGAAGATTAAGTTTGGATGACTGTAATTAATCTGAAAGTTAAAAAAAAAATGGGTAACACTTTACAATAAGGTTCATTAGCTAACATTAGTTAACTACATTAGTTAATATGAACTAATAATGAACTGCACTTATAAAGCATTTATTTATCTTTGTTAATGTTAATTTCAGCATTTACTTATACTTTATTAAAATCTTGTTAACATTAGTTAACGTACTGTGAACTAACATGAACAAACGATCATTAACTAACGTTAACAAAGATGAACAAATACAGTAACAAATGTATTGCTCATGGTTAGTTCATGTTAGTTAATACATTAACTAATGATAACTAATGAAACCTTATTGTAAAGTGTTACCAAAAGTCAACATTAAGGACTTTTTTTGCTGGCCTCGTCCGGACAGTAGGTTGCCCAACTAAGTATATATATATGTATATATACGATTATTTTACTGCTCCCAATCGTGTCGGACCCCCCACGATCCCAAATCGCAAATATCAAACATGTTTGAAATTGAAAGTGGAGTACTGAGAAAGAAATATTCTTTCCATATTTTTTTTCTACTTTGTTTTTTTACTGTAAAACAGAATGAGCTCCAGGAGAGCCAGCTGACAACGTCGATTGTCCTCCATTTGTTTTTCTTCTCAAGTTTGATCTTGTGTCACTGTGAAATCGTTCCTACAATCAACAAGTGTGTGGTCTCGCGGTCCGGCTGAATCATCTGTGTGCGTTCAGAGGATTATAATGCTGAAAATCGGTTGAAACAGTCATTATGTCTGTGGTCTCCCACAGTTTTTAAATCGGTTAAGAAGTGAAAATTGTCTAGTGTGTTCCAGGCCTAAGGCTGACGAACTTAGAGTGGTTAAAATTTATTTTAAACACTGTTCCTGAACATTATAACCCCAACGTTTATCTGTGTGCTGCACATTTTACGGAGAACAGCTTCCAGAACCAAAGAGAGTACAATGCAGGCTACGCACAAAAGCTTCTCCTGAAAGATGGAGCAGTTCCCACTTTGTCGGGACAATTTTTTGTTTGTGGATCACAACTTGTAAGTATGTCTTATTATTTCTAGTTGCATTTTCTATTAACAGTTCCAAGTTTTATGTTGTTGCTACGATGTAAACAAAGGGCAAAGCTTTGCCTCTGCTCGCCAACATTAGTGTTTACTGTAGCTTTTGTAAGCTCTCGCTTTTGTAAGACTGTTCAAATTAACCATGGTTTTGTGAAATATCATGATTAAATGGTGTATAACTTTATATCTGAAATGTATAAGAAAAAAAAAAAAAAAAAAACACATACCACTCTAAAACGTCCTGTGAAATCTGTGCTTGCAAAGTCTGTGCATGAAATCCGTTCTGGATGATCCTCTTGTTTGTTAACATTCTTATGTCTGAATCAGGCTTGAATTGGTTTGAAATCGGTACTATCCTTAATATTTACATCTGAGTAGAGCTTGTGGTTATGGTAGGGGACGTGACATTTCCCGAACACGTGTTAAGCCGTGCCAATCACAACACACTGGGCCAGCTAACCAATCACAGCACATTTCGTATTTCAGAAGGAGGGGCTTCATCGAAACAGGAACTATGTGGCGAGTTCAAGCCAGAGTGGGGAGAGAGGTGCTGTAATAATGTAAAATATGTGAAAAATAATGTGTTTTTTGAACAATCAAGCATGAAAGCATATTCTAGTACACCCCAAAAACAGAATCAAGACTTCGTAAAAGGGCATAATAGGACCCCTTTAAAAGCTACTCAATCAATTCAAGTGCCAAAACAAACAAAAACACCACAAAGATGTGGAACATTCGATGACGATCTGGCACAAGACAGAGAACACAGGGAGAATAAGGCTATGTTTAACAATGTACTAAAAACTGAAAAGTTTTTCCTTTTGTTTTCTCGTGTACAGACGACAACATTGTCAAAATGATCCCCATTCACAAGGATTCATGAAAACGACTAAAAATGCTGCATTATTCATGCCAGGCCAGTAGTTGGCAATGTCACTTTGTAAAGAATCTACCCGCCTATAGACTGAACACGTAACACGCATGCACATGACGTCACCATTTTCACAAATTCACGTTTTTGTTGTTTACATGGAGACGATACTGGTATCGTTTTCAAAACCGTGCACTTTGAAACCCGTTTTCAATAGCCCGCGTTTTCAGGCCACCAAAACATCGCTGTCGTGTAAATGAATGGCCAAAATGCATAAACAGTTTGCCGTTTTTAGTTGAACACAGTATAGTGTAACGGACTCTAAATTGGGAAGGAAATAAGGAGGGTAACAAGGGAGAGCAGGTGGGGCAAATGAACTAATAACCAGATAACAAGGAGGGCAGGGTCAAGACATCAGACAGAAAAGCACATGGCACATAGAAACAAACATGACAGAAGCCGTGTGCTGACGCCAGTCATGACTATACAAGAACACCTAAATGTCGGCTGATGAAATAATGTACAGCGTTCTAGATGTGTTAAAATACATTATATTATCTAAATCAGAAACCTGCTGCTTTGCTGCTCAGTCAGATTAAACAGAAAGCATTTTCTTATGAGAGTACCTCCATTTAAATTGGTTTCTGACTTCTAGGGCACCGTAATGTCTTGTCTAAAACTTATTACTGACCGACCGACACTGCATCTTTCGACTAGTCTTGGCCATTGTAAGGCCATGATTGAAAACATGTTCCACAATAGGGGCCCTTATTTTATCCGAAATGGTGACATCTTCTACCTCTTCTTCTTGTTCCATTGTCAGAATTTGTAACACTGTGTTGTCTATATGCTTGCAAATTGAAGCTTCATGCTATTGAGCTATTTTAGAGAACTGGTTGATCATTGGTTGATCTCTTTACATTCCATTAGTGAAAGTCAAGATTCACCTGTATAATTCATCAACTCAGGACACGTTTACAAAAAAAGTCTAATAGAAATGTATATTATATATATGTTTGACAGATTATGACAACTGGTTCAACCATTTTGCATTTAATGACTTATGCAATGAACTAATGCCTAGGCGTTTTGGAGGGTAAGCAGACAATTGGTCAATTGCATGAATGTACCAAATCATTTAAGCTTAGGCAGCTGAATTGTTTCCTTGCTTTGCCTCAAATGACTCTAAAGGCAGCGTTTTGTGCATGAAGGTGTCTCATGAAACTGATTTCAGACAGGCTTCTGAGGCAGCGTAGCGGTTTAACGAAAATGTTTCTCGCCAGAAATAACATCAAAAGTGGAAAACGCTCGTCAAAAACGTACATTCACACACAAACTGACTACCAACCGCAACTTTCAGAGGCCATCTTTACTTTTTAGCTCAACTGTCAGAATGGAAAGCACAGGACTGTGGGATATCAAAAGCATAAAATATACATCTATATTGCCTTCAAAAATCAATCTGATGAAGGTCTCTCAGGAGACAGGAAGTGAAGCTAACATTGGATTCGGACGTGTCTTGATGCCTTCCTACCTTGGAATGCGTCCTCCGAAGGCAGCATTTTCCAGTTTTCGGACACAGCCCACGTCTACACCAGACACGAGCAAAATCGGCGCGGCAAAATCAGATAGAACTCATTATAATCAGTAGCTGCGTTTCCATTACCCTTCAAATTGCGCAAATTGAAATTGCGAATTGAAAATCAATTTGAAAATGTCAATTTCGCAAAAACTCCTATACATCACAAAAAAGTTTTTACGCTCGCAGGTGGTTTTTTAGGCAATTTGAAAAAGGAATATTTCACAAAATTGCAATGGAAACAGTACGTAAAAGTCGATCATTCTTTAAAGATGGCGTGGTATGTTTGGACAGAAGACGTGACCGAGTTCTTTATTAAACTCATAAAAGACAAACGAATTACGGTAATACTGGATTCTAAACAACAAACAAAATGCCACAATTTATCAAAACCTTGAAGCAGATAGGAGGGAGAAACACCCAGAAACACCTCATATGTGGCTGCTCCCAAGTATAAGGGGCTTTCCTTGCCATTAATGCTTGGATAACATGCCTACGTCTCCTTCGATTAAAAATAATAGCTAGTGCGGTGGCTGCGATACCTACGGAAACCTACTAACATCAAAGTCCCTTTAAGTAATTTCACTCGGCGGCCATCTTGGAAACACCTCTCGGGCATGCAAGTGCAGCTCCTATCTCTTTGAATGGGGAAACATCAAATTCTCCAAAACTGTTCGCCAAGCTTACGAACAAATTTCATATTTGAAATCACCAATGAAATCTGACAACAACTGTCTCATAGATTTTGTTGATAAATGCTCAAATCATGACAAAAAACTGCATTTTTCAGCCTGGACAAAGCTAATGCGCATGTGCAGTCCTAAGCGCGTGCCTGTTTCTATAGCAACCGGAGCTTCTAACGGCAGCTGCCGTTGATGACTTTACTAATCAACGATTAGGCTTGTTCATTTAGGCGGGGCTTATTTGCCATATTGGGCGTTGCAATTTCTCCCATTCATAAGTAATCGGAGTGTACCGTCTTGCTATATATAAAGTCTTTGCTAATATCCATTGCCATGATTTTTGGAATGACTTATCGCGCGAGAGAAAAATGACGTTTAGTTGCATAACATGGATTAATGGAAACTCAGTCATTAAGCAATAGTTTTTTATCAACATTTAGAAAATATCGCAAAAGTTTTGCGCAAATCTGTAATGGAAACCGGGCTAGTAATGCTGTCTACATGGCATGACGCGACACAAGAAATTCCCTACAGTAAACTGATGCTCCATTCTATTTCTGAAGTACTTCAAGTGCTCACGCTACTTCTGACACGAAAAACAAATGGATTAACAACGGTCGCTTTGTCACGTAAAACTGTAAAATAACTATTGCAAAGCTGAATTTCCAGCATCATTACTCCAGTCTTCAGTGTCACATGATCCTTCAGAAATCATTCTATGATGATTAGATGCTCAAGAAACATTTCTTAATAATAATTATCAACATTTGTGCTGCTTCATATTTTTATATATTCAGGAGTCTGAAAGATAATTAGAAAGTTCTAATTAACAACATTTAATTGAAATACAAATCATTATAACATTGTAAATATCTGTAGTCTCTTTTGATCAATTTAATGCATACTTGCTGATTAAAATTATTTATTATTCTTCACAAGAAAGAAAAATCATATTGAAGTGATCTGGAGAAAACTTCCAGCTTGACTAAAGACACAAAATAATGCCCTGAGTTTATAAAAAATATTTGAAAATAATGATAAATGTGCATTGCTAATAGAGACACCATATATGACCACAGGATGAATGATTAACATGAAAAATGTTGAAATCAATGATCCCTGAAGCGATGACATAACCACAGCTAGCGTGATATGATGAAACCATCCCTTAGCGATGACAGTCATGACTGATGTTACTTGATATGCTTCTCTTCCAAACACATTTAGTCTTGCTGGAGGGAAACTAAATGAGAGAAGGCATAATTACCCAGCAAGACAAGGCAGCATGTCTCCAGACTACTGTGGCAATCTGTCAGTGTCAACAGTATTGGTGTTTTCCTCTCTCTATTGCACTGGGAATACTTTGTGAACGGAGCTCAATTCAAAGAGGCATGTATGTGGTTGGTTCTGCATTATAGCTAATTTATGTAATTCTTGCATTTACTTTTAGCATTCTACAACCCAAATGGTAAAATGGTTGCATCTCACCATCTAACTAACCCTGTTCTCTTTAACACTTACATGAAACAAAAGAGGATAGTGCTGAGCGCAGAGATGCTGACTGTCCAAACACAGAGACGAGCTCCAGATCTGCTTCCTCAGTGGCCCTGCATTGATCCGACTGTGGCTAAATTTAGATCTCTTTGACTTATGGTACAGTGTGTTATTGCTTTTTTTCTTTTCTTTTGCAGTATTCAGATTTAAAGGTTTCACATCAATTGTACCATCTCTTTTACATGTAGGGAAGGCCTGGACTGGCTGTCACATGAGGAAATCATCACAAGTGTTGTATAACTGAAGGCTTTTTTGAGTAAAAAAATTATTGGCTTTTTCAAGCAGTGGTTTTGTATGTTGGTTAAATTAAGTCATTTTCTATGGATTGATCAAACAAAACGGCAAATTTGCTATTATATTTTAAATACTGATAAGCCGATACCTATTTTATGGCTGATAACTGATAAATGGCTGATGTTAAAATTCTATACTAATATGTCTAATTCCAAATTAAAGTCACCATGTGCCACAGTTACGATTAGTTTTGGTTTCTTTGTCACTAGCTGGGTTTCCATCCAAATGTGAAGCTAAGCTTTTCAAAGTTTGCAAAAAAACAAATATGAAACAAATGTGAATTAGGTGTGTTTCCATCAAGCTGTTCGAGTGGATGATGATGGTTCTGCGTAGGGAAATTTTTTGCCCTCACGCGAAACTCAAATGACTGGATTGAAATGACTGGCTTCACGCTTGCAGGGTGAATTGTGGGATTGACAGCTGGTCAAAGAAAGCGTTGTATCTGAGAGCATCCAAAAGTTGAGAGAAACTTTATGTAAATATCAAGTGAAAAGAGCCAGGTAGCAGCCAATTGCTATCAAGTCAAGTCAAGTCACCTTTATTTATATAGCGCTTTTTACAATGCCGATTGTTTCAAAGCAGCTTCACAGTGTTAAACAGGAAAATAATGCAACAGAATTTGATTCAGCTGTACAGCCGCTCTGGAGAAAACAGTGATGTCATCCAGCTAATTTCAATTATCATATAGTGTCAATGCGGGCAGATCAGTAATAAAAAAAACCTTGGGAGAAACCAGGCTCAGTCAGGGTGCCAGTTCTCCTCTGGGGGAGAATTGCGTTCAATTTTAGATCTGAGGCTCTTGAATCGTTCTCTGAGGAGATTCAGATTCAAGATGCTCACAATTCCTACCATCGTGAGTCAGGATCAGATCCGAGGACTGGTTTGTCACGATAGATCTAAAGGATGCATACTTCTACATATCCATCCTTCCATGTCACAGGAAATTCCTGAGGTTCGCTTTCGGGTGGTGAAGCGTTCCAATATCGGGTTCTTCCGTTCGGCCTAGCTCTTTCCCCTCACATGTTCACCAAGTGCATGGATGCAGCTCTGGCTCCACTGAGACTCCAGGGCATCCATGTACTGAACTACATCGCTCATATTGGCCCAGTCGCGAGAAATGGCAGTTCGGCATTGAAATGTTGTCCTTGGCCACATTCAGTGTTTGGGGTTGAGACTCAACACAAAAAAGAGTGTGTTGACGCCTTCTCAGAGAACCACGTTCCTGGGAGTCGTATGGGATTCGACTACGATGCGGGCACAACTGTCTCCAGCGCCTATCGAGTCCATAACGGGCGATGGTCTCCAGAATGAAGCTAGGCCACAGCATCACTGTAAAGCAGTTTCAAAGACTGCTGGGGCTCATGGCAGCTGCGTCCAAAATAATACCTTTTGGCCTGCTGCACATGAGACCCCTACAGTGGTGGCTGAAAACCAAGGGGTTTTCCTTAAGGGCAGATGCAGCGCAGATGCCTTCGTTCCCTTTCCATATGGAAGAAACCTTGGTTTCTGTCCCAAAGCCCGGTGCTGGGAGCGTCATGTTGCCGGAAGACCGTTTCAACAGACGCGGTCATGGACGGCCGCTTTGAGAGAGGTCTGTGGGAGACCCAGCATTGCTTGGAAATGTTGGCGGTCTACAAAGCTCTGAGGAGCTTTTTCCCGGACCTCCGTGGCCACCATGTCCTAATACGGGCAGACAACATCAGTAGTCTCGTATTTGAATCATCAGGGGGGTCTGAGATCGCGCCTTCTGTGCAGACTGGCGCATCAGATCCTCCTGTGGTCCGAGGGGAAACTGTCGGCTCTCAGAGCGATGTACGTGCCCGGGGACCAGAATCAGGGAGCAGACATCCTGTCGAGGCAGGGGCTGAGGCCCGGGGAATGGAGACTTCACCCAGAGGTGGTGAAGGCCATATGCGAGAGGTTCGGCCCAGTGGAAGTGGATCTATTCGCGTCTCGAGAGACATCCCACTGTCCACTGTGGTTTTCTCTCACGCATCCAGCCCCACGCTTTTGTAAGTGATGGGCCTGCGACTCGTTCCAGAGTCCCAACCTGGGATCTGGCAGTGGTTCTTGAAGGGCTGTCTATGGCTCCCTTCGGTCCACTCGAGTCGCTGAGGCAAAGAACCTGACCCTAAAGATGGCTTTTCTCCTTGCTATCACCTCTCTTAAGAGAGTGGGGGACCTTCAGGCCTTGGCTATCTTGCCGACTTGCCTGGAGTTTGCCCCTGGCGGAGTTAAGGCCATCCTTCATCCTAGACCTGGCTATGTGCCTAAGGTGCCATCCAGTGTGGCACGGTCAGTGGTTCTTCAGGCCTTCCATCCTCCACCACATGTATCGGTGGAAGAAGGGAGACTTCATCTGCTCTGCCCGGTCAGAGCGTTGAGAATCTATTTGGAGAAGTCTTCGCAGTGGAGAAGGTCAGACCAGTTGTTGGTGTGCTTTGGCTCACCCAAGAAAGGGCTGCCTGCTTCTACTCAGACAATCAGTAACTGGGTTGTCCAGGCTATAGCCACGGCCTATCAGGTGCGCAATTTGCCTTCACCTGTGGCTGTGAGGGCTCATTCTAACGGAGGCATGGCGTCCTCTAAGGCCCTCCTTTCTGGAGTCCCGCTTCAGGAGATCTGTGAGGCGGCTGGGTGGGCCACCCTGCACACCTTCAAAAGGTTTTACAGTTTGAATAAAGTGTGCCTGGGTTCCAGCTTCACACTAGGGCAGGCATGATTCTCGGTGTGGCATAGTGGGTATTCGTTCCCCAAAGTGTCGTTAGACGCAATGCGAGTTCCCTCGAAAGGGAACGTCTCGGGTTACGACTGTAACCCTTGTTCCCCTCGAAAGGGAACGAGACACTGCGTCTCGCCGCCACACCTCGTCATGCCTGGAGCACTTGCTTCATCGCAAAGCTATCTCTGTTATGTGCCGGCATCCCTTTGTAGCTTCCGTGTATGTAGCTTCCGTGTATTATTTAATATAAATAAAAATAATTCCGTCAAATGTTACGTCATGATGCAACACCAATCAGGATTGGAATAGTTTTCATTCATACTTTCAGACGCGCTATGCTTAGGGAGCGTCCCCAAAGTGTCGTTAGACGCAGTGTCTCATTCCCTTTCTCAGGGAACAAGGGTTACAGTCATAACCCGAGATGTTTTTTTGGTGTAAATATAATTTATACTCAAGCAATATTCGCATTAGTGTTCTATCAGCTGATATATTTAAATCTAGCAAATTTGGTGTATGAGCCCATACAGTAACCTAGTGAACTACATATCCATATTTTCATGTGATTTGACAGTTTATTTGATTAAATATCCAAAAATATAAAAGGTGTGCATCATACCTGACACCTAGAACACTGTAAGTCATTCTCTTCGAATGCTATTGAAGTTAGAAACGTTTATACCAATGTCATGTGAAACTTTAGAGACGGTCCCTAAATTCGCGAATATTGAATTTCCAACATCAAGCCAACTTTATGCCAGTCACATCAGATGCGCTATGGTTCTGCTATGATTTTTGTTAACATTTTTAAATAATTTTTCACTGCTAAAATAGAACAAAGACAGTCAATCACTGTATGATGAATGAATCTCCTGTGTACATCGCACGTGCATCTCTGCTGTGTTGTTTATGACGAGAGTGCAGATTTTCGTGAGTGAGACTGCGCTCTAAACAAAACTCCGGTGTTTCAGCGATGACTAATCTGAACCCCTCTGGTTATTAGACATTGCATTCATAAGCTCAACAGAATCATGTGTGATTGGTTATAATGCACAATGCAGTTATAACAGATGCCTTTTGAGAAGACTACAATAAAATTCAACCCGCCAAACTGGCTAGTGGGACTGTGACTGTGTTACACGGCACTGCTGAAATACACCCGCAAATGGCGGGTTGGCTGGTGTTAATGTCAAGCCCTGTATATATATATATGTTAAATACTGCAGTTTGGACACTTTCATCATGAATAGACTGGCTGTGTTTAGAAAAATTGACACTGTGGTTGTGTTTACACAACACCGTTTTCAACTAAAAACTTCAACGCGTTTTGGCCGTTCATTTTACATTAGAATGGCGTTTTGGGGCCTAAAAACACAAACTTTTGAAAACTGGTTTCGACGTGAGTTTTTCAAACTATAGCTACCATTGTCTCCTTGTAAACTAAAAAAAACGCAGATTTGTGAAACCGACAACATCATGCGTGTGCGTGTTACGTGTTCAGGCACATAGGGGCTTTCGCACCGGGTAGTGTAGGAACTTACCACTAGGGTGGTTCTCCAAGAACTAAAAGTTCCCCTAGGGCCATTTTCCTGGTTGCATTCGCACCGCCAGTAGGAACTCTGAAGTGATGTAAGTTGAGACTTTATATTGATGGCACAGCAAACCTTTATTTTGGTGGCGCTGAGAATGCCAGAGCCTGAGCACACAGCTCTCACATTCTCCATCTTCATTGATTTATGATCTGTTTAACAGTCCTGTCTAATACGTTATTAGATAGAACTGTTATACAAAGAAAGTAGACAGCATATGCCGTGTGGTTGGTGTCCAATGTCGCTAGCTGAGAGGTCCATCTATCACTGTTTTCCATGTTCATAAGAGTTTCTGGAGTAAATATATAGATTATAATCTGTGTGTGTAGACGGCTTTTTTTAAAAATGGCGGGTGCTGGTGCTTCGCGTGTGTTCGGCCAATCAGCGTACACTTACGTCACTGGTAGTTCCTATTGTGCTGGGTTCGACCCTACTCTGAAGTAGGAGCTAAATTTGTTCCCCCAAAACGAGTTCCTAGAACAAAAATCGTTCCTAGTTCCTGCGGTGCGAACACGCTAAAATCCGGGCACTTCTGCCAATAGTTCTAGGAACTATGAAAAGGTTCCTCTGGTGCAAAAGCCCTTATAGTGTTTCTTTACAAAGTGACATCGCCAACTACTGGCCTGGCATGAATAATACAAGTCGTTTTTAGTCGTTTTCACAGATCCGTGTGAACAGGGATCGTTTTGACAACGTTGTCGCCTGTACGCGGACAAAGAGCATTCGGAAACCAGGCTTGAATCTTTCCAACTGCAATACAGTGTATATGTGATTATATCGATGAAAAAAAAAGAATAAATGTAAATAAAATAAATAAATAAAACAAACCAACTAAAGACATACCATGTGTCTATAAAAAAATAAAAATAAATAAATAATTTAAAATAATCCCTACCCTTCCAAATATTTGCTTGAGTAAAACGTGTTACAATAGTTGTAGTCTAAATATATGTTATAAGTTCAGTTTTAAGTCAAATAAAAATTCATAATTTTAGTCATCTGCAAAAACAAAAGCAGTCTATACAATGGAGTAAAGGTATTCCATATTGTTGTGTCTGTTTCTCTTAAGAGCAATCAAACCAGGAACCATTTGAGATACCAGTAGTTGTGTTAGTTACTCTAGGAATTTGAGATATGGGCTTTCCCCATCAAAGCCAGGCTTTCAGTCATAAACTATTATAATAATCTATAAAAATATGAATTATTACATGATCATGTAAACCAAAGGGGCCAAAACGTTTTACTATGAAGACAGACTTGATTAATGTCTGGTGGGACAAAAGTAAATGTTGCATTATATTAAAAATCTACATACTCAAATGCATTTATATTCTCTACATTTCAGTGCAAAAATAAAGAAATAAATTGGAAATAAAGATATGCTTCAGTTTTTTTCTTAGCAGAAAAATTATTGGTATTGTTATTATTTCTTCTAACATAAATTGCTTGTAGTAAATAAAGTAAATAAACTAGTGCAAGTGTGATAAATGGGTTTCAAATGTAAAACTCCACATATAGCCAAAGTGTCCATAGTTGAAGAAACACTAGATAAAGATTGTCTATCTCATCATGTCTGTCTTTGAAAGCTGTTAAGAGTGAACAAAGTGGAGGAAGGGGGCGTTTGAAGGTTGAGGAACCACTTGAAAAGCCAGCATTTATCTTTAGGCTTCAGCAGCCCGCAGCCTCTCAACTGCAAAAAGACATGAGGGAGATGATTGCTTCTCATAAAATCTGAAAATTCCCAGGAAGCAATTATTAAAAAGTGGTATATCCACCCACTCCTCTGGAAATCATGATGACAAAACCCACATGAGGACATGAACTCCCTTCAAGTCTTAAAGGAATGGACAGGACTGCAAATGGAAATTCTTTCCTCCAAGCATCAATTAAGATCCAACTGGATAAACACAATTCTGACAAATTGGATGGGATTCTTGTGGGATTCTCATTAGAATCCTTTAGGATTGACTCCAGATTATGACATAAAATCCATTAGAATATAATTAGCGTTCCTTTATTAATGAAGAAATTACTAATTTCTCTCACACACCCGTTCTCTCCTTGAATCAACTGGCTGTACTCTGGAACAATGACGTCAGTTGGAATTAGAATATCTGACAATAAGCTTAATTGTATGAATTTAAGTTTTTGTTGAGACCAACTTTATCCACATAAAAAACTATTTTAATGAGTTTAATTAAATTATTGTAATTAAAAAGATTAAAAAGAAGCCCTCATGGGGTGTCTGTTTATTAATATATATTGCCTTTCAAAATGCCTTTCCCATTAAATCAGCCCCTAATGAAGAATTATGAGGGGTTTACTAGAAATGTGGTGTCATCCTGCTGTAATTATTAATCTTCACCAGTAGCCTGAAAGATGAAATTCTATTATGTATGGATGCCTATTCAGCTTTCAACTGCAACTGGGTATCTCGGAAAACAGCAGAATTCAATTTCAGTGATAATTGCAATGAGAGCACCAACAAGAACCAAATGTCTCTTCTCCGTTGGTTATTTTATCTGTCTGGGGAAAGAGATTGGAAGAAACAAGCCAAGCACTTTCAGATACAATTTAAAACGGCTCCCGAAGCGCTCCGCTGGATCGCAGAATTCCAATAAAAGCCCTTGGAGGATTTTAGTGAGCTTGAAGAAGATCCTTGTCAAGCAGTGACTCAAACAGATATGTCACACGATGATAGTCTGGTGCAGACAGACTTTTGACCAGTGGCATGAAGTCTGGTCCACATGGCAGCTTATTCTGGCCAAGAATCGCCTACTTAGACAACTACAGTTTATTTTACTTATATTTTAGCCGTGGGTGTATCTGAAATAGGTTATACCACGAAAAAAGATGGAGTAATGACGTATTTTTGTAGGTCAGCCCGGAAGTTACCACCCTGGTTCCCTCGACAAAAACCCAATAGGATTTGGCCATTGGCTTTTGGATTATTGCAGAAAATGACCAAAATTTAATGAGTGATTCTATAATTGGAGATACATTTGGCATTTCAAAAAGTTAAGGGAAAAAAATGTTCACTAACAGAATATGCTTTCTTATTGAAAACATATTCAATTTTAATAATTCAGTGCTTGCCAAACACAAGTTACTTCCTTTTTTTAACTTTTAACGAAAAAGTAACTTCTTTATAGTATTGTTTGTCAACTCTGTTACAGACAAATTAGGCAATGGGTAGAAATAACATTGGTAACAGAGTTGACGGTAACAGGATTGACAATTTTAAACTTTTTAGCCAAAAAATCACGATTAAAAGACATTTAAACAATCCACTGTGAGACAAGTGATAAATTCTGTTTTTCTTTTGATATTATGGCAACAATTTTGCCGTTTTACAAAATACAGTGGGGAGAACAAGTATTTGATACACTGCCAATTTTGCAGGTTTGCCCACTTACAAAGCATGTAGAAGTCTGTCATTTTTATCATAGGTACTCTTCAACTGTGAGAGACGGAATCTAAAACAAAAATCCAGAAAATCACATTGTATGATTTTTAAATAATTAATTTGCATTTTATTGCATGACATAAGTATTTGATACATCAGAAAAGCAGAACTTAATATTTGGTACAGAAACCTTTGTTTGCAATTACAGAGATCATACGTTTCCTGTAGTTCTTGACCAGGTTTGCACACACTGCAGCAGGGATTTTGGCCCACTCCTCCATACAGACCTTCTCCAGATCCTTCAGGTTTCGGGGCTGTCACTGGGCAATACGGACTTTCAGCTCCCTCCAAAGATTTTCTATTGGGTTCAGGTCTGGAGACTGGCTTGGCCACTCCAGGACCTTGAGATGCTTCTTACGGAGCCACTCCTTAGTTGTCCTGGCTGTGTGTTTCAGGTCGTTATCATGCTGGAAGACCCAGCCACGACCCATCTTCAATGCTCTTACTGAGGGAAGGAGGTTGTTGGCCAAGATCTCGTGATACATGGCCCCATCCATCCTCCCCTCAATACGGTGCAGTCGTCCTGTCCCCTTTGCAGAAAAGCATCCCCAAAGAATGATGTTTCCACCTCCATGCTTCACGGCTGGGATGGTGTTCTTGGGGTTGTACTCATCCTTCTTCTTCCTCCAAACACGGCGAGTGGAGTTTAGACCAAAAAGCTCTATTTTTGTCTCATCAGACCACATGACCTTCTCCCATTCCTCCTCTGGATCATCCAGATGGTCATTGGCAAACTTCAGACGGGCCTGGACATGCGCTGGCTTGAGCAGGGGGACTTTGCGTGTGCTGCAGGATTTTAATCCATGACGGCGTAGTGTGTTACTAATGGTTTTCTTTGAGACTGTGGTGTCAGCTCTCTTCAGGTCATTGACCAGGTCCTGCCGTGTAGTTCTGGGCTGATCCCTCACCTTCCTCATGATCATTGATGCCCCACGAGGTGAGATCTTGCATGGTGCCCCAGACCGAGGGAGATTGACCGTCATCTTGAACTTCTTCCATTTTCTAATAATTGCGCCAACAGTTGTTGCCTTCTCACCGAGCTGCTTGCCTATTGTCCTGTAGCCCATCCCAGCCTTGTGCAGGTCTACAATTTTATCCCTGATGTCCTTACACAGCTCTCTGGTCTTGGCCATTGTGGAGAGGTTGGAGTCTGTTTGATTGAGTGTGTGGACAGGTGTCTTTTATACAGGTAACGAGTTCAAACAGGTGCAGTTAATACAGGTAATGAGTGGAGAACAGGAGGGCTTCTTAAAGAAAAACTAACAGGTCTGTGAGAGCCGGAATTCTTACTGGTTGGTAGGTGATCAAATACTTATGTCATGCAATAAAATGCAAATTAATTATTTAAAAATCATACAATGTGATTTTCTGGATTTTTTTATATTCTGTCTCTTACAGTTGAAGAGTACCTATGATAAAAATTACAGACCTCTACATGCTTTGTAGGAAAATCTGCAAAATCAGCAGTGTATCAAATACTTGTTCTCCCCACTGTAACTCTTGGTGTAAGAACTTTTTAGATTAAAATATTTTCTCAGAGAGAGCACACATACCTTTCAGTGCTTCAGATCTTATCAGTGAGGGAAAGTGACATAATTTCCTGTATCTTACATAGTTGTGGGAGATAATTCCACCAATTTAAAGGCAAAGTATGGTACGGTAACAGATTTGACACAAGATTTATGGACACACATTTTTATAAGATAAAAGTTATTTTTAAACAATTTAAAGTTGTAGAATTAGTAAAATGACTATTTAGGGCTTTTATAAATAAAATAAATCAGTAATTACCAAAAGAAGGGTGCAATAAAATATTTTGATTACACAATGATACATGATGGAAAATATACACAAATTTGGACAACAAGAAATCATGATTTTCAGCTATCTAATACAGAAAATAATATATTGTTATATATATATATAACATATATAACAGAATATTAAAATAATTAAAAATATAACCATTTGAATAAAGCAAAAAAAAAAAATGACTTTGGACATCAAATTTACCTGCAATTATAGATTTTTTTTTGCCGTTCATACTTGCTAAATCTGATCGGATTTCAGTCAGGTATGCACAGAAATCGGATTTGGACTGACAGTCTGAACGTAGCCTTAGAAAACCTCTTAAATCCCATTTAGCCACTTGTTAGCAAATGCCTTTTTCAAGACAACCAAAAGTTTAAGAAAAAACATGTGGGTATTACTGATGTATTTTATGTCGTAGAATAAAATTTGAAAATATCTTGAGCTTGTGTTCACCACAGACCTTACTTCAGAAGCACCTAACCCTGCATGGTTGTAAGCCTAAACTTGACCCCTCAAATCTGATTGGTTGATTAAAATTTTGTTCCAGGATCAACAAAGATGTTGTTGAAATCACGTTCACCAAACCCATTGTTTCCAGGTTTTGGTGTACAAAAATATATCATCCCTGCAGCAATCTATGATTTATTCTTTTAGTTATTTAAACAAACACTTACTGTATGCAGATCACTTAAGTGCCACTCTCAATAAAAGACTGGAGACAAAACAAATTCTTGAAAAGAAATATTCAAGTAGTTTTTCATTATTATAATATATTTTTAAAAAAGGCTTCTGTGCTTATAATTTTTTTCAAAACTTTTGTTTGCTGAATCAAAGTTGTGTGGTGCAAACAACATACAAAAATATTCAGAACAATAAATAAATAAATAAATAAAATAATGAGACCCTCATGACTTCGTCAAGGTCAATAAGTATCTAAAAATAATGTGACTTTTTATTACATGACAGGTTAGTTGGTTGTAAAATGTCATGTGGTGCGACTCCCCCAAAAACCTAATGATATTGATGACTTAATAGTTATAAATACATTTTAAAACCTTTTGGGAACACTCGCATATGCACTGCAATATGTAGCAACAATTTTCACTCACAAATTGCTTGTAAATTTCACAAATAATTACAAAGAATCTGCAAGTAACACACTGACATTTTGAAGTAGAAAGACTGAAATAGTATTTTCATGTCACATGTTATGTTACAAGCAAATTTAGTGATTAGTTAGAGTAGACTCTCAAATGTGTGAAGCTGGTCTCCATATTGTTGAAGGAGAAAGATCAAACTGGCTAAATAAGGTAATTGGAGAAAATACATGTATTAGGTTGCCTTGATTATTTTTCAAAAGTTCCCTTTTTACCCTATGAAGTGGCATTTATGTACTTAGTATTTAAAGGGGTCATGAACTGAGAAATACAAATTTTCTTGAGCTTTTGACATATAGGAGGTCATCATACTATAAGAATATCCTGTAAGTTTCAGAACTGGAAATTTCCTTGTTAGTCCAAAAACAGCTTTTATTGTAACCAAGCCCAGAGAACGACTCATTGTGGAACGTGTCTATAATAGATTTACACTGAAGTCTCACAGCAGCCAACCACAGCAGTGGACGTTTACACTAAAGTCTTATAGCAGTCAATCACAGCAGTGGGCGTTTACACTGAAGTCTCACAGCAGCCAATCACAGCAGTGGGCATTTACACTGAAGTCTCACAGCAGCCAATCACAGCAGTGGGCATTTACACTGAAGTCTCACAGCAGCCAATCACAGCAGTGGGCGTTTACACTGAAGTCTCACAGCAGCCAATCACAGCAGTGGGCGTTTACACTGAAGTCTCACAGCAGCCAATCACAGCAGTGGGCATTTACACTGAAGTCTCACAGCAGCCAATCACAGCAGTGGACGTTTACACTAAAGTCTTACAGCAGCCAATCACAGCAGTGGGCGTTTACACTGAAGTCTCACAGCAAACAATCACAGCAGTGGGCGTTTACACTGAAGTCTCACAGCAGCCAATCACAGCAGTGGGCGTTTACACTGAAGTCTCACAGCAGCCAATCACAGCAGTGGGCATTTACACTGAAGTCTCACAGCAGCCAATCACAGCAGTGGGCATTTACACTGAAGTCTCACAGCAGCCAATCACAGCAGTGGACGTTTACACTAAAGTCTTACAGCAGCCAATCACAGCAGTGGGCGTTTACACTGAAGTCTCACAGCAAACAATCACAGCAGTGGGCGTTTACACTGAAGTCTCACAGCAGACACGCCCCTTCAAACAGAGGCTAAAATCAGGGTATGAAAATGCCTTTCATTTTTAAATGATGACAATTTTTGATGTAAAAATCATACTAACATTATAAGTGCACCACAGAAATATAAAACAATAAAACAATGCAGTCCATGACCCTTTTAAAGATTTGTCCCCACCTTTTGACCGTTTTGTTGTCATTTTGTTTTTTGAAGATTGGGAAGAGTATTCCTAAATGTATTGAAGTGCAGTAAACAAAGCTTAAGATATCTGTGTTTTAATGAGCACCTCTTTGTTTTTCTCACACTGAACAAGCATTTCTTTACTGAACTGTCTTTACTCTTTGGTGAACAATTCTGAACTGTCTGGCCTCAAAACTAGACATTGTAACAACCTACTCTTGCTCTCAAGGCACCGCCGCTCATTTCCATAGAAACAGACCAAATTAGTACTCTGCCTGGTGTATCACAGCTTTTCCTTGGTATCTACAATAAATAACGGTGCCTAAGAAGAATAAAAATACAGATGGAAATGGTCAAAATATCTTTCATCATTTATGCATGGCAATTTATTGCACTTTTTGCACAACAGGTATTTTTGCCTGCATTGCTGTACCGAGGAGAAATCGGATGTCTACACTGATTAGCGTTTTTCACCCACATGTTGGGATGTGGTTGTCGGTGATGATTTACATTACAAGAGGATAAAATTCTAATCAATGGAAATGGTGTCTACAGCAATTCTTCTGAGACCCATTAATGATAGCAGGATAAACGCTCCACCCAAACATCTTGCAAGACATAAAAGCAGCATCAGCAAAACTCACAGGGTGAGAAAGAATGAGACAGATGGAGAGGGAGACAGTAAGTGAGAGGCAGTAGTCATGGATATGAGGCAGAGGAGGGGGTTATGAAGAATGAAAGACATGTGTGTGTGTGTGTGTACTCAGTGTGTGAAGTAGACACCAAGGACATAACTAAATTGCTGAGTCAATCCAATACAGGTAATTAAAACATGACAAAGACTCAACAATAGCACAAAAAAGGTTCTTTAGATTACTATGTTCTTCACACTAAGAAAAAAATGGTTCTTTTAAAGGGGCCCTATTAAGCTTTTTCACTTTTTCAAATTTAGTTAGTGTATAATGTTGCTGTTTGAGCATAAAAAGATCTGCAAGGTTACAAAGCTCAAAGTTCTCTTTAACAGAAAACACTTTTCAAGAACTACAACAAACGGCTCATTAGGACTAATGCTGCCTTCATGTGCTATCGGAATCATCGTAAATATGAGTTTCCTAGGAAAAAATTACACATGAACGCCCTCTGATGTCGTGTTTACCACTGGGAAGTTCGGAAATAATTTTGATACCCAAATTGCCAAGATTGGCGTGCCATAAACTTTAAACATAGAACTACTGCTGTGACAGGTATGAGTTATTAGTTTTTTCCCCTAAAACAGCTAGATCGTCTTGTCTTGTCATTAATGTAGTGCATATTTACATATACGAGTAATCATTTGAAGCGTATTGTATGTTTTATACGCAGCGAAGATAGCCTGCATTTGACCAAAATTATACAGAATCGGCAGAAAGCGGAAACCTGGATTGCATCATAAATGTTTATGGTTGTCAGTGCATTATACTACGTATAATTTTGGTTTTAATAAGATTTTCCCAATAAATAGGCAAAAATAAACCTGGTGTCCTCCACAATTCCTGTTCATTTCGACAACAAAGCACTTGAACGCAGCAAGCTCGTAATCACGGCTTCTGAAGTGGGAAGTAGGAAATTTCCGATAGCGCGTGAAGGCAGCATAACTTCCAGGTCTTGTGAAGTCACAATGTCACTCATTTAAATAATCCCCGCCCACGTAATACACAAAAAAGGGGGCGAGGCCTGGTTGAGCTGAGCTAGAGAATTCCTGCTTTAGTAGCGTCTTGTTGCTATGTCGAAGTGACGCTGTTTTTTTTTTTTATCCACCCCGGTTCTAAAACCCCTTTGTTTGGCCTTCCTTTTTTAACACTGTTCCTGAACACTATAACCCCAACGTTTATCTCTGTGCTGCACAATTTACAGACAGCTTTCAGAACCTAAATGCCGGCTATGTACAAAAGCTTCTCCTGAAAGATGGAGCAGTTCCCACTTTGTCGGGACAATCAGTTGATTATTGATCGCAACCTGTATGTATGTTTTATTATTTGTGGCGCCGCTAGCCTGCTAGCTAACAGTGTTGATGAAGTGTTTAGTTCATAAGACTGTTCACCGATCTTAACTTACCACTCTGAAATGTCCTGCAAAATCCATACTTGCAAAGGTTCTGCACAATCCTTTTGTTCGTAAACATTCTCAGGGTCTGAATTGGGCTCAACTTGGTATGACAGAATTGACTGCATCATTAATATTTACACCTGTGCAGATGAAACTTGCGGTTAACACTTGCTCTAAGTGGTTCGCTAATCACAACACACTGGGCCAGCTAACCAATCAGAGCACATTTCGTATTTCGGAAGGAAACATCTTCATCGAAACAGGAACTAAACAGGGGTGCGTTTCCCGAAAGCATTGTTAGCTAACTATGGTCGCAAGTTCCGCAAGTTCCGACTTCGGTACCGAGTCGATACTGAAATTTTAACAATGTGACGATACCAGCGTTTCCCTCTAGCATTTTGAGCGCTGTTGAACGGATTCTTAAACACCTCTGATTGGCCATTGTATTAACGGACTCAACATATATCTCTGTGATTGGCTACAATAATCAATGCTTCAAAAACATGTTGTAAATAGACATGCTCTTTACCGAGCGCTTACACAGATACACACGGGAGTGTTTGAAAGCAGGTGTCTATCAGTGGATCCCTAAACATCCCTAAACATGTTTTGAAGCGCTGATCATTGTAGCCAATCACAGAGATATATGTTGAGCGCGTTAACACAATGGCCAATCAGAGGTGTTTAAGAATCCGTTCAACAGCGCTCAAAATGCTAGAGGGAAATGCTGGTATCGTCACATTTTTACAATTTCGGTACGGAAGTCGATACTTTTGACAACACTAGTACAAATATATCTTTCATTTCGAATATATACAAATTTCATTTACGTCTTTTAGTTTGTCAATAGATTTAAAGCACCGTTTTTAAAGAGTGCACATGTGCAATACATAAAAACAAGCCTATGATTGAATCTGGAAATAAAGCTAAATAACTGAGAATTAGTCATCAGATGCCATGTCCATAATTTATAGCAAAAAAATCTAGCATTAATTCGATCTCTGATCTAAACTGATTAATTAAAATAAATTATTCATAAAATGCTAAAAAATTCGACATTCGGATTACCTAAAATGTGAAAAACTCAAAAGAAAAAGAAAGTTCTAAATACTCATTGAACTAATTTGTTTAATTTAAGTTTACCCTACTCAAACCAATTAATTATTTTGAGCATTAGGATTTACAGTGTATGGCATTGCTGTGAAAACGCCCTTTTGGTGTCCGCAGAATAACATAGGGTTCATAGACAATTGGAAAAGCTTTTGGGGCAGACCTGACCTGTTAAAAAGAGATGGTATTTATCCCTTCTGGGATGGTGCCGCTCTTCTCTCTAGTAATTTGGCACATAGTCCTAAAGTTGAACCTTGACTAACTAGGGCCCAGGTCAGGAAGCAGATGGACTGGCTTAACCGACCGTCTGCTAGCTGTCTCACATCACAGAAGTCAGATAAATCCCAACACATAGAGACTCTTTCACCTAGATATTATCACATAGAGACTGTGTCTGTTCCCCGAATTATTAAATACAAAAAACTCTTGAACTCATTTAAGGGTAAAAATGTAATTGATGTTCAACAAATAAAAAACAGATATAATACAGATGATCAAATGATAAAGCTTGGGCTGCTGAATATTCGATCCCTTTCCTCAAAAGCGCTTATTGTTAATGATATGATTACAGATCATAACCTAGATGTGCTGTGTTTGACAGAAACCTGGCTAAAACCTGACGATTACATTACTTTAAATGAGTCCACCCCCCAAGATTATTGTTAAAAACACGAGCCGCGTCTGAAAGGCAAAGGGGGAGGTGTTGCTGTAATTTATAATAATATCTTCAGTATTACTCAGAAATCTAGTTTCAAATATAATTCTTTTGAAGTTTTGGTGCTTTACGTAACGTTATGTAGTGTAAATGATAAATCCTGTTTGACACTGTATACAGGCCACCAGGGTACCATACAGACTTTATCAAAGAATTAGCTGATTTTCTATCAGAGTTAGTACTGGCTGCAGATAAAGTCCTAATTGTTCGAGATTTTAATATCCATGTAGACAATGAAAAAGACGCATTGGGATTAGCATTTAGAGACATTCTAAACTCTATTGGAGTTAGGCAACACCTGTTCATTACCCACTCATCGTCGTAATCATACTTTCGACTTAATATTGTCACATGGAATAAATGCTGATGCCGTTCAAATTCTGCAGCAGAGCGATGACATCTCAGATCATTATCAAGTATCATGTATACTTAATTTAACTAAGGCTGCAAAGCCGTCCCCTCGTTTCAAATATGGCAGGACTATCACCGCTGCCACTAAAGATTGCTTCGTAAATAATCTTCCTCATCAGTTCCATCTCCTCAGCATCCCAGATAGCCTAGAGGAACTCGATGTTGCAACAGAAACTATTGACTCTCTCTTTTCCAGCACTTTAGACACAGTTGCTCCTCTGCGCTTAAAGAAGATTAAAGAAAATAGTCTAACGCCGTGGTACATCGAGCACACTCGGGCCCTTAAAACAGCAGCCAGAAAAATGGAGCGCAGCTGGAAGAAAACAAAACATCTCAGTTACGTATGTAACCCTCATTCCCTGAAGGAGGGAACGGAGACGTACGTCGAACGTGACCGACTGAAAGGGAACTGGAGGTTTTTCGCATTTCGTGGAAAGAGAGCATGATTGCATACAGAAAGGCCGTAAAAACTGCTAGGACTGCTTATTTCTCGACTCTCTTAGAAGAAAACAAACACAGTGGCTAAATTAACAAGAAATAAAGCTTCAACTTCTGACATTTGCAAACAGCACAGCAGTAATGACTTTATTAACTTCTTTATGTGCAAGATTGATAATATTAGGAAGAAAATTATAACTGTGCAACCATCTACTAAAGTATCACTTCAGACAGTGCATTGTAGTGTCACTGAGGAAAAATTCCACTCATTCACTGCTATAGGAGAAGAAGAATTGGCTAAACTCGTTAAATCATCTAAATCAACAACATGTATGCTCGACCCTGTACCAACTAAGCTACTAAAAGAGATGCTTCCAGAGGTCATAGATCCTCTTCTTAATATCATTAATTCATCTTCGTCATTAGGATATGTACCAAAAACTTTTAAGTTGGCTATTATTAAACCACTTTAAACCACACTCCTACAGAATTCGTCAATTACAGGCCAATCTCAAATCTACCCTTTCTGTCAAAAATACTGGAAAAGGCAGTGTCTTCACAACTATGCTCCTTTTTAGAAAGAAATGATATCTGTGAGGATTTCCAGTCAGGATTTAGACCGTATCATAGTACTGAGACTGCTCTCATTAGAGTTACAAATGATTTGCTCTTATCATCTGATCGTGGTTGTATCTTGCTATTAGTGTTACTCGATCTTAGCGCTGCATTCGATACTATCGACCACAACATTCTTCTGAATAGACTCGAAAATTAGGTTGGCATTAGTGGAGCTGCATTGGCATGGTTTAAATCATACTTATCTGACCGTTATCAGTTTGTAGCAGTAAATGAAGAAATGTCACACCGATCACAAGTTCAGTATGGAGTACTGCAGGGCTCAGCATAGCTGATATAAAACATTGGATGACTAGTAATTTCCTACAACTTAATTCTGAAAAAACAGAATTTCTAATTATTGGACAAAAAACCTCTGCACATAGTAACCTAGAATACTGTCTAACACTTAATGGCTGCTCTGTCAAGTCCTCGTTGTCAGTTAGGAACCTGGGTGTGCTCTTTGATACCAATCTCTCATTTGAAAGCCATGTTTCTAGCATCTGTAAAACTGCATTCTTCCATCATCTTACATCATAAAAAGAATGGCATCTACGCTAATGTTCGTCTCTGTTTATCCCGAGGTTTACTGTAGTCAGCCGAATCTAGATCAGATGGTGGACCTGCACCTAGACATGACCACAACGCATCCCTGAAGTGTCAGCAGAGACCGTGTCAACTAGACTCTCCCCTATGAAGGCCTCCTTCACTTCCCCTTCCCTCTATACAGATAAAAACACATATGCACACATACGTATTCAAACGCTCTTGCCTATAGGCTGAACACGTAATGCTTGCGTACATGCCGTCGCTGTTTTCACGGATTCGCCTTTTTGGGGTTTGCGTGGGGATGATGATGGTATAGTTTCAAAACTATTTCAAACCTATTTCATGGTTTGCGTTCTCGGGCCACCAAATGCTGTTGCTGTGCAGATGGGGTCCGGAATGCATTGGGGGTTTTCTGTTTTAATTGAAGGTGGTGTTGCTTAAATGGCACCAAATTACATAACTAATCAGTTTTTTTTACAACAGAAATGAATCAAAAACTTTTCATTAAAAACAAAATGAATCTCCTATTATCACTGTAAAGCTGCTTTGAAGCAATCTGTGTTGTAAAAAGCGCTATATAAATGAAGGTGACGACTTTTGGAACCTTTATTTTTAAGAGTGTTGAAGAAAAAAAATAGACTTTTTATTGTTGAATATTTCAAATAATTTAAATATTTAGCTTAAGGCAAGACACTACAGGCAAAAATGTTTATTCATGCACAGGTCAGTTTCAAAATTTTGGGCTATTTGGCTTTTCATAACGTGTTATTTCATACTAGTGGAAAGGAACACACTTTTGAGTGTTTATTTTATTGCACTTTATCTATTTGATAGTAGATTAGTAGATTTTTTAAATACACCACATACATACCTTTAAAGGCTGTTTCCTCAAAACGAATTTCTTTACCAAGCCATAAATCTCAATTTCAGCAGCTTTGCATACATCACACTTTACAGATTTAGTCCTATCTGGTTTTTACAGAGGGATTTGTTCATGCATTTATACAATGTTTTATTACTAGAAAAATGGTGAAAAAATTATTTACTTTCTTTCTGAATATTGACAGTATTTGCTGACCCATAACCATAAAAAAATGTTCACTCTAATATCACAACAGAATGAAACAACCTGGCTCGAACCTGGTTTAATCCAATGTTAGGATTTCTGTTCTGGAAATGTATGCAAATCAGCACATATTTAATTCGATAATACCTCATTAACTTTAAACAGAACATTTTTAATACAAAAAATGTTTGCAATTTAAAGTAATCAATCAACTGGAGAAGTATGGAAATATCTATTCGTTTTTAAATAAAAATATGATATTTATATATAACATTTACGGTTATATATAACAACATGACAGTGTTGTTATCACAGAGAAATCCAAAACGGTTGATCAATTTAACAGACATTTTGTTAATGCTGGTTGTGCTTACGATAATAGTCTTCTATTTGTTCTTCTGTCAACTCGGCATCTGTTAGGCATTCACCTGCCTTAGGTCCACCCTCCTTCTCCTTTCAGTCCATACAAGAGATCGAGGTACTTGGGGAATTGCTTAACCTGGATGTTCATAAATCTGCTGGATTGGATGAATTAGATCCTTTATTTTTAAAGAAATCATCTTATATTATTGCATCACTTGCATTTTTAATCTGTCTCTCCATACTGGTGTTTTCCCGAGGGACTGGAAATCTGCTGCTGTAACCCCACTTTTTAAAGGGGGTGAGAACTCAGATCCAAATTGTTACATTCCCATTTGCATTTTGCCCTGTCTCTCTAAAATATTGGAGAGGTTGGTCAACAAGCAGCTTACGCACCATTTGGAGACTTATAATGTTCTTAATCAGTTTCAGTCTGGCTTCAGATCTGGCCATAGTTGTATTACCGCTACACTTAAGGTTTTCAACAACATCATATGTGCCATTGACAACAAGGAATATTGTGTAGCTGCATTTGTTGATCTGGCACAGGCCTTTGACTCCGTGGACCATGACATACTGATGGATAAGCTAAGAGGTATTGGACTCTCTGAGAGCTGTCTGGCTTGGTTCAAGAGTTACTGTTCTGGTCGTTCACAATCAGTAAGGGTGGAGGGGTTTTGGTTAGATCCCCTGCCCCTATTTAAAGGGGTCCCCCAAGGAAGTATACTGGGCCCTATACTTTTTAATATTTATGTTAATGATATTGCTTTTGCTGCAGGTGATTCTCACGTACATTTATACGCTGATGACACCATAATTTATACATTTAGTTCTTCACTGACCACTGCACTGTCCTTATTGCAGGCCAGTTTTACCCGCATTCAACATGCTTGCGCTAGTCTTCACTTAGTTTTAAACACAAATAAAACAAAATGCATGGTTTTTAATAGAAATTTACCACATGTTAAATATCTGCCTAAAATTTACTCATTGGATGGCTCGAAGATCGATTATGTTGAATGCTACAAATATCTTGGTATCTGGCTTGATAGCAAGATGTCATTTGAAACTCATATAAACGTATTGCTTAGAAAGGTTAAATCTCGTATTAGTTTTCTTTTTCGTAATAAATCTTCTTTCACATATACTTCAGAACAACTTTTGGTTAAAATGGCAACGCTTCCAATTTTGGATTATGGCGATGTAGTTTACAGGTCTGCTTCAAAAACTCTCCTTCATAAACTGGATGTTATTTACCACGCTGCAGTCCGCTTTGTGACTGGAGCTTCATTTAACACTCACCATTGCCATTTGTATTCTTTATTAAACTGGTCTTCTCTTCATTCTCGTAGACAAATTCATTGGTTTCTGTTCACTTATAAAACTCTTATCGGGAAAACACCATTATATTTACAGTCACTTCTTAATATTCATAATACTAGTCGTAATCTGCGCTCTAGCAAATTCATTAATTTATGCATACCTAAAGTCCGTACCTCTTTTGGTCGTTGTTCTTTTCAGTTTTCTGCTTCATACGACTGGAATCATCTGCAGCAGACTTTAAAGCTTAGTTCATTTATTTCACTCTCCTCCTTTAAGAATTCAATTTGGTCAATAGTACAAGATCACTGTACTTGTTTTTAGTTATTTGTTTGTTTTATATGTTATTGTTTATTGTTGTGTTATTTGTAATTCTATTATGTTCTTACTGTATTGCACCCGCTTTTTATGCTGCCTCTTGGCCAGGTCGTCATTGTAAATGAGAACTTGTTCTCAACTTGTTCTTACCTGGTTAAATAAATAAATTACATTTATTCCTATTCACCTGGGGTGTCTTGCTTTAAAGAAAATAAATCATATTTTAGAACATTTATTTCCATTGTGCTATTATTTTCATACCAATTTACCCCCAAATTTTAATTAATGCAATGCAATATATATAAATTAAATAAAATGCTGTATTATTATTATTTTTACATATTTACAATTTTGTACAGATTTGTATGCAATTTCCTGTACAGTGTTTATAATGTGCATTAGTTTACATATGCTTACTTTAAAAAAGTGGCAATGAGTTCCATCATTAGATTGCATGTGTAATTTCTGAGTGAGTGCATGATTCACTTTTGTGGAGATGCTTTTGTTGGTAATTTTATAAACACATAATCAGCATTTCTTATTTTATATAGTTTTCAGCAATGCATAATTAATAATTGCCCGCTTGGAAACTACTCAGATTGACTTTATTACAACAAGAGTTACACAGCATTCAAGAATTTCATATCAAAGGTTAAAGACAAAATAAGGTGTTATAATGTAATTTTCATTTACATTATTTATAACTATATAAAATATGTCACAAATTAACATTTTTGTTTTATAAAGACAAACCAGCACGTTTAGACAAACCCTTATAACTGATGTCAGATCAAAATGCTTTATTAGAAGGGTTAAGTCCAAAGCCCAAATATTAAATTTGCTAGATTTTTTCCCTGACAAACAATAAAATAAAAAGGCAGCGGCTATTTGCACTAAATTAGATGCTATTTACACTAAGTGAAAATAACATTTTCTTAGCGATAATTGCTATTTACACTAAGTGCAAATAGCTGTAGATGCTATTTACTAAGTGAAATAGCATACTAAGTGAAAATAGTGATATATTCTATTTACACCATGTAAAAGTAGCAGTTTTTTGCAATATGTGTAAATAGTAGCCTAATTAGATGCTATTTATACTTTATTTTGACAGATACATAGTATTTGCACCTCAGTATTGTTGTACATTAACAGGATGCAATAATAACATAGAGTGTAAATGATTATATTTATTAAAATTATTAAATGGATGCCGCCTTAATGGGACAATAAAAGCCCTCCCTACACCTAACCCTACCCCTACCCCTACCCAATAAATGCTTTTATTGTTATTAAACATTTCGTTAAGCACTTTATTTCCATTTTTAGAACATTTTCTTAATTTTTATTGAAAGTAAATGCCTTTCCGATGTGATATGTAATGGGAAAAGGGAGAAGAACGAGCTCTGCAAAAGGCGGATTCAAACCCTGGTCGATCGCGTCAAAGCCTAGATCCTTAAGCCTTACTGACTACACCACTGAAGATTTTGAAATACACGTCTTTTTTTAATCTTGTTTGTCCCAACCAGGCATTGTTAGGCGGAGCTAGTGCGAATAGCACTTGCCAACAAGGCACACTATTTGCACTTGGTGTAAATAAACACTCTGAAATAAAAAAAACATAAATCCCATAGACTCAAGAAGGAAACTGAGGCATATAGTATTTAGAGATCAGAATGTCATTGAGACTTGGTGGTGAGCTCTTTTGAATACACTACATGACTTTTAAATTGGGAACAGGTTTTAGGCATCATACACTTGCCGACTTTGTAAATGATTACAGAGAAAAACTGGGCATCATACACTAAACGACTGAGGATCACACACTACCAGACTTTCAAGTCTTTCCAAACACAAACTCTAAAACAGGCCCAAAATATCAAACATGCTTGATTTCCTCAGACTGGATGTCCATAGTCGGAAGCTGAAAAAAAAATTGGAGCCTGTGCCCATCATTTACACGATTTTTGGTTACACTTTATTTCAATGGTCTCCTTTAAACATTCTGTTGACTATAAGAAACATTCCACCTACATGTCAACTAACTCTCATTAGAGTATGTACTAGGGACTTTGGGGTGGTACTCTGTGTGTTTCTACCACAGGGACCAGGGTCTAAATGAAGTTCTGGGTAAATATTTCCCCCTCAGAAAGTCCCTGCTCGCGAGGCAGTACTTTTTCAAAGTTCAGGAACTTTTGAGGGTGGGACTTGGGCGCTGAACATGCTGATTGGTTGATTTCATGCAGCATTTTATTTCAACCACCATTTTTATTTCACAACCAAGTCTGTTGCGGTGCGTGCAGTAAGAGTTGTTTGCTATTCCAATCAACAATGGAGTTTAAAAAATATGACCGATGGACCGGCGATGAGGTTCAGGCTTTATTAAGCTTATATGCAGAGGACGAAATCCAGCGGGAACTGGAAATGCAGCGGGAACTGGAAATCCAGCGAGAACTGGAAATGCAGTCCTGCATCACCGGACTAATTTGCCTAATCTTCACGATACTTTAGACCGCGATGGAAACGCAGACAGCAACAGGTCTGTGGGAAAAAAAGTTCCTGGGACAAATTGTTAAGGGTAATTTCGGTGGAAACGCGGCTTTAGTAGGCTGTTAGGGGTAGGGTTAATAGAATAAGGGGTTAGGCTTAGTAGAATAAGTTGACATGTACTTGCAAAGTTACTTATAGGGTCCTATCATACACCCGGCGCAATGCAACGCCAAGCGCGACACAAGTGTTTTTTGCTAGTTTCAGCCTGACGCAGTTATCATTTTCACGTCCAGCGCCACGTTGTTTAAACAGCAAATGCACTCGCGCCCATCTGTTCACCCATGGACGTGCTGGTCTGAAAACGAGGTGTGTTTAGGAGCATTGTTGGCGCGTTGCTATTTTGAGGAACTGAAAACAACTGCGCCATTGACCAACAAAAACCTGGCCTACAGTCAATAGCGCAGTATTTTTTGTGTTATTTAAATGGCGTGTTAGTAATATGCGCCTATAGGTGGGTACACAATGTGCGTACACACTGCTTATTACACACACGGGGACATTTAAATATTAAAAATAAAAGATTTCTCTCTGGAGAAGCGTTCAGTCTTTCCACTCGCAAAGTCCGGCATGTACGGAAATAGCAATCCGCCATGGTGCAAACGCTACTGGCTTTTAAAGGGAATGGGAGATGAGACTCTGATTAGTTTAATGCATGTGTAGCGACTGAGGCAAATCAGACACATAATCGCCTGTTACATTTAACAAATAGGTTTTAAATGCTTTGTGCTTAGTAACAGACCTTCCCCCAACACAACAGAGAAAGGTCCTCAGTTACCCTGGATACCAACTGATAAGATGTTTTATGGCCCTAAAAAATGTGGCCACATGGAAAAGGCCATAGTTAAGACACAAAGCCTGTAAAACACACGCTTTTGCCTCAAGTTATAGACAAACCGTCTATAAATGAACATGCACTCCAGGACATTGTATGTACGCATATAACTGTCTTGTAAAGTGTCCCTTGTATGTTATTTAATTTATGCATGTCTTATGAGCAACTTGCTAGTTCATGTAACCTCATATATGTCACGTCTCCTATCAAATTAATGCTCACTTCATGACTTACACTTTCATGTATGTCACTTCCTTGTAAGAGGCTGTATTTGTTTGTTGCATTAATTGGAGTATAAATGGGCACAGACCCATTGAATCCTGCTTGAAATAAAGAGCCATAAATCTCCCACAGAGGAATTTCCCACTGGGAAATCCCAACAATCCCATTGGTTAACTCGATCATAAAGGGTGGGACTTCTTGCAGACTCTTAAGGAGAGGCACACAGATTTTCCCTTCTTCTCCCTCTGGACCAAAACGGCTCATCATCTTGGCTGTCTATCAGCCGGCCAACAGGCCAGGCCAGATAAGGCCTACGCACACAGCCTTACGTGTGTGTGTGGGACAGGAAACCAGATGCCACCACACGGTTAGTTGGGCCAGCAGGCCCAACTCCTCACGGCGTGTGCAACTTCCTCAACCTCGATGGAGTCAAAACAACCATGCAAGTTCACAGTCGTTCCTTCGCTCAACACGGAAGGAAATGATCGCCACTGCAAAACCATTGGACGGAACCATCAAGACTTTCTCCTGTGACCGTATATCTGGACGCCTTCCCGGGCAAATGCAAGTAATGTACTAAGAAATACAAATCACTGTGTAGTTAGTAAAACTGCAAACTCCTTTGCTCAGACAAAGGAGCTTATCAGGGATGGTTCTCCCATATCCTATCCTATCCATATCCCATATCCTATGAAAAATATCCTTTTCTTAGAATTAATTAATAATCAATACTGAACGTTCATAGGATGACCTGATTGATTGATTGTAATGTTAACGTAGCCACATCAAGTTAATCTATTTAATTGATTCAAATATTCATAATTAATCATAATGAATAATCATAATGAGTTATTAATAATTATTAATATTTCCCCTCTGAGCTAATTCGCTACACACGTTACGCCCAAAACACACCCATGACTCATTAAGAGACTAGGTACAACCCTTTTGGACCATGCGCTTGGCGCGCCGACGATTTTTTCTGTCGTTAAACTAGCAAAAGTGGATTCGGACACGTCTTAAGTGCACCAGCGCCATGCGCTTCAGACCATGTGCTCAGATCGTTTAAATAGGGCCCATAGTCAGTAGAATGTTTGTTGGGGGACTATCAAAAAACAGTCTACTAATTACTCAACTAATACTCTACTAAGAGTTAGATGGAGCATTTCTTATAGTCAACAGAATGTCTAAAGGGCCATCAAAATAAACTGTCAACTCTGACTGCCGAAAATCTGCAGACTGGCTCTGACTTTTGGGAACTAGTGCCGACTCTTCCAGGTTGCAAATCCAGGCAAAAATGTGGACAAGTGTATTCAAGCCTTAAGAAATCACCCAGAACACACCATAAACCACATATAACATAGCAACACTGTCAACAGCCTAGCATTGCCATTTTCTTCAGAACATATAAAACTCTAACTTTTACCACTGTAACTTTGAATTTGTCAAAGAAAAAAACCTAGTAATTTTATTCCATATATGCTTGCAAATCATTCAGACTGGCGCCATAACAGTTTATTTATTCAAATGCCACAGACGCTCATTACATTGAATATTGTGGTATTACATCATGAATGGTTCAGCTTTAGGGTGATGTGTTTGGGTGTTAAATTGCTTGACAGTAGAATAACATAAAATGCACATATCTGACATGTATTATGAGAGCCTTAGTTCACGTTGTGTAACAGCCATTTCTGTAAAAATGTCCCTGGTGTGGGTGACTGAGGTAAAAGTAGGCAGGTATGTTTCATAATACTTAAGCATTTGCATATTTTAATAAAAATTCACATTTTGTGGGTGTGCATGAACAGTGAATGATTCTTATTCTGTGTGCAGAAAGTTTTATGGTAAATAGCATGGTACCTCACATAATTCTCACTCCAGACATGTATCATTCTTGTATCCAGTAATTCCTTAAATGAATGCCCTATGAATGAGTTATAAAATGTCTGTATGCACAGAACAATTGATAAACAGAATGAAATATGCAACAAAGCTGTTGTCTGTATGCCATAGATTCCCAGATTAAGAATTTGTGTAACTTTTTAGTCTATACATTTTTAAACAAACACAAACATAATATCTCAGAACAGAATTTGCCAATACAAACATACTAGATCTGTTAACAGTTGTTGAGTTAGTGAATTAAACATTTGTCAGTTTGTCACTGTCGCCTCACAGCAAGAAAGTGCCTAGTTCAAGGCCTTTAGGTGCCGTCACATTAGCAACATTTCAGTGAAATTTTGTTGGCAAAAAGGTCCATTGTCAACAGCCTGAAGCACACCTTGCACATAACTCACTTTCAAACCAAGCTGTTTTCTGTTGTTCAATGCGGCAAATTTCTGTGACCAGCTTATACATAAGCAAAGTCTGCGTGGGAAACTTTTTCACCCTCATGCAAAACTCCTGATGACATGGATCCCAAATGACTGGATATCACATGCAAAATTTCTGTGATCGTGGCTCCTTAATGGTGGTCCTACGTCGTACAGTGAGAGAGGTTCAAAGACGGCCGTTGTCACAATCTTGCGACCAAAGATAGCCTGCGATAATTCTCTGACAGTGTCTGAAATTTAGCATGATGATCTCACAGTGTGTTTGCTGCTGCGACCTGCGTCTACTGACTAGCCAATAAAAATGCGAGATGAAATGGCGTATTGATCAGCGGGACACGGTGCTAAAACTTAAAACTACTTCCTTCAAGCTTCATTTGCAAAATTGGCATGACAAGTTGGCCTCTTTTCCCTAGCCATGACCACATCCATATTCTCCTCTTTCGCTTCCTCCTCTTTTTTCAGCACACATAAAAAACATAATTGCCAAAGTGTGATTCATCTTGCTCTATTTGTTTACCACTAGCGCATGCTAATGACGTTTTAACTTGCGTTGTAGCCTATGATTCAACAGATGTCATCATCGTACATACATGCCGTACCCAAGTTTATTAGATCCATGTCGTACAGTGTGATACCTGTGTTTCCTCAGGGTGCCTTGGTTTCCCCCACAATCCACAGACATTCAGGATACGATGAATGCCGCGATGGAATGGAAGCAGCGATAGATATTCTTCTGTATTTTGATGTAAATTCTAATGTGTTACGGATTGTTGAAAAAAAATGTATAGTGGAAACTTGGTTCTATTCATCAGTTGTTGATTGGATTTTGAAATGTAGGCATTGCACTCAACAATGGAGGTAGATCAATGCAAGCATGCAGTTGATTAGGGAAGGGCAGGTTTAAGCAGACAAACATTGATTAAAAATTATGAGGTTAAAAAAAAGTTAAAGTTGTAATGAAACGGAAGTTGAGATCATCTTTTCTTCCCAATTCTGATGTATATCTGAGTGAACCAGAAAAACAAAAACAAAAAATTGGGGCGGGACTTGATTTTGTCAGCGTGGAATTGATTGGATGGTTGTGGTTTGCTATTGGTGGATCTCGTGTGAGTGACAGGTTGCTCCGCCCTCGTGTCAGTAAACATTATTAGAGAGGGCAAGAGGGAGGGGAAGTTATTTTGATTAAACATTATGAGAGCACATGAATTTAAAAAATGATGATGTGTGCCGATAAATAACACATAATAAATACTGTGATATTCCATAAAAAAATCCAAAAATCAATTTTGATTTCATAGTGACTTTAAAATATGAAACATGCATTGATGAATCATTGAAAATAAGATCAATAACATGCATTTAAAATAGAATTTTTATTTCATGCTGACTTCAAAAGAGTACAGACATTTTTATTGGTCAACTTTTATAAAGAAATAGATCTATAAGAAAAAAAAATATATAAGAAGAGTTTTCAAATCTTAATAAATCCTGATTTGTTCCTCACTTAATAAAATTTAGGATTAAATGTGATTGTACGTGCATTTAAAACAGGCAAACTGTCGAGTGTTAATTTCCTCTATCAGTCTAATGGCTTTCAGGATAAAGACAGCTCGAAACAAGCAGACACATGTGGTGTCATTTCACACCCAGAGCAGTGGAGGATGACCCATCAAGATGTTCCCACCATATGATTGCTAATGTGTTACAGCATGATCCTAATATGCTGCAAAACACAACCAATTAAGTACAAAGACTTTACATGTTCGTATTCGTCCATATAACACTTGCCAATGGCAGGACATGTGCAGTGCCTTCTTACTGTGAGAAAATAATTCCTTTTTAGTGGGCTTTTTAGTTTGATTTGTTTTGTTACAGGCACATTTTACGGTAGATGTAATCCGTGAAGGCCCGGACACACCAAACTGACAGTTGGTGGTCGTTTTTGAGCGTTGGTCGGCTTAGTTTTTCGGTGTGTTCCACACTGTTGGCTCTAGTCGGATGCCGTCGGGGTGTTTTATGACCATTTTTTTAAATAAGAGAGAACTCTAATTAAAGCCAATGCACGAGAATAAAAGCAAAAGTGATGACAGAAGAAGTCAAGACGATACAGACAGAACCCAGCAAGCAATAACCATCATTTCACTGTCTCAGTTAGCTATACACCCGATACACACAGAGAAAAAGGGTGTCAAAATTGTACCTTTAAGGGTACAACATCTTGTCACTGGGGCAGTACCCTTAACCTTTTCAAGCGTGAGTTTAAAATATTGTAGCTGACACCCCAGATTGAGTTTTTTTAAGGCGACCGTTATTTCAGAACGTTTAACCTTACTGTTTCCATGGCGACGTGTCATGCTTGTCACGTGACTCACCGCAGCAAAAATAGCGCTGTATGACAGATGTATCGCTTTTATTTCATTTTTCTTTTTTTATTCAAAATATTCACAAACTTGCTTACCATGTCATCAACTATCTGATATTCCGATTCTCAAATACGTGAAAGTGAGTGTGTTTTGTCGTTTGAAAACCTTTATAAATGATCTTGATCTATAACGTGAGATGGGCGCCGCCATGTTTGCTCGCGGCGCAGTTCAGAGAGTCCTGTCAGTCAGATTTACATCACATGAATTCATCAGTTTCTCCCAAAATACATGTAAGTAAGTGGCCGGTGAACTGGGAGAAGAATAGAGTAAACTTTATAGTTACTTACACTATGTTTATCTGATATGAATAAAACACATTGGTAAATTATATTTGAATGGATTGTTATTGCTGCTTCCATAGACACCAGTGTGTATTTTACAAACTCTAAATATATTGTTTTACTAGCACTTATGTGTATTTAAATGTTTAAAACCTAAAATAAAGATTATGTGGTTGAAAACACTGCATATTTGTGATATATGTCAAGCGATGAGCGCGTCTCTCTCTGGCCCAGCCAAAGCGCAGTTTGAATCTGGCAGTTATGTCACTGAACATTTTAAATCCCACATGTGGTACCATACTCTCAGGGGCACAGAAATAAAAATCCCATATGTGGGACCGTACTGCTTAAAGGGTTAAAAGGACATATTTGTACCTTTTTTACCACAAAAAGGTTCATAGTAATACCTTAAGGTACGTCTTTGTACTCTAGGGTACTAATATGCACCTTTTAGGAGTAAAAAAGGTACAAAGATGTCCTTTTTAAGGGTACTGCCCCAGTGACAAGCTGTTGTACCCCTAAAGGTACAATTTTGACACCCTTTTCTCTGTGTGTATATTCTGGCTATGAGTAACCCACTTCTAGTCAAAATAATCTTGAATTTGGTTACATGTTTTTGCCAAAATAACTTGCAAGATGATATTCCATCATGTAAGGTGTTTAGTTTCATTTCATCTATTAAATTTTCACTCACAGCCCAAATTTTGCCTTGTTTTAACCAAGACATCAGGGCTGTGTTTGGAGGCTATTAGACGTCTTTCAAACGCAAAATTGCTTGCTTTTTTTTTTTTTTTTTTTACATTTTACATCATTGAGCATTCTCATGCACAAATATTTTCATAATAGCATGAGCCGACTGGAATGAAGATCAGCGTGATTGATATTCAAAACGGTAAGCAAGCACTGCTTTGTTTACATAGCATTAGCATTTAGCATTGTTCAGGAAGCAGACACACTCTGTCAGTTTAAATCTAGACTAAAAACACATCTCTTTACTATGGCATACACATAAAACATTTTTAATTTATATTATTCAAATCAGTTAAATGATTGTTTTAGGCTGCATTAACTAGGTCAGCCAGAACCGGGAACACTTCCCATAACACCTGATGTACTCGTTACATCATAAGAAGAATGGCATCTACGCTAATGTTAGTCTCTCTGTTTATCCCGAGGTTTACTGCAGTCGGCCGGATCCGGGCCGTATCCAGACCAGATGGTGGCCCTTAGCCTGGACATGACGACCATATCCCTGAAGTGTCTGTAGAGACCGTGTCAATTAAACTCCCCCCTGTAAATGCCGCATCGACACGACATCCTCATTAAACCCGTCCCCGGCGTGACGACTCCAATCTTTCAAATAATCCTACGAATATCTATTGATCTAATATGACTTCTGACCTGTAATGTGCCAGAATCATAATCATACACTATTTGTTCGTCGGCCAGAGGAGAACTGGCACCCCGACTGAGCCTGGTTTCTCCCAAGGTTTTTTTCTCCATTCTGGCCCTGAAGGAGTTTTGGTTCCTTGCCACCGTCGCCTTTGGCTTTTGGTTTGCTCAGTTGGGGACACCTAAATTTCAACTATATTACTGATCCGCCCGCATTGACACTATATGATAATTGAAATTATCTGGATGACATCACCGTTTTCACCAGAGCCGAATCAAATTCCGTTGCATTATTTTCCTGTTACCACTGTGAAGCTGCTTTGAAACAATTGTCATTGTAAAAAGCGCTATATAAATAAAGGTGATTTGATTTGATTTGATTTTACGGTTTGTATATCTGCAGCCCTGGTTTCGGTTTCCCTTTTTGAATGATGAAAACAGACTATTGGTACTGCTGATATTGTCAGGGTTGGGGGTGATGAAAGGAGCGAGGACTCAAATCGCAGGAGAAATAATGGGCTGTATTGATAAAAAAAAAAAATTGAAAACATGACAAACAGCAAGACTTGACTTCTTGACTTGAGCAAGGAAACACACGTGGGTACAGTCAATGACGATCCAGCCCAGGACTGCAAACACAAGGAGAATAAATAGGGAAGCAAACAAAAGAGAGTAACGAGGGAAGACAGGTGGGGCAAATGAACCAATAATCAGATAACAAGATGGGCGGGGTTAGACAATGGACAGGAGAGCACATGGCACAAGGAAACACGTGACAAGCCATGTGCTCACACCAAACATGACAAACACAAGCACATGGCCAGCAAAGACAAAATTACAAGCCATGTGCTCACACAAAGACAAGACAAACACAGAAGTGTCAGGGCTCTGTCACAAAACCAAGAATAAACTAGACCGAAGTGACAGAACCCTGACACTAGCCCCCCTCAAAAGGGACACCCTCTGGCGTCCCTAACGAAAAAAACAAGACAGGAACATTAAAACACAGAGACAAAAGAGGGGAGGAAGGGAAGCCAAGACAGTGCCAGCGGGTCAGCCCAGGAAGTCTCTAGAAGGGACCATGGAGGGGCGGGAGAGTTGAGCCAGGGAGGCTCAGGCAGGCCTGGAGTCCTGGCAGAAGGCCAGGGCAGAGCCGGAGGGACACACCTGGGTGGCTCCGGCCAATCAGGAACCCCGGCAGACTCAGTTCATCGGCAGCGGGCTCTGGGACAGTCTCGGGAGAACAGACAGGACAGGAGACAGCCGGCTGAGAGGTGTGCGCTTCCCAGGCACACAGGACAATCATGACATAAAAGGCGAGGATCGCCCTCTGGGCCATGGCAGGACTGAAAGGGGAAATGGGTGGCAAGGGACATGGGAAATACAGGAGTGTCAGGGCTCTGTCACAAAACCAAGAATAAACTAAACCGAAGTGACAGAACCCTGACAGATATAGACAGATATTTACTTACATGCAGATGACAGTCACCTTTAGTCCTCTTGGTGGGTTCAAGCACAGCTTTTTGGCCGAGTCGGCTTTCGTCGCTGCTAGTTCTTTGACGTCGGCTTAGTGTGTCCCGGGCTTCATAGAGGTTTTGTAGTTATTTAGGCCAGTTGTTTCAGAATTTTTGGTAAATTTAGAATACATTTTAACACGAAAGTTAATGAATCATGATTTGTTTGTGAAAACGCCTGTACGCAAAGTTTCACGCCCAAATTCTTTTAGTGAACGAGACCCATAAATCAGAAGTTTTATATTTTAGATATATTTGTATTCCATTTACAAACCCGATTCCAAAAAAGTTGGGACGCTGTACAAATTGTGAATAAAAAAGGAATGCAATAATTTACAAATAAGAGGCGTGAAAAGTTAAATGTACATATAAGGAACAGCTGGAGGACCAATTTACAACTTATTAGGTCAATTGGCAACATGATTGGGTATAAAAAGAGCCTCTCAGAGTGGCAGTGTCTCTCAGAAGTCAAGATGGGCAGAGGATCACCAATTCCCCCAATGCTGCGGCGAAAAATAGTGGAGCAATATCAGAAAGGAGTTTCTCAGAGAAAAATTGCAAAGAGTTTGAAGTTATCATCATCTACAGTGCATAATATCATCCAAAGATTCAGAGAATCTGGAACAATCTCTGTGCGTAAGGGTCAAGGCCGGAAAACCATACTGGATGCCCGTGATCTTCGGGCCCTTAGACGGCACTGCATCACATACAGGAATGCAACTGTAATGGAAATCACAACATGGGCTCAGGAATACTTCCAGAAAACATTGTCGGTGAACACAATCCACCGTGCCATTCGCCGTTGCCGGCTAAAACTCTATAGGTCAAAAAAGAAGCCATATCTAAACATGATCCAGAAGCGCAGGCGTTTTCTCTGGGCCAAGGCTCATTTAAAATGGACTGTGGCAAAGTGGAAAACTGTTCTGTGGTCAGACGAATCAAAATTTGAAGTTCTTTTTGGAAAACTGGGACGCCATGTCATCCGGGCTAAAGAGGACAAGGACAACCCAAGTTGTTATCAGTGCTCCGTTCAGAAGCCTGCATCTCTGATGGTATGGGGTTGCATGAGTGCGTGTGGCATGGGCAGCTTACACATCTGGAAAGGTATATCCAAGTTCTAGAACAACATATGCTCCCATCCAGACGTCGTCTCTTTCAGGGAAGACCTTGCATTTTCCAACATGACAATGCCAGACCACATACTGCATCAATTACAACATCATGGCTGCGTAGAAGAAGGATCCGGGTACTGAAATGGCCAGCCTGCAGTCCAGATCTTTCACCCATAGAAAACATTTGGCGCATCATAAAGAGGAAGATGCGACAAAGAAGACCTAAGACATTTGAGCAACTAGAAGCCTGTATTAGACAAGAATGGGACAACATTCCTATTCCTAAACTTGAGCAACTTGTCTCCTCAGTCCCCAGACGTTTGCAGACTGTTATAAAAAGAAGAGGGGATGCCACACAGTGGTAAACATGGCCTTGTCCCAACTTTTTTGAGATGTGTTGATGCCATGAAATTTAAAATCAACTTATTTTTCCCTTAAAATGATACATTTTCTCAGTTTAAACATTTGATATGTCATCTATGTTGTATTCTGAATAAAATTATTGAAATTTGAAACTTCCACATCATTGCATTCTGTTTTTATTCACAATTTGTACAGTGTCCCAACTTTTTTGGAATCGGGTTTGTACATATTTGTGGTTCATTCCATCATAAAGAGTACATATTCTTGTGTACAAGTTTTGCTTAAAAGCTTACATTTTGTGATTATTATTGCTGCTGGTTTTTGGCTCAAGACTTATTTTTATTTTATTTTATTTTTTATTTTTTTTTAATCTCTGGAAAAAATAATTAGGAAATAGTGAAAAAAGTGAGTGGTCACTGCTGCACTTTACTCTAAATGAGGCAAAACTGATCCCACAGGCCCAAATGCTGTTTCTCAACAGTATATTGCACCCTTAGTATTTCAGCACATGTAAAAAGCAGGAGTTGTGACTGTGAAGTGGCTGACACATCGGTCCGATCAAAGTCTTCTCCAGCTGCGTGTAAGAGGGTCTTTCAAGGGCTCCAGGTGTTCCTTCCCCAATTCTGCTCCCAATATGAGTCAGTGACTCCCCATTTCCTTTGTTTTCCTTTGTCACTGAAAATGCTTTTCAGAACCTGCATGTTGCCAGTGATTTTGGGGAATTGTATTACTGCTGAGCATTGATGTCCACCGCTGGAGAGAAATTGGATTGCCTGAACACAGTCATAGTAATTTGCTGGTACTGGGCAGTGAGAAAAATGAGCAGCGTGCACATACACAAAAGCACAGGATGGGAGGATAGACTCAGTTCACAATGCTTCCTGTTTGCCTAAACATAGCATAAATGATGCTTAAATAACAGGGGAAAAAATAACTTTTTTGTGTACTGAGTCCAGTTACATGGCCTTAATAATGGCTTGGCTTCCGCAGTACTTCTAGCTGTAAATTGCTACTTTGAAGTCCTTGGCACAATGTCAGCCTCAGAGCCTATTTGCACAGAGCCAAAAGGAAGGTAGATGTCTCAGTAGATATGCTTGAGTTATTAAAGTCAATACTCATGTGCATAGAATGATTACCAGAGAAGCCGCAAGATGATACCCTTAAAATCACAGCCGAATAGGTGTTTTTATTTTTTATTTTATTTTAGGAAAATGTGAGTTGTACTTGCCTATTTACCACCACAATGCACAAAGGGAGTTGTGGGAGGTTGCCAGGGGGTTGCAAGACAGTTGTTAAAGGAACAGTTCATCAAGAAAATAAAAATGTACTCATTTACTCACCCTAATGCCATCCTACATGTATATGACTTTCTTCTACAGAAAACAAATGAAGATTAGTCCATACAATGCAAGTGAATGGTGCATAAAACTCAAAAGCAATCTATTCAGTTTTAAGTGAAAACATACCAAAATGTCCCTTGTGAAAAGGTACACCTAATTTATTGAATGTCTTAAAAGTATGTTTAACCCTTTCGCACATAAGTTTAAAATATTCTAGCTGACCCCCAGCGTAAGTTTTGTAAGGCAACCGTTATTTGTATCACATTATTATTTCGATAGCGCCATGCTTGTCACATGACACACCTTTTGTCAAAATATTCACAAACTAGTTAACTATATCATGAACTATCTGATATTCTGATTTTGAAATATGTGTAAGTGTTGTGTCATTTAAATCATCGTTATATCATCATCAAATCATATCACCATCATCATCATCATGTAGGCAGCCATGTTTGATTTTATTTTTCTGTATAGTAATATGAAGCCAGGTGCCTGTGAACCCTGTTGAAAAAAACAGCATATGCTTGTTAGGTATGTTTTGAAGCATGGCAGCTGGTTTGAGCTGGTTTATGCTGGTCCTTAGTTGGTCATGAGCTGGTTTAAGCTGGTCAAGTGCTGGTCCTAAGCTGGTCCTAAGAAACTAGCTCCAGCTCAGGACCAGCTTAAACCAGCTCAAACCAGCTGCCATGCTTCAAAACATGCCTAACCAGCATATGCTGTTTTTTTCAACAGGGTAACACTGTTTGAGTGAACATAATTGAAAGCTGCTCAGCCACCTAATGAAAACAAACATGGCTGCGCGCACTGGATGACCGTGTTTCATTGATACAGTATATTGACATTATGCCCTATAAACTTTTGTCGTGGTACTTCTGTGACAATTTGAGTATCTGTGACATAAAATAAACACATCATGTGCCTGTAATCACTGTTTGAGTAGCTAGTTATGAATATGAATGACTTATCTGCTTAGCTTGCCTCTCTCTGGCTACGTTCACACTTGCAACCGTTTGCTAACAATGCTTTTGGGAAATGCCCCTGAGTATCATGTTAACATTGCTAGAGTGTTCTTAGTAGTTTCTTGGTGGTTATTTCCTGCCCCAAACAAACGAATATCAAAAGGATTGGCGTTTTGGTGAATTGGTGGCTAATTTGTACGATCTCTTTCATAAATTTTTTCTTACGCCCCTGTGATGGTATGTTTAGGGGTGGATCTTTTTTTCTAATAATCGTACATTTTTGTTTAATTCACATCATACAAATTCATAAGAAATCGCCACCCCTTAACATAGTTACATTTTCCGTAAGATCGAGTTTAATATGTTTGAGTCCTTCCTCCCTGTGTGTTCCTTTTGAGTACAACTATACAAAGTAATGCTTTTCATGGTTCTGTTTGATATTCATCTCCTTTCTGCAGAGCAAGAGCTCAAACAGTGGCAGCTCACTGCTCCCTCCCCTGAAGTGAATGTACGGCCAGCAGGGAGGGCCAGTGGAGAGGGTCCCTAGATGATTTCCAAAGCCTTGCTGGCTGGGGGAGTAATTGGGTTAGCCAGGTTACAGCTGTTTGGATCTTTGCTAGTACAGGCCATTAGCACTGGCAGGAGGATTGGCTAATAATGGATGCGGCAGGACTGCTAATGAAAACGATGACCCGCGACTGCAACGCACTTCCAAGCTGTAACATCTCTGGTGTGAACTAGTGAATTCTCATACTAATACAATTGCTTCTATTTTTATTGGATGTATATGAAAGGAAGAATGCTGTATGATCAGCAACATTGTCCTTGTCAATAATTTGTTTAGGAGACAGAATAGGTTAAAGAGGTAATGAACTGCATTGTTTTATAATGTTTCCTGTGGTGCACTTATAATGTTAGTATGATTTTTCCAAAAAAATGGTCATAATTTAGAAATAAAAGGCATTTTTCCTACCCTGATTTTAGCCTCTGATTTGAACGATCTGTTTGAAGGGCCGTGTCTGCTGTGAGACTTCCGTGTAAACGCCCAGTGCTGTGATTGGCTGCTGTGAGACTTCCGTGTAAACGCCCACTGCTGTGATTGGCTGCTGTGAGACTTCCGTGTAAACGCCCATTGCTGTGATTGGCTGCTGTGAGATTTCAGTGTAAACGCCCACTGCTGTGATTGGCTGCTGTGAGACTTCAGTGTAAACGCCCACTGCTGTGATTGGCTGCTGTGAGACTTCAGTGTAAACGCCCACTGCTGTGATTGGCTGACATCTTTGCATATGAAATAGCTAAGTATTACATGTGGAACTTTCTTGAAATCTTTTAGCACGTTTTTACTATTACAGTTCTCAAGGTTTACTAATTGTGAAGTGTTATGACATTATATTTAGATCTATGATATCAATGCAGAAATCTCGTCATTGCAGCTTGATTTCTGCACACTAATGAATGCTTTCATCATAACTAACAGTGCAAACACAATGTAAATAAGAGATTAGTTGATTATTATGGGAGTTTTGGAGCTGATAAACTCGTGCTGTTTGATTGACAGCTCCAGCGACTGTAAAGGAAGCGTCCTTTGATCGCTTTCTATATATAATTTAATCACAGTTTAAATAACAGATTATTTTCATCCTACTAAGAGACAAAATGTGAAGTTGACCGTTTAGTCTTGATTTACTGACACAGACAAAGAACATCTGACTGTACATGAATCATTACATATCAGAAATCACTGATCACAGATCAGGCATTAGAATTAAAACAGTTACTTACATGTTGTCGCATTACTGTCGAGTCCATATTGTAAAAGTCTGTTTGCAAAGCCTGCGCCGAAATTGCATCTGATTTACCAAAGAATCCACAGTGAAATGTACTGCATACAAATCAATAATGCTCAACTGAGACATTCACATTGTTGAAAATAAATAAAATAGCCACATTCCTAGCATTAGGATCCTTTGGAAGGTAATGTTATTTGTAGTCCATCCTGTATCGCTCTTCTCTCCTCGTCATCTCACTAACACACCAGTGGGCGGGGCCGCAGTTGCAGTGATGAAGTAGGCATTGATTTTCTTCTGCAGAGGCGGTCTTTGACCTATCTGGCATATACAGTGGGGAGAACAAGTATTTGATACACTGCCGATTTTGCAGGTTTGCCCACTTACAAAGCATGTAGAAGTCTGTAATTTTTATCATAGGTACTCTTCAACTGTGAGTGACGGAATCTAAAACAAAAATCCAGAAAATCACATTGTATGATTTTTAAGTAATTAATTTGCATTTTATTGCATGACATAAGTATTTGATACTTTAGAAAAGCAGAACTTAATATTTGGTACAGAAACCTTTGTTTGCAATTACAGAGATCATACGTTTCCTGTAGTTCTTGACCAGGTTTGCACACACTGCAGCAGGGATTTTGGCCCACTCCTCCATACAGACCTTCTCCAGATCCTTCAGGTTTCAGAACTGTCGCTGGGCAATACGGACTTTCAGCTCCCTCCAAAGATTTTCTATTGGGTTCAGGTCTGGAGACTGGCTAGGCCACTCCAGGACCTTGAGATGCTTCTTACAGAGCCACTCCTTAGTTGCCCTGGCTGTGTGTTTCGGGTCGTTGTCATGCTGGAAGACCCAGCCACGACCCATCTTCAATGCTCTTACTGAGGGAAGGAGGTTGTTGGCCAAGATCTCGCGATACATGGCCCCATCCATCCTCCCCTCAATACGGTGCAGTCGTCCTGTCCCCTTTGCAGTAAAACATCCCCAAAGAATGATGTTTCCACCTCCATGCTTCACGGTTGGGATGGTGTTCTTGGGGTTGTCCTCCAAACACGGCGAGTGGAGTTTAGACCAAAAAGCTCTATTTTTGTCTCATCAGACCACATGACCTTCTCCCATTCCTCCTCTGGATCATCCAGATGGTCATTGGCAAACTGACGGGCCTGGACATGCGCTGACTTGAGCAGGGGGACCTTGCGTGCGCTGGAGGATTTTAATCCATGACGGCGTAGTGTGTTACTAATGGTTTTCTTTGAGACTGTGGTCCCAGCTCTCTTCAGGTCATTGACCAGGTCCTGCTGTGTAGTTCTGGGCTGATCCCTCACCTTCCTCATGGTCATTGATGCCCCACGAGGTGAGATCTTGCATAGTGCCCCAGACCGAGGGAGATTGACCGTCATCTTGAACTTCTTCCATTTTCTAATAATTGCGCCAACAGTTGTTGCCTTCTCACCAAGCTGCTTGCCTATTGTCCTGTAGCCCATCCCAGCCTTGTGCAGGTCTACAATTTTATCCCTGATGTCCTTACATAGCTCTCTGGTCTTGGCCATTGTGGAGAGGTTGGAGTCTGTTTGATTGAGTGTGTGGACAGGTGTCTTTTTTACAGGTAACGAGTTCAAACAGGTGCAGTTAATACAGGTAATGAGTGGAGACAGGAGGGCTTCTTAAAGAAAAACTAACAGGTCTGTGAGAGCCGGAATTCTTACTGGTTGGTAGGTGATCAAATATTTATGTCATGCAATAAAATGCAAATTAATTATTTAAAAATCATACAATGTGATTTTCTGGATTTTTGTTTTAGATTCCGTCTCTCACAGTTGAAGTGTACCTATGATAAAAATTACAGACTTCTACATGCTTTGTAAGTAGGACAACCTGCAAAATTGGCAGTGTATCAAATACTTGTTCTCCCCACTGTATAGGCACGTTCCACAATGAGCCGTTCTCTGGACTTGGTAACAATAAAAGCTGTTGGACTAACAAGGAAGTTTTCAGTTCTGAAACATACAGGATATTATAGTATGATGATCTCTTATATGTGAAAAGCTTTTAATTGACCCTTTTAAAGAGTTTTAGATAAGAGCAGGAGTTTGACCAAAATTGACAAATATAAGAACAAAGACCTGGAGAGGCAGGAGAAATTTTAATAACGTGATGAAAAAGATAGAGAGAGAGAGACAGAGAGAAAGATGCATTTCTTGTCTCCTCCATAATGTTCTGTCTGTCAGACTGTCAGTCACACACCTCAGTGTCTAATAACAGGCTGCAGTCAGCAGTGAAACCATCATTTCATCACCTCTCTTTACCTGCTCCTGATCACAATCAGTGTGACATCACTGTATTTATGAACACATTGAATTACACTTGACACAAGATGCTGAAAATATGGAGAACAGCAGACGCACAGTGAGCAATGCCTTTGTTTCTGCCATGCAAACAGGATGCAGGGGCTGTGCTGCAAACAGAATAGGACATTATGTGAAACAGCAGCCAGATTGTGAAATCACTGGAGCAATTCTTTATATGGGCTGAATCGAGGAGACAAATAACTTGACACTGAGTCCAGGTTTGTGTCCAAACAAACCCACCTACACAAACACTCATATAGGCACAGTATATGTGATTGGAAAACAATATTCGTCAACCAAGCATCTTTTATATAGCTCTTATATTCCTGTTAACAGTGAGTAGATTATAACTGAAGCAGTAAAATATAAAAAAGCTAAACCACTCCTCTGGCATCTTTTTGAAAGTAAAGGTAATAAAGTAAAACAATTTAATAGTAATAAAATGTAAAATAGAATGTTTGCACTTGCAGTAAACTGGAAATGCTTTTATATAATAGGGTAATAGGTTATTATTCATATTATACAAGAAATGGGGATGTTGTTGGTTTCATATAAATCTTGAATTACTACCAAGGTCTGGGCAGTAAATGTCTTTTGTTGACTACTTCCATTGCTTTCAATTTATAAGGCCCTATGTGTCTTAAATTTATTTATTTTTTTATTTTTTTTATACATATAATGCATTTCTTTATGAAGCAATTAAAAAAAAAAACCTTGGGAATTGGGAAAATGTAGATGCAGAACAAAAAGCTTAAAAGTAATGAAAAAAGCATGAATAGTTACAAGTTTACATTTAAATTTATCCAGTTTTTTGTTTTCCTAAAGGCCTTATGTTTTTGGGTTTGTTAAATATAAGTTCATTGAATATAATTGAATTGTTTTTGTAATACAAATTTATAATACGTGTTAACAAACAATAGAGTCAGGGTACTTGAAATCAGGACAGAAGTGGTTCAAAATTGGACAAAAGAGACGGATTAAAACATCAGGTGTGAACAGGAATGTCTCCCTCGTCAACTTGTGATCCGATCAACCAAAATGCATCTTAATACCAGGTAAACAGGGCCTTAGACTTGACTCAGACCCAACAAGGTGGACTCGGACCCAACACTAATAAATTATGTTTTTTTAACAAAGTTCGGGAGGAGCACAATCAGTTAATCAACTCAATTAACGAGACAAGAGGTATATATAGACATGACAGTTTTCCAGCAACCCTCCACCACCCCATTTCTTCTCTTCTAACTATTTCTTTCCCAACCTGGGAAATTCCGAGCTCAGATCCCTCCCCTCGAACAGCACACCAAATATGCATTACCTTTACTCTATTTCATTTTATGTAAGTGTGAACTCATGAAACAAGGTGTTTTTAGAAAAAGATGCAAGATTATTTTATGATACACTATATTGCCAAAAGTTTTGGGACGTCTGCCTTTACATGCACATGAACTTTAATGACATCCCATTCTTAATCCGTAGGGTTTAATATGGAGTTGGCCCACCCTTTGCAGCTATAACAGCTTCAACTCTTGTGGGAAGGCTTTCCACAAGGTTTAGGAGTGTGTTTATGGGAATTTTTGACCATTCTTCTCGAAGCGCATTTGTGAGGTCAGGCACTGATGTTGGACGAGAAGGCCTGGCTCGCAGTCTCTGCTCTAATTCATCCCAAAGTTGTTCTATCGGGTTGAGGTCAGGACTCTGTGCAGGCCAGTCAAGTTCCTCCACACCAAACTCACTCATCCATGTCTTTATGGACCTTGCTTTGTGCACTGGTGCGCAGTCATGTTGGAACAGGAAGGGGCCATCCCCAAACTGTTCCCACAAAGTTGGGAGCATGAAATTGTCCAAAATGTCTTGGTATGCTGAAGCATTAAGAGTTCCTTTCACTGGAACTAAGAGGCCAAGCCCAACCCCTGAAAAACAACCCTACACCATAATCCCCCCTCCTCCAAACTTGGCACAATGCAGTCAGGCAAGTACCGTTCTCCTGGCAACCGCCAAACCCAGACTCGTCCATCAGATTGCCAGACAGAGAAGCGTGATTGGTCACTCCAGAGAACACGTCTCCACTGCTCTAGAGTCCAGTGGCGGCGTGCTTTACACCACTGCATCCGACGCTTTGCATTGCACTTGGTGATGTAAGGCTTGGATGCAGCTGCTCGGCCATGGAAACCCAATCCATGAAGCTCTCTACGCACTGTTCTTGAGCTAATCTGAAGGCCACACGAAGTTTGGAGGTCTGTAGCTATTGACTCTGCAGAAAGTTGGTGACTTCTGCGCACTGTGCACCTCAGCATGCGCTGAACCCGCTCTGTGTTTTTACGTGGCCTACCACTTTGTGGCTGAGTTGCTGCTGTTCCCAATTGCTTCCACTTTGTTATAATACCTCTAACAGTTGACTGTGAAATATTTAGTAGTGAGGATATTTCACGAATGGACTTATTGCACAGGTGGCAACCTATCACGGTACCACACTTGAATTCACTGAGCTCCTGAGAGCGACCCATTCTTTCACAAATGTTTGTAGAAGCGTCTGCATGCCTAGGTGATTGATTTTATACACCTGTGGCCATGAAAGTGATTGGAACACCTGAATTCAATGATTTGGAGGGGTGTCCCAATACTTTTGGCAATGTAGTGTATATCAGGGATGGCCCACTTTACCTGAAAAGACATTTGTCTGGCGTGCATAATCTCAAAATGTTTATTATACCTTTCAAATAACACATTATGTGAACTGAATTTAAATTAAAATACATAATAATTCGCTAATGTGACCGCACCATAAGTCACCGGCATTGTTTTCATTGCAAACATGTCTTTTTATTTAAAGTAGGCTGATTATAGAGTGCCCATTCACAAAACCCAGTGCTGTTTTCCTGCCACACTGTGGCTATTTTACTGTCTGTTGAAAACATTTAGTTTAAAAATTATATTTTGTACTTTTTCCTAGTGATCATTGCAGCAGTAATAAACCAAACGATGATCAAATAATAGGGAATACTGTTATGACCTCATATATCCAGATGCGCTGTCCTGTTGAGAACAATTTCAGCTTTTTAAATAGCCAATTCAGAGACCAGGACCACATTGGTGGAGAGACGCTGTACAGTCCCAGTAAAAAATGCCTGTGTGTTTGGGCCGTTACCTGATTTGCGTAATTCCTTTAGTGAATTGGGCTCTAAAACAACATAGACAGTGTCCGCAATCCATTCTTGGTGATTTGCGTCCACAGTGTTCCAGTCTGCTCTGGATATCATGGCACCGGCGAGCATCATCGCTATTAGCCTGAGAGATACTTCAGCAGGTCTTGTGTAATTGGAGGAAATCTAGTAATTGAAAGGCAGAGCACAACACTGACTCTCTTTATTACTGCCCGGCTGGAAGAGTTTCTGGCATCCTCTAAAATGACTGCCACTCTCCCTGGCTTGCATATTTTTGATAACAGGCAGACAAGCAAATGTGGATTCATAATAGCTTCTGGTGTGTGCGGATACCTCAGCGTAATCTCTGTTTTTTTTTTTTAATCTATTTTGGCTGACATCAGGATGTCTTAAAGGTGATATAAGACAGAAGAGTAATAGCAGGGAAGAGGATAATGAAGTAATCAATGTACTCGAGGACTACATCTGAGAATATCTAGTGAATGCAGTTCGCTCTATAGCACTCCAGAGATTTGATGACTAGCCCACACCACCACAATGTTTACCGAACTCCCATGGAGAGGTTCTGCCTTGATGTGTCTGTTGTGTCAATGCTTGCCGCTAATTAGTAGTCTTAGGAAGAAACAGAGATCTCTGGAGAGAACCTTCAAGCCTTTCAGACATCACATACCTCCACTCAAAACACACATACACTTTTCCTGATCCTCCAGTTATATAGTGTCTTATGGCAGCAGCATTGTAGCTTGATCCACTGATTTATTCTTATTGCTGGATTGTGCCATGACTTAACATTTTGATTCATTCGTCATATATTTAGTCCAACAGGGTTAGGAGTTTGCCCTGAACCTAAGTATTATATTTCAGCATGTAACTTGTCCTATCATGCATTCAAGTCCTCCTGGGAAGTGCGTATTTATGAGTTGGGAAGTCATAACTAGTGTGTTAAAATCATTTTGGTCGGAGCAAGATGACGATGCAACTTCTCTACAAAAAATTACAAAGTACAGCATACTTACTGTGTTCATATTGTATTGCAAAACACATTTTCTGTTGAGGTGGGATATGGGACAGGTTTGGTGGTATGGGTAGGTTTATGGGTGGGTCAAGCGGTAAACATGTATTGTGCTGGCGTTCATTTGTGTTCAACACGTAAATACAATCTTTCCGACATGACTTCAACACACCTCTACACTGTTTGTGATATGGACATGAATGATACGTCAAGAAGTGAGGTGTACTGTCCAACATGATGGATGATAAAATGGAAGAAAAAAAAAAAATCACATGAAAAATTGCATAATCTCAGAGTAGGAACTTCTTTTGAATAAGTAATTACTTTGCAACTGTTAAAAAGAATATTCTATATAGCATGCATGTGTGTAGTATGAATGAAATATGGATGTACTATATTCATGTGACCTATCAGCATCAGCTGCATCGCTTCACTGCCATTCATAAATCCTCTCCCGTGGCCTCATGGGATAGTTAAGTGTCCATTGGATGCACACTTCAGAATCTTGCTGGAAGTAGTAAGTCATCCGGGTACATTTTGCCTGGTGTTTTATGAATACTGTGAATTCAGACATACTGCTGTTTTCACATACTGGTTTTTGCCTACTATATAGTAGAAAGCATGCAATTTCAGATGCAGTCATGGACTTGCATTAAAGGAGGGACCTAAACCAAATCTAGTCACCAAAATATAATTTAGACATGGTTACGGACTGTTTTTAAGCTGGGCCTGTACGCAATCACCTAGCAACCACAGCAATGCTTTGCCAACAGTGTAGGATGTAACGCATTACAAGTATTGTGAGTTACGTAATCAGATTACTTTTTTCAAGTAACTAGTAAAATAACGCATTACTTTTAATTTTATTTTTGAAAATATTTTTCAATAAAATATCTGGGTTACTTTTTCAAATAAGTAGTGCAAGTTACTTTGTTTTCCTATTTATTGACAGCTCTTCTGTCCTCATGTTGAGAGAAATCTTGAGTAAGTGCAGAGGCGTTGTGTGCACTGTGTCAACATGATGTTGTTGTTCTAGACTAAGGGTACGTTTACACGACAACTATGTACTTAAACGGAAAAGTTTTTCCTTTGTTTTTTTTTCTGTACAAATGATAACGATCCCGTTCACACGGGTCTGCGACTAAAACGCTGTATTCTGCTGCCAGGCCAGTAGGTGGCTTTGAAACTTTGAAAGAAACACTATGCGCCTATAGACTGAAAACGTAATACGCACACACATGATTTCACCGCAAACTTCCACTTTGCCGTTTTCAAAAGATTGCATTTTCAGGCCCACCAAAACTCCATTGTCGTGTAAATGTGAACATACATTTACTCATCTCACTTGCACAAAAAACAGATTCAGTATTCCTCAAAATGAATAAAAGCAGTGAAATACAAACTCAGAACTTACCCCAACCTGTAATAATTAAAGGTTAAAAACACAAATATACTTTATGGGCCCTATCATACACCTGGCGCAATGTGACGCCAGGCGCGACACAAGTGTTTTTTGCCACGTTGTATAAATAGCAAATGCACTCACGCCCATCTGTTCGCCCATGGGCATGCTGGTCTGAAAACGTGTTCAGGTGCATTGTTGGCATGTTGCTATTTTGAGGCAACTGAAAACGACTGTGCCATTGACCAACAAAAAGCTGCTCTAAGGTCAATGGCGCAATATTTTTTGTGTTATTTAAAGAGCATGTTAGTAATATGAGCCTATAGGCGGGTGCACAACGCACGTACACTCTGCTTATTACACACAGAGAAGCGTTCAGTCTTTCCGCTCGCAAATTCCGTCATGTAAATAGCGAATTTTGCTATGGTGCAAGCACAACTGGCTTTTAAAGGGAATGGGAGATGAGACTCTGATTGGTTTATTGCACGTTACGCCCAAAACACACCCATGACTCATTAAGAGAATAGGTACAACCCTTTTGGACCATGTGGCTGGGGCGCAGAACGTTTTTTCCGTCATTAAACTAGCAAAAGTGGATTCGGACACGCCCTAAGTGCACCTGCCATGCGCTTCAGACCATGCGCTCAGATCGTTAAAATAGGGCCCTATGTATTTAATCTCACTTCTTTGCTGCTGACCTTCGATGATCCAATTCAACCATACTAATAAGCAAAATTGACTTTAGATAAACATCACATTTCATTTTTTTCGATTGCTAAAGTAACAGCTATTGGCAGCACAGTTGAGGTTTGTTTGAGTTTCGAGTTTTGAGCAAAAATAATAATAATCTCATAAATTGTAAAGTGTAGCTTGATGCTAATTGTATCTCTTATGCACCTGATAACCATCTGATAACCGATTTTTGGTCAAAAGATTTATCGTAAGCATTATAGATAGTTTGTGTTTCTGGTGTAGTACAAAACTTTATTTATCTTAATTTACTGTTGTATGTTGTGCAGCGGATGAGGTTAAAGCCAAATGGAAAAACCTACACAAAGAAAATGCATTCTCGGTCAGTGCCACCTATCGTGCAGGTGTGAACTAGCCGAAGGCGATCAATCGTTTTGCGTTTGGTGTGAAAGCACTGTTCGTCGGCAATTCACTTCGCTTTATCGCATCGCGCTCAGTGTGAATGAGCCTGAATGGAGTTGTTTTGTGCATTCCTGTGATCACAAAATAAAGCAGGTGCAAATGAATAAGCATGTGTGTTCTCAGTTTGTTTCAGAATTATTGATGTGCACTCCTGACACAAATTTATAAATTACTGTCACTGTAACATTTTTTATTGTAAAACATTGGTCAAATATAGATGCTGGAGTCTTAAGTCTTTAAGTTAAGACAAAATGTTTGGTTCCGTCATGCTCATTTTGCGATCTAGTTATTTGTCAGTCATATAGCCCCATGTTGGTGAAACGTTGTGTGATGTTGCTCTATGGAGGCGTGTTAAGTGTTGGCTTTAGGGAAGCGCTGTGGGTCTACTGGCCCGGCAGTGGAAATGCAGCTGGACCTTTGGCCTCACGGCTCAAGGTCAGAGGCTATTGACCTCGCCCGGCACATTGTTATCCCTGGCTCGCACTGGGCCGACAGTGGAAAAGCAGCTAATGTAAATCCTGTAAGAAAACCAATTAAGAAACATTGAGATAAACAAAGCTCGACAAAATATACAAACAAAAAGGTCTTAAATCTATATGTTGGATCGAAGTAATGGAAATGTCTGTATAGTGCATGGCTTTAATCTGCAGTTTTTGATGAATGATGAATTAAACATGGCTGCTATCCCGCCCAACAATCCATTATTAATTGGACCTTGTTAATCTGATAAAACACAACCCGAGCATAACGGTGAGACAAGACAGCGGAGGAAAATGTTCTGTGCTAATGGATGAAGCAGCAAGTGTTATGCACCGAGGGAAAGAGAGGGAAGGACAAAAGAAAGTCAGTTGGAGAAAGGAATAAACTAAAGAAGAAAGGTTAAGAGGAATGACATGACCAGGGACGACAATTTATTCAGAATTATATTTTAGTGGGCAGGCCATGACACCGTTTAGTGATGGTACCTAATTCATGAGTCAAACCACTGAAATCACTTATTTAGTAAGCTAGCTGTAGTTTCATTACAATTTTATATATATATATATTGCTCATATACAACAGTTCGACAGCACAAGCACGTAAATAAATAGAAACAATAACAGTGTCTTAAAAAACCCTCTTTTGTGCAGAACTACTTCCTTCCGCCACAGATTCAAATCTCAAGGTGACAGTTTAACAGATCAGCCCAAACCTCTGTTACTAGTTCCAAAACGTCACTTTAGAGCTAGTAACGAAGAAACACTGAGTCGCTTCATTGAAGCTTATTGTATTATGTAGAGAAGACCGTATTATGGTATTATGAGAGAGAGATCAACTAGACGAGTGTATTACCTGCATCTGATATAGCATTCATTCTTCAGGTCGATGTCCATAATTTTATATCCATTATAAAAAATCAGTTTGAATGTCCATTGAGGAAAGCAATAGTTTTCATTAACTTTTGAAAGTTAAGGGGATCCCATGACAGCGCTAAAACAACTTCCTTGTTCTGACCAGAGACTCACTCATAAAGACAGTCTTTGCCGCCATCTAACGGCTTAATAATGTAACTTTCACTGAAGTCTATTTCACAACCACTAACGGACCCTTTCTCAATACCAAATACGGCATATTATTTATATAAAATAATATTTATTGAACAACAATATTGAAATTAACAACAAAGCCATTATAAACGACAATAGAAAATAAACACAAGCAAACAATTCAGTCAAACGTACAAAAGCAGCGCTCTATTACAGGATTCAAGTTAAATATAGCCTAAATATAAAGTTATGAAACTTTGAATTTTCCCCTTAACCCAAATCGGTTTGCTCTGGAACAAGTAATAGATTAATAAGACCAAAGATTGCCATTTGATATACCCCAAATGAATTATATCTCATGTTTAACCACTCTCTACATACAGTAAGAGCCAGCGGCTCCCGAATGACTGGCTGAGATGAAGCTGGTCCTGGCGGGTACAGGAGCGCTGAACTGACGCTGACGGTCTGGAGCTCGCATCTGCGAATGTGTATAATCAAACTGTGAATACGCACTATGTTTATATATGAGTGACATATTTGAGGTCTAAATAACTACATTCTCTCCTAAAAAAACTCTTAAAGCTACATTTTGTAACACAACAACAGTAGTATTTGTAAAAAATATGGTGGATTTGCTCGACCACCATGACAGTCGTTGTAAGCGGAGTAATACAAATGGAGTGAAACGGTCCCAGTGCTGATACTGAAGGAATATCGCACGGCTCTCAGCCAATCAGATTCGAGAACCAGAAATAACTGTTGTATATATATATATATTTGGAGAATTAATCTGTATAGAGTGTTCATTTTACTACAGAAAAATGGGTAACACTTAACCACAAGGTCTTGGTTAATGCATTAACTAACGTTAACTAAGAATGAAGACATTTGTCACAGTATTTGTTAATATTCATTAGGTAATAAAAATGTAACTGTTCATTGTTAGTTCATGTGAGCTCAGGTCCATTAAATAATATTAACAGATAAAACCTTTGATTTTAATAATGTATTAGTAAATGTTGAAATGTTAATAAATGCTTTAGAAGTATTTTTCATTGTTAGTTTATGTTAACTAATGTAGTTAATTAATGGTAAAAAATGGAACCTTATTGTAAAGTGTTACAGAAAATGTATATCAATTAAACAATTTTTCATGTTTGAAAAAACACATTTTGGGCACAATATGGTGCCCTATCACATTAACACACTTATAATGGGGACAGTGTTTATATATATATAACCACAAGACGGTAACATGAACGTTGATATAGTTTTAGTGTAAAAAAGTATGTGCTTTCTAACATTTTCTGAGTAAAGTTATATTAAATTTTACAATTTTATTGCAATGACAATGTACTAATTATTTACAGTGGTAATCTACATTATGCCACAAATTCTGTCGATTGAGTTTAACTGGTAAGGAAGCCAGAATATTCCTTTAATTCGAGTCAACAGAGATAAATCTTTAAATATCAGTTGACTGGGATGTGGGCTAAAAGTGGGGGGCCTTGCAAATGCTGCTAACCCCTCCATGTTCCGCTGCCTCTGTGTGGCTCTTCTCATATTTTCCATGAAGGTGGCAGATGTTGTGCTGTGGTGGTTTGGTGCAATTTGAGAGCGCTAATGAGGAAAAGACAAGCCACGCATTTAACCACAGCGCATGCCGTGAATAGGGTCATTCAGCTGGACCTCTTCCTGTCTGTGAGATCTTTTTGCATGCTAAACCCAGCCTCATTAAAAGACTGCTAACATAAACTATTCAGGACAGCCTGTCTGTGCGTATTTGTAACAAACAATGTATCTTTTATTAGAGATCAGTACAGGTACAACCAGGTTAAATGTAAACTTTGTGAAATGACATTGTCTGTCAAGTGGATTTCTGTGCTAACAAGCCTTCATTTCCTTTCAAAATCACAATTATTTTTATAGCCCCAAGAGCCATTAGAAGTTTAGCGTCTGTATGCACACACAGCCCAACACAGTTAATTAAATTGCTTATTATCTCAGGAGAGAAGCTTTTTTTCTGTTTGCACGGCAAACAGGCACATGCTCGCAAACTACCCACCAGTTGGTTATGAAAAGGGGAGTGCATGGGCAGAAAGAAGGGGAAGATAAAAAATAAGATATTTTGAGAGATAGAGCAGGGTAACCCACGGGAAGACCCGAGAGGCATATGAGAGGAACACAGTGACCTCTGTTCTGTTGCACAAATCCACAGTTGAAATGAGGATTTACATCACATTTACACTGGCACCAAATTCACAGACAAGCTCAGAGAAGATTCTGTGTTATGTAATCAGAGGAGAGAATCTCTGAGAAACAGAGGTAGAAAGACAGTGCTGAATGGAAAAAAGTGAGTTTTCAGACAGGTTTACTAAAATCACAACCTAAACTGACTTTTTAAGATCAAAATTGAATTTCAGCCTGTTAGCTGTTGGTGTTTATCAATTAATCTTTTAGCAGACACAGTATTATGCAGTTTAAAGTCTTTCTCTTCCTGGATGAAAAAATATTGATGATATATGTTGTCTGCAGAGGCTTATGCAATTTTTTTGTCTAATGAAATGCTCTCTAGAAGGACAATGTCTGCTGCCCCTTAATTATTAATAATACTTTCAACTGTGCTAAAGCTACAACAGCAAGCAAACAACAGCTCAAAGATATAAACTCGGTAGCAAATAATTTGATAGAGTGCCATTTGGACACATTAACACTCCCGATGACAGTCACAGCTCTCTTTACCAGAACCATCACCCTTAGATCTCGGCTCAAGTAGATATGGCATTAGTTCAAGTTTCATCACAGCCTCGACTTCTGGCAGGTCTACAGGTGTAGGTGAAGGTAATTGCGAAAACATCCACAGTTCCTTCATTTTCATACATGGTTCAAGCTGTCAAGTGTGGTTTAATATGCCTCAACTTACTGTTTTAATAGGAAATACATCAGCATAGAAAAGAAAATTGAGTATGCCATTCCATTTGATGGGTCCTTTAGGGTCTATGCCAACAAATTTAGATTTATTTGGTATAAATAACAGTAATACTTGCTTATTGCTTATTAGCATGCATATTACTAGGATATTTGCTGTTTATTAGTACCTATAAAGCATGTATTAATGCCTTATTCTGCATGACTACATTCTGCATCCTAATCCTACCCATTACCTTGACTTAATAACTACCTTACTAACTGTTAATAAGCAGTAATTAGGAGTTTATTGAGGCAAAAGTCATGGTTAATAGTGAGAATTTGACCCTAATCTAAAGTGTGACCTAAAAACATATATGATAACATTGCAAAATGAAACAATGGTCTTCTATGAACTCTCTTTCTCAGTTTTTGTTCAGCTATTCAAACATATTTCAAAGAATGACAGTTTGTCTTGAGTAAATAGTTCTGGCACAGAAACGATTTTATACTATCATACACCTGGCGCAATGCAACGGCAAGCTCGACGCAAGTGTTTTTTGCTAGTTTCAGCCTGACGCAGTTATCATTTTCACGTCCAGCACCACGTTGTTTAAATAGCAAATGCACTCTCGCCCATCTGTTCACCCATGGGCGTGCTGGTCTGAAAACGAGGTGTGTTCAGGCGATTGCGCCATTGGCCAACAAAAACCTGCTCTAAAGTCAATAGCGCAGTATTTTTTGTGTTATTTAAATGGCGTGTTAGTAATATGCGCCTATAGGCGTGTGCACAACGTGCGTACACTCTGCTTATTACACACACATGGACACGCAGCAGCACACAAACATTTTTAAATATTAAAAATAAAAGGATTACAATGTAAAAGATTACTATTGTGATACATATAGATATATAAAAAAAAATGCCTACATGTCATAATGGATAGTCATTGCATGTATCAGAATTACCTATTTGCAGTAATGACGAATGAAATTGGCTAATTATTTGACCAATCGTGGCAATACACACATGTATTTAAACTGGCTCGTCAGGTTGAGGGTGTCTATATTCCGCCGTATAAATAGCGAATCCGCCATGGTGAATGTGCAACTGGCTTTTAAAGGGGAAGGGAGATGAGACTCTGATTGGTTTATTGCACGTTACGCCCAAAACACACCCATGACTCATTACGAGACTAGGTACAACCCTTTTGGACCATGCGCATGGCGCGCTGACTCTTTTTTCCGTCGTTAAACTAGCAAAAGTGGATTCGGACACGCCCTAAGTGCACCTGCGCCATGTGCTTCAGACAATGCGCTCAGATCGTTAAAATAGGGCCCTGTGCGTTTTTTTCCCTCTGACTTGAATGGACCTTCAATCTCTAAACTCCTATTGATCTAATTGTTTTTCATAGACCAAAAGAGTCCACATTTTATTCCAGTGTACTCAGTGGTCCCATGACCTTGAGGTACAGGTGTTTAAAAGAGTACACAGTGTGAGTTGAGACACAACAGACTTCCTCACACCAGGCCAGTTGGCTGAGTTGGAGCATCACCCATGGTTTCACCATCATAAAATCAGAATCTGGAGGTTACAGTTACCTCAGCCTGCAAGTTATCTAGCAAGAGAGATAATTTCCAAGAATTCCATGGACCTGAATGGCTACATAACAACTGAACAATGTGGCTCAGTGTTGTTCTTGGGCCAACATATCTTGGTATGGGCGTTACAGGGAAGCAACAGATTTTGTGTGAAAGAAAAATCATAAAAGTGGTTTATTTTGTTTAAAAATGTCATAAATGTATGAGGTGGCAAGGTGGGCCTTTTACCCCACAGACACACGGGGTCAAACCAGCACGGGGCAAAAGGCACACAGTATTGATACAAATATTTTAGCTAAAATAATATGTTTTTAATAATGTCTAAGTTAATATTTGTTCAAAACAATCACTTTAACAAAGTTTGTACTATTTCCTGTTTATTTTGATAAATTAAAAAAATCACTTTTGTTCAATAAATATAATGTCATTAAAATATGTTAATATATAAATATATTTAAAAAATATAGAAAACAAATTATTTAAAAAAGTAAAGATTCTGAAAGCACTGAAAGAGATCCCATAATTTAATATAGATTTACAGTAGTAACAATAAATTTAATAAAAACTTACATACAGCACCTTTAAATCTACAACATTTTAAAAAACATCAAATATTAGATAAAATTAGCGCAGAATCAGCTTTGCACTGCTGCCCGCGGAAAGTGCTGTTTGGAGTTTGCGGCAAGTGCCATCTAGTGGTTTGGAGGAAAATAAAATCAAAGGTGACTTTTACCCCGGGGCGCCTTCAGCCACATTGTACCCTAGGTTTTGGGTGTCTTGGTTTTTGCAGTGTCTGGTATTGGTCTGGAACTTGGATGGTTTGGTCTTTAATCCTAGCCTGTCCAATCCTGCTCCTTGAGAGCCAATGCCCTACAGAGTTTAGCTCCAGCCTGCCCCAACACACTTGCCTGGTAGTGTCTAATAATCCTGAAGACCCTGATAAGATGGTTTAGGTGTGTTTGATTAGGATTGGAGTTAAACTCTACAGGATAGTGGCCCTCCAGTATCAGGATTGCACAAAAGAAGTGACAAAAAAGTAGTCAGGCAAAACAAGAGCTCTATCCATCTAGCAACTCTTTCCTTTTCATTAACAATGCCTCAGAATGAAACTCAAATCTCTTCAACTCCCACTTGACAGAAGAGAGATGTTCTGAGAGATTTCAGCAGGGTTTGGAGAGATTACCTGTTCTCTTGCAGGCTGTCCTGATGTTTTAAGGTCACCAGATGCATGGTTTCACTTGGCTCATTCACTTGATTTAGGGAAACAGGGATGAGGCATGTGAAGCTCCTTTTGTGTTTATGCAATTGTGTTTCCACTGTCCCATTGAATATAGCTGAAATGCAGTAGACTGATGAATGATTTAGAGCACTTCTTCTCACACCATAAAAGTAGGCTAGTTTTGGTGCAAATGTGAAGGGCAATTCACAGTGAGTTTACATAATAGCAAACATTTTAAAACCTTCTCAAGGGCCTCAACTGGCGCTCTTTGTTACTCTAGATCGAATACAAGCTTGTGCTCCTGTTAATGTTTTGATGTAATGGAAGTAGTGGCAGATCTTTTGAAGCTGAATCTGAGTGAAGCAGATTATCAATTGATGGATTATGCTACTATATTATCTGGAGAAAATATTTCTAATTTTGCCAATATTACCAGTGCAAATGAATGAATTATAAAACATAGAAACAAATTTCCCTGTCTAAATAAGATATATTGCTTGATCATTTCCAGCTCGAGCAGTCAGTATTTGTACTTGAGGTTGGTGGGCTGCTTAAGGGAAGAAGCTGTCGTGGTGACAGGAGGTACTTGTACAAATGGACTTTGTCTACCAGACACTGTGCACCAGAGAGTGCAGAGATAATGCCCAGGATGTGACAGGTCCAAGGTGATCTTGCAAGCTCCATTTGAAGTTCTTAGGGTTTAAAGCTCCTCCACTGACGCTCAGTGACAGCCAGTGATCTTCCCAGCAGAGCAAATCAAAGAGCGCTTGCTACTCTCTGCTGTCTCAGACGACGACATCTTTGTCCTGTGTCAGCCACCGTAGCTTCTCTATGTGCTTCGCAATTCACAACCTCACCACTAGATGCCGCTAAAATTCACACACTGCACCTTTAAAATAGCTTGAATGTAACTCTACACCCTTGCGTCATTTAGTATATGTGCACCCATGAATATGCTAATTATTCCCGCCTCCACTCACTCACACCAGCTCAGTGAAATTAGGAAATATTTAAGAGATCGTTAATTTAGTTGTATACATGTATACATACATTTTGTTCTAATGTCACAAGTAATAATATCAAGGTTTACTGAGTTTTACACGATTCTTTTGTAGTGTGGTTTTTGTGGTTTCTCACCACTGTTTCCTGGTGGTTTATAGAACAATTACTCCGAGTCGCCCTCTGTCGTTTCAAAGAAAAGTACAACGGCCGAGCGCGTCAAGTATAAACGTCTCGTCCGTTTGAGGAGGAGCGAGCGCAGTCAGTGGAGGCTCGCGCTGCGGAGCGAGGCGAAAGTATAAACTAAGGCTTTAGAAACGCTTTGAACAACTCAGAGCGTCAGTGGAGAAAGGCATACAGTTCATCATAACATCGCAATATACATCATATACATAATATATTGCTAAATCTACCCGATTTTTCATATCATCAGAAAAATATACCGGGATAACCTGGCTTCCCCTGAGACTTCCCTGCTTCAGAGCGGTCATAGTTAATGCTATGCTAAAGCCCGTCCGCACTTTGACGTGATTGGTTACAAGGAAGTTCGTGACGTAAGAAACACCAGCGATTTCAAACCGTGTTTTTTGAGGCTGTCTTTAGATCACTGCAGTTTTAAAGAGAAAATACTCAGCAATGATGTTGACTTATGAATTTGCACATGGTTTGTCTTAAAGCATAAAAACACCACAGACATATAAACAACATTAAAAACTTGATTTTCTCCACAGGGGGACTTTAATTATTAATTTCCTTAATTAATTTGCGTTATTAATTTGTTATGTGGTGATAATGAGAATCATGAAAGCTGTGAGGTTTTCTGTGAGGTTTTCACAAGCCTAATTAATATTTGGTTTGCCAAACAAAGGAAAATAAATAGACTGCTCTATTTAAAAACACAAATGACAAATGTTTGCGCTTGATGTGAAAAGCCAACAGGAATCTGTAACTACCCCTATAATGAGAGAGAAGTTATTTGACAAAAATGTTCAAATCCTTAACCACAGCCCTAAACCATAACCTTGAAATCTGATTGGTTAATAGGAGTGTTGTTCGAGCACCAACATGGATTCTGATCCAGGAATTCATGGTAAGCAATATTAGCAAGCAACTTCCTCCCAACAGTTTGTTATGAGACTCTGAGAAGGTGCCCCTCAGAGATGAAAAGCCGTACTGCAGCTGACCTTCTCTTGTCTCTCCCTCTGATCAAGATTACGACAACATCCAGAAGGTGGAGGGGACCATCACAGATTCATGTCCACCCATTGCTTTCCCTGATCCAGCTTACACTTTGGCTGAGAAAGGCTTTAATCACCAGAGGGCACATAGCGCGGGACAGGGCCAAAAGTGACAGCAGAGGGCTAAACAACAGTTGTTGTTGCAGGGGCGATGAAAGCAAGAGGCCTAAATAAATTAACAGCAGAGGAGAGGGTTGTTGAAGCGACTCGTGGTCTGTAATAAACCATGCAGGCTAGAGGGCTGAGGGTTGGCTGTAGATCTGCGAGGTAAGTGGATGCGCCTCAGATTTACAGGACGGGCAAGTTCATTGCACATGCAGCGCGTGTAGTGGTGCAGTGAGCGGTGGAGGGGAGAGAAGCATAAATCAGAGGCAAGGCTTGGAGGCCGAGGACGGGGAAGAGCGCAGTCACCTATCTTACATAAACACCACACTACCCTCTCAGAACACACAGAGAGAAGACAATATACTTTGAGTTTATCTACCTATTTTGGTCCACAACTCATTCTGTAGCGTCCAAAATTCTTATGGCCCCACAAGCATTACAAAATTCAAGGAATATTCTGGGTTCAATATAAATTAAGCTCAGCATCTAACAGCATCTGGGACTAATGTTGATTAGCACAGAAAGTATTTCCACCCTTCCCTACTTTTCTTTTAAAAAAGCAAAAAATCTGGGTTGCCAATGAAGCACGTACAACGTAAATGAATGGGGCCAATTTGTTAAAATACTCACTACAATGCCAAAACCCTAAAATCATTATTATATATTATGCAAGTTATAACAGAAGAATTAATTTAAGCTTTACATTTTTGCATTTAAATCCTCAAAAAAATTGGCTCCACGTTCTTCCATTGTAAGTGGCATTATTTTTGCATTTTTAAAAGCGTGACAAGTGACTAGTCAAAATTAGTTCTGTTGTTTGAGCAGGACTAGTATATGAACCCAGAATATTCCTTTAAGCCATACACTTTAGGATCCTAAAGGTGTAATTAACTTCTTAAAAATAACAACGTATTTTACTATTTAGTCAATTTTATTGACGGTCTAACAAGTTCTGTACCACATCATTTGGCCTTCATTGGCATTCACCGGGTCTAATAGAAAGGCTGGGCTTATGTATTGAGTTGCAACTTGTCAAAGTCTGCCTTACACTCATATATCATCGCTGCCATTATATCTAACTTGGTCTTGATGCAAAGAAGAAAGCTGAATTCTGACTTGCACAAATAAGTGCAGGCAAACACAGCTACATTACTCCAGAACAGTAATGTAGAACAGTGCAGAGCAGTGGATATGCTGAGTTCACCTTTGTGTCTGAGTCACATTGCATTGCAACCTACCCTTTAGGTAACATTTTAAGCACAATAGACATTGCATATTTTATATACAAAGAGTGTTTATATGTATAACCTAGGTTTTAAAATTATTCTTCAAAAACAAAAATGTACCATAAGTAAGATACTGTAGATAGCAGCTCTGGCAAAACCAAGATTAAGAACCTCTCATTTATACTCATATAATACAACAGTTAATTGTGATTGGCAAGTGGCATTCTAATAGTAGTGATCTTTAAATGTATTAGCACTGGGATGTTTAATTGTTTGTGAAGATATTACACAGAACTCCTTCACCCTCCATATGCTGGCGTGATGTATCATGATCTTCAAGCAGAAGTGACTGGATAAAATATTCTGAATGATATAAATCCAGCCTGGAATCATAACCACACTATGTTTGCTCGCCTGGCCAGAGGAAAACCGGCCCCTTGACTGAGCATGGTATCAGGGTATGCTGTCTGTAATGAGCACAACGCAGGAGAATCAGAGCAGAACAGTTTTTTTTTATAAATCCAACAAAAACACATAGGAAAACTCAGGAGCTACAATAATCTACAACCATCAATCTGAACAGACAGAACAAAAAAAAAAGGACAATGATTGACAGGTGAACATAATCAGTAATACCAGGGGGACGATTGACAAAGATGGAGGTGGAGCCCAAGACAAAGATGGAGAGCAGATTGGACCAGATGACACAGATGGTCCTGGAGGCCGAGGCAGAGCTGCAGTAATGAGCGCCCGAGGTGGAGCCAGGGTGCCAGAGGACTGAGGTGGAGCAGGAGGGAAGGCGGAGCCAGAAAGAGCCGTAGAGAGACAGATCACAGGGGACGGCTTGTAAGTCCGTGGCACAGGCAGAGTGATGTCAGAGGGACAAGAGAGCCCGGGGAGCTGTAAGGACGATGGTCTTTGGTGGAGCCAAGGAAGAGAGGGGCCAAGGCGGAGAACGGAAGACCAGGGGCAAATCCTCACCGTAGAGTGGCGTCAGAGGAGCTGAGGGGCTGAAGGGAACCAGCAGAGGTGGGGCTAAGGTGGGAGAGGGAGGCTGGGTGGGAACTTTGGAGACACAAGTGGCTTTGACTTGGGCTGAACCAGTGGGGGCATAGAAGAAGACTTTGAGCTGGACTTGACCAGCTGGGACAGAAGATTAATGTCAACATCCTCTTCCAAAATATAATAATATATTGCAGAGGCTAGCTTCAGCTCACCCTCAGTGCTGGGAGTGTGGGCGGGGTCTTCCTCCATTCCCTCGTACTCCACTAATACTCCTACATTGGCACATGATATTGCCGGCCTATGCACCTGGTCAGATATTTTGTGACGCTCAGGCTCTGGGGTGATGTTTTGTCCTCTTTACAGCCGCTTGCTCATGCATCGCGGCACGCTTGAGCTCTCTGTCTGCGGTGGGCTCTGGCGTCATGTCTGTGCAGCGGGGCGATGGCTGGCTGGGCTCTGGGTCTGGAGTGGGACTGGTAAGGTTCTCTGATGGGCCGATGGTGGACGCAGATCCGTTAATCACCAGCACCCACTCCACAAACGGTGAAATTCCCCTGAGGACCAACACCGGGCAGGCGTGCTTTAGTTTCTGCATTCAAGCTGTTATAATAAAAGACACACAGGGCTGTGTATAATAAAGGGTACTTGATTTGAACGACTTAGGGTCTCTGATCCTTACTGACCTTCAAAAATACAAAAAAGCACCATAAAGGTATTATAAAAGTAGCTCATACTTGTGTGCTACATTTCATGTATTCTGAAGCCATACACTCAACTTTGTGTGTTATTAGCCGGAAATCTTGCCATCACAGCTCTCAAATCTCATCTGCAGTTGCCATATTCAAACATGAAGATGCATGGCAACAGGTTTGATGTCGATGCCAAAGTTATTGAGTTATTGAGTCTTTTTTTGTGTAAATTAGATTTTTAAGATTGCAAAATTGATGAAATCCAATAAGCACACAGGGGTTCACTAGTAATAAATAAAGGCCAAAAGTAACGATAAAAAAAATGACACTTGAACAAGGTAGTTAGGGCTGAAAGTAAAACCCTCCAGAACTGGAGTTGAAGAGCCCTGCACTAGTTTATTTCATGTGACAAATGCATTTTTAATAGTACATGTATCCCATGCAGTCTCTCAATTAATATGAGGCCATCAAAACTGAATTATAATACAATTAAAAAATGATTTAGATGGGGTTTAGCATGTCGCACATTTACAGAGATTTACAATGTAAAGAGATTTACAGACATTTTCATTTGCTATTTACACAGTTTTCAAAAATTAGGCCGACATTCAAACAAATAAGTAAAGTTTTAACTAATTTAATGCTTATTAATGCTGCAAATCTTTAATAATAAGCAGGACTTAATAAATGAAGACAAAAGCAGTAAGATGTTTAATGTCCATGAATTGAAATTAATTATATGAGTCACTCCACAGGCCTATTTCTAGCCACATTCAGTCTGACACGTTTCTATACATTAACTTTTGGCCTGTTTGACACTTTTTATTGATAGGAGTCTATCGTGAGGACAGCCTGATTCGCCTTCATGGCATTTGAGCACATACAGTATGCTAACCGCTATGCCACAGCTCCATACTTGTCTTTTCAAAATGTCACCCAGCACCTATACGTCATTATTCTTTGCAAGGGTTAATGAATTTTTCTGGCCAGAAACAGCTCTTTTTATACCTTGTAATAATCTTTTCCCAGTGAATTGCAGTGATGGCACCAAACACAAAAGCTGATCCTCAATATGAAAAAAATACCAGTATCTCTATGTATCATTTGAAGCATCTGCTAAGATGAATAGCACTGTGATTTGACATTTTCCCCATTTCTGGTAACTTATCATGGTATAAAATGACCATAAATCTCCTCTGATAAGTGAGCGTTAAAGAGAGAGACTGATAAATGGGAACAATGGCTTTGCTAAGAGCATCTCAGAATGTCTCTGACATTATCAGGTATTTAAAACACATCTGCCAAACAATTCCATGTTTATCCAAGGTCACACCAACATTAAGGGACTTCCACCCTGGATTTGCCAAAGTTTGCCTAGTCTGAAAAAACGTAGTAGCAAGGAAATCAGATATGCATGATCAAAACTGTATTCTTCTTGGTTTTCTGAGTTACATCAGTGAAATAATCATAACTTTTTTATGCCACTAGTCAAAAGGCTGGCTATGGAAAACACTGGCTATGCATGACTGTCAGAAAACGGTTCTCTATGAAGTAGACAGGTGCATGCTGTCATTTCTTTGTAAAAAAAAAAAAGTATGACTTCACAAATGTTTTCCAGACAGTCACTAATTAGAAGAGTTTAGTCAGTCTGAAGTTGCAAAGTCAAACGTTAGCCTTGATGAACAATTGCAGAAGTTTGCCGTCATCAAGACTAACAGTTTTAATTATAAAACCCAGCTGTCTGTGGCAGCTGTTTCTCTGATAATGCTTTATAGCAGTTGTTTTAAAACTTTGCATGACTCAGCAACTGTTCAAAATAATAAAAGAGATATTTTATAAAATGTTTGTGCTATTCAAATTATTAATGTCTATATTTAGTTGCTGCCTCGCTGCTGAGAGGTTTGCAATTGCAGCTCTGTGTAGCTTTGTTTTGAATCTCTATCTTGCTGTCATTCTTTGTCGCTTAAATAGCTAAATATAACTTAATCATCACTATATATCTGATATTATATATCACGTTAATCTGACACTGCTAGCTTTTAATCTAAATCGCTATCGCTAGCACAATGCATTAGCATTTTGCTAACCCATTAGCTTCATTCGTACTTACTGTTTTTTTGTGCTCCAGCTTTTGTGAGCCATATAATAATTCAACAAACACGGTAATGGGCTGCGTCTGGAAACTTAGCTTGCTTCACTGCCCTATCAGGCATTTGTGCACGAAGGTACCTCACGAGACTTTGGACAGACTTCTGAGGCAGCGTAATGGTTTACAGCAAAATAGAGAGAGCTTTGGTGAAAACTAAGTGAATATTTAAAGCTGCAGTCCGTAAGTTTTGCCTCTGTGTTGCCATCTCTGTTTGAAACCTGCAATTGCAGTTATTTGCGGAGTTATCATCTGTACGTGAGTTGTGCATCGGCGCGGCTCCTCAGCGCGGATTAATCTAATGTTTTGAGGAGTGTGTGCGGTTTGCTGTCAGTCACTGCACCGGTGTGGATACTGTACTTCAGAATCACAGATTCTACGTCTTGGAGTACACTCACCTAAAGGATTATTAGGAACACCATACTAATACTGTGTTTGACCCCCTTTCGCCTTCAGAACTGCCTTAATTCTACGTGGCATTGATTCAACAAGGTGCTGAAAGCATTCTTTAGAAATGTTGGCCCATATTGATAGGATAGCATCTTGCAGTTGATGGAGATTTGTGGGATGCACATCCAGGGCACGAAGCTCCCGTTCCACCACATCCCAAAGATGCTCTATTGGGTTGAGATCTGGTGACTGTGGGGGCCATTTTAGTACAGTGAACTCATTGTCATGTTCAAGAAACCAATTTGAAATGATTCGAGCTTTGTGACATGGTACATTATCCTGCTGGAAGTAGCCATCAGAGGATGGGTACATGGTGGTCATAAAGGGATGGACATGGTCAGAAACAATGCTCAGGTAGGCCGTGGCATTTAAACGATGCCCAATTGGCACTAAGGGACCTAAAGTGTGCCAAGAAAACATCCCCCACACCATTACACCACCACCACCAGCCTGCACAGTGGTAACAAGGCATGATGGATCCATGTTCTCATTCTGTTTACGCCAAATTCTGACTCTACAGTCTGAATGTCTCAACAGAAATCGAGACTCATCAGACCAGGCAACATTTTTCCAGTCTTCAACTGTCCAATTTTGGTGAGCTCGTGCAAACTGTAGCCTCTTTTTCCTATTTGTAGTGGAGATGAGTGGTACCCGGTGGGGTCTTCTGCTGTTGTAGCCCATCCGCCTCAAGGTTGTGCGTGTTGTGGCTTCACAAATGCTTTGCTGCATACCTCGGTTGTAACGAGTGGTTATTTCAGTCAAAGTTGCTCTTCTATCAGCTTGAATCAGTCGGCCCATTCTCTTCTGACCTCTAGCATCAACAAGGCATTTTCGCCCACAGGACTGCCGCATACTGGATGTTTTTCCCTTTTCACACCATTCTTTGTAAACTCTAGAAATGGTTGTGCGTGAAAATCCCAGTAACTGAGCAGATTGTGAAATACTCAGACCGGCCCGTCTGGCACCAACAACCATGCCACGCTCAAAATTGCTTAAATCACCTTTCTTTCCCATTCTGACATTCAGTTTGGAGTTCAGGAGATTGTCTTGACCAGGACCACACCCCTAAATGCATTGAAGCAACTGCCATGTGATTGGTTGATTAGATAATTGCATTAATGATAAATTGAACAGGTGTTCCTAATAATCCTTTAGGTGAGTGTATAACCTAAATAAGAATTTTCACTGGAAAAATGTCATCTGAACAAGTAAGTAACATGTCTGCCACTTTTGGGAACAAAACATTACAATAAATCGCGCTAGCAACAGTGATTAAATCTAACGATCGCTCATATAATATCAAACCGTGCAAATTATTATTATTGTTATACTTTGTTCTCAAATTGTTCATGTTAACAGCATTAGCATTGCGTGACTACGTGTATTTAGTGTTTATTAGCGTTACCTGTAGATTTCAATTTCTATACAGTCTAAACTTTCGCTTTTGACTACGAGTAAATCTCCAGTTGTCACTGATGATGTGATGCCTTACTGGATTACAATCCGCCATTAAAATGATAAGTTTAATTACTCCAGCTGCTGGGAGAAAAGGCTATAAATGATCCGCTGAAGAACATGCGGTCCGCTCCTCACTACTACCGGACTCCTTCTTTATGTATACTGACGTGACGTAATGACGCAAAGACATGCTTGAATTTCCCGTGGAAATCCACCATACCACTCTAATTATAACACATTATTACAAGCTTACCGTTGTAAATGGGGCTAAGGTAAGGAGATAGAGTTTTGAATACTGGCTTGTTGTGTACTTGCTCAAAAATTGATTTTGGATCATTTTTAACCAAAAAAAAGTTACGGACTGCAGCTTTAATTACTACAATAGTAATTTCTTGCTAGAAATGACATCAAAGGTAATAAACATTGGTCAAAAACGCCTAGCTCTGTCACGAAACTCTAGATGGCACAGGCTGATGGGTCCTTAACGCAAACTGATGATAATTACAACGTTAACTACTTGGCACAGCTGATTAGTCCATGTTGCATCGCAGCCAATGAGCTTGCTGCTCAACATTTAAATGGCTGGTTACCATTCTCTATAGCCGTTTGCAGCTCGCTTTCAGAGTTCGTCTAAAACCCTCCACCTTCCCCAGCTCCACCTGTATAGATTATTTTGGGATAATTGATATATGCTATTTTTGCAGCAGCATGTCTTACATGCTCACAGAAGAGTGTCGTGTATGTATTGGCAGTAGCAAGTTACTGCAGCAGCAGGAGCAGCAATAATAATAATCAGCAGCAGCAGCGTATCAGAACTATTCTGCCAAGACCTAATATCCATTACCATGCTAAAAATCTTCCTGAGAGCTGTCATGATAGAAATGTACCTTTAAACAGAAACTGCACCAACCGCAACTTTCAGATGCCATCATTATTTTCTAGCTCAACTGTCAGAATGGAAAGCACAGGATTGTGGGATATCAAAGGCAGTAAATGATACATCTATCCTGTCTTGAAAAATTGATCAGATGACGGTATCTCAGGAGACAGGAAGTGAAGCTAACATTGAATACGGACGTGCCTTGATGCCTTCCTACCTTGGAATGCGTCCTCCGAAGGCAGCATTTTTAAGATTTCGGACGCAGCCATGGTATCTTTTCCTGTTATTGATGCTTGCACTGCTTGCCACAGGTTTAGTGTAGCCTTCTCTGTCAGCGGTGAGGGTTTCACATGTGATAAATGCAAGGAAATAGTTAAGCTGATTTTCAGAATTAAAGTCACGCACAAGGTTATTTGATCTAATTTTGTGTCTCTGGAAAATAGTGATTTATGACATTGGAATGAATGAATGAATGAATGAATGAATGAATGAATGAGGCATTTATATAGCGCTTTCATATGTACTACTGTACACCCAAAGCGCTTTACACTCATGTCAGGGGTCTCTCCTCAACCACCACCAGTTTTATTATGTAGAATAAAACCAGTATTTTGTGTCTTTTTGTTAATGAGGGATTTGTGGACACATGTAATGTTTTTAGATTTGTGGAGTAAAAGTTATAGTTTTTATTTTCAAGAAAAAAGATAAAGAATGGGCACAGAAGGCCCTAAGTGGCATGTTGTTACTAGTGTTATTATTTTTAAATTTACTAATTATTATAATTCATGTGATTATTATTTAGTATTTCCATGAATTAGATGTACATTTCAGACATCTTTGCTTTCATTAAAACCTATTGGTTAGTTGAGTGAAATCATTAAATGTGCATTCATAGTGTTGCTATGACATCTTCAATTAAAATATGGGCAATTCAATATGTAAATATAATATGTAATACCTGTATAATACCACAATAAGAATAATATTCTTATTAATATACCTGGGATTCTTACCCCAAGTAGGGGGCCAACTTACCCCAATAGTGGGTTAAGATGGCCTCTTAGAATAATTTTACATTTTGTTCTATAACAACTAAATTAGCAAATGTTTCTATTTGTTTCCTATAATAACACATTGCTAACCTTGTATCTAAATATGTTTAAATATAAAAGTAAATCCACGTTGTTCTTAACGGGGACATCTTCGCCCATGTTACCCTACAGTAAGAAAAATGGATATTCATTTTGAGATTTGCTGAAGTTTACATTCACAGATCAAGTATAAGTAAGCGATGATGGCAAAGATAGTTTGAATATAAAAATATGAAAGATACAATGCACAATTAACAATTTAATGTTGATCGATACAGATATATTAAAATATATATATATATATATATATATCAGTTGATAATATTGTACTGATATATTGTGATCAAAATATAGCTTTGTAAATATGTACAATAAATATGTGTTCTGAATATGGTACTTGGATGTTTTGATTTGGCCCAAAAATTATTAGACCAAAGGTAAATGGTCCTGTCAAACGCTAAAACCTTCAATTATTTGGATGTGAAAACACAAAGGATTTTTCCTTTTAACTTTAAGATACCACTGTTGTAAACGTGCATGATTCAATTCCTCCACGTCTTTTTAAAGAGGTCTTTCCTACTCTGGGACCTTATGTGCTTGAGATTATAAATGGCAGCATAGCACATAGTATTGTACCTTCAAGTTTTAAGCATGCAGTGGTGCAACCACAAATTAAGAAACCTGGCCTGGACCCCACTGAGCTCTCAAATTTTCGTCCAATTTCCAAGCTCCCTTTTTTGTCCAAAATTTTAGAAAAAAATATTTTTACCCAGCTGAAATCATTCCTTGATGAACATGATATCTTAGAGCTATTTCAATCAGGGTTTAAGAGCCTTCACAGTACTGAGTCGGCACTGTTGAGGGTTTTTAACGACATTTTTGTTGCTGCTGACACTGGTTACTGTGTCATTCTGGTGCTGTTGGACCTGACAGCTTCCTTTGACATAGTGGACCATGACATACTCCTCTCTCGCTTAGAAAACTGGGTGGGCATCCGGGGTTTGGCCTTACAGTGGTTCAGATCATACTTAGCCAACAGAAGTTTTTGTGTTAGTGTTGGTGACTCTGTGTCCTCCACGGCTTCTCTCACGTGTGGAGTGCCTCAGGGGTCAGTCCTGGGGCCTTTTCTTTTTTTCATTGTATATGCTGCCTCTTGGGTCAATTCTTCGCAAACATGGCATTTCTTTCCATTTATACGCTGACGACAGTCAAATACATCCCTTTTGTACCCGTCAACTACTCGAGTGCATTGACGACATTAAAGATTGGATGTCCTTGAACTTCTTACATTTTAATGGAAAAACGACTGAAGTCACGATAATTGGGCCAAGTGACACTTGCAAAATTTTCCCAGTGGACCTTGGTTCTCTGACAACATCGGTAAAACCTACAGTTACAAACCTGGGAGTTAAAATGGATCGAGACTTAAATTTCGACATACAAATTAAAGCAGTCGCTGCAATGCTGCAGCTCGTCTTCTAACTGGGTCCCGAAAGTATGATCACATTACCCCCATTTTAGCCTCTCTTCATTGGCTCCCGGTGCGTTTTCGTGTCGATTTTAAAATTCTTATATTTGTTTTTAAGAGTTTGAATGGTCTTGCTCCGCGGTATCTGTCCGACCTGCTCCAGTCTCATGTCCCGTCCCGCTCCCTCAGGTCGGCAAATCAGTCCCTGCTCACTGTCCCTAAGACAAAGAGAAAGCTAAGAGGTGACCGTGCTTTTTCAGTTGCTGGCCCCAAATTGTGGAATGAGCTGCCACTGCACATCAAGCGGGCTGACTCACTTCCTGTTTTTAAATCACTTCTTAAAACACATTTCTTCTCTTTGGCTTTTAATACAGTTTGAGATGACTTTTATTGTGACTTATTTTATTGTGTTAATTAAGTTTTAGTTTTGATGCTGTTACTTTTAAACAGTCACCATGTGTGTTATGTTATTTATTTTGTGTATTGTCAATGTACAGCACTTTGGCTAATTTAGTTATTTTAAAGTGCTTTATAGATAAATGAGATTGAGATTGAGATTGAGAAAACTTGAGCAATGAAATTCTGGACTGAAATGTATCTAAGGCCATTGGACACCTAAATCATTGATTCAAGAAAACAGACACAGTCCAAAACACAAATCTCTAGCTGCCAGCTTGATACACTATAATGCCAAAAGTTTTGGGACGCCTGCCTTTACATGCACATGAACTTTAATGACATCCCATTCTTAATCTGTAGGGTTTAATATGGTGTTGGCCCACCCTTTGCAGCTAGAACAGCTTCAACTCTTCTGGGAAGTCTTTCCACAAGGTTTAGGAGTGTGTTTATGGGAATTTTTGACGATTCTTCTAGAAGCGCATTTGTGAGGTCAGGCACTGATGTTGGACGAGAAGGCCTGGCTCGCAGTCTCCGCTCTAATTCATCCCAAAGGTGTTCTATCAGGTTGAGGTCAGGACTCTGTGCAGGCCAAGTTCCTCCACACCAAACTCGCTCATCCATGTCTTTATGGGCCTTGCTTTGTGCACTGGTGCGCAGTCATGTTGGAACAGGAAGGGGCCATCCCCAAACTGTTCCCACAAAGTTGGGAGCATGAAATTGTCCAAAATGTCTTGGTATGCTGAAGCATTAAGAGTTCCTTTCACTGGAACTAAGGGGCCAAGCCCAACCCCTGAAAAACAACCCCACACCATAATCCCCCCCTCCACCAAACTTTACACTTGGCACAATGCAGTCAGGCAAGTACCATTCTCCTGGCAACCGCTAAACCCAGACTCGTCCATCAGATTGCCAGACAGAGAAGCGTGATTGGTCACTCCAGAGAACACGTCTCCACTGCTCTAGAGTCCAGTGGCGGCGTGCTTTACACCACTGCATCCAACGCTTTGCATTGCACTTGATGATGTAAGGCTTGGATGAGCTGCTCGGCCATGGAAACCCAATCCATGAAGCTCTCTACACACTGTTCTTGAGCTAATCTGAAGGCCACACGAAGTTTGGAGGTCTGTAGCTATTGACTCTGCAGAAAGTTGGTGACTTCTGCGCACTGTGCGCCTCAGCATGTGCTGACTGGCTCTGTGATTTTACGTGGCCTACCATTTTGTGGCTGAGTTGCTGTTGTTCCCAATTGCTTTCACTTTGTTATAATACCTCTAACAGTTGACTGTGGAATATTTACAGTCTATCACGGTACCACACTTGAATTCACTGAGCTCCTGAGAGCGACCCATTCTTTCACAAATGTTTGTAGAAGCATCTGTATGCCTAGCTGCTTGATTTTATACACCTGTGTAAGTGATTGGAACACCTGAATTCAATGATTTGGAGGGGTGTCCCAATACTTGGCAGTATAGTGTAGTTTTCAGTCTGTTTTAAAGTCAACTACAAACCAAGGAACCAGATAAAATCCTTAAAGACAATTTGTTAAATTGTAAATATGCTTCTCTCCTCGCATATTGATGAGATAAAATTATCATTGTGCTAATGGATAGATTCTCTCTGGGTTTTAGTACGTGCTCTGAATTAATTATAGCCTCCAAAATCACTTACGACTAATACCTCCGGCGAGCCTCTGGGAATAACTACCCTAACAAAGACTGTGTTTCAGTTTCTAAATTGCCTAAGCATAAATTGAGAAGAAAAAAATAGAACTTTCTTTGTCCTGATTAGGTGAGTGTCATTCTGAAATTTAGGACGGGGCCATTGAGCTACTAAGATTGACCTATATCAGGTGTTCTTTTGTGCAGCATGACAAAATACAGTTTTGCACTACATGCTGAGACTGTGAAATGTTTTAACCTGCCTGGAATACTAATACTACCAAGCAGTGTTCTGAACATGATTATTAGCGATATTTGCAAATCACAATCATTCATTCATTTGAGCCATAATATATCGAAAAATTATAATGTTAAAGGAATTAAATGCATTTTCGGATCTTGCTGTTATATTTCTTGAGATTAGCTAATTTAGCTTTTTTTGAACTTAAAAAAAATATTTGTAAAAAGGATAATTGTCCATCTGTGTTAAAAACACTTAGTTTCGAGGGGCAGCTATTGCCAGTAGTATAGAGATATAGAGAAGCAGCTCACACAGCAATCACTGTCAAACCAAGTGTCATTTTTGTTGGTCAACACAGCGAATTTGCGTGACCAACTTGAACATGAGGTAACTTTTTCACCCCCACGCAAAACTCCCAAACGCAAAGATTCCTTTTGAAACTACTGGAATTTCCCCCATTCAATTTTGCAGAGCAACAATAAATGTATCCGCATCTTAGATTAACCTCTTTATTTATTTAATTATTTATGGCATTTGTATATTTGTATAATTAAGAAGAATGGCTGAGGTATTATCATGTTGTTCATTTATTGATGTTGCTTTAAAAAGATCCGAGTTGGATAAGTTTGTTACATCAAACTTGTTGCTTTCTTTTTTTGGGTAAAATGTCAGTGTACTGCAGTATATTCGTGCTACAGAAATTAATTGTACATAAATTAAGCTACATTTTGACAAAAGGAGTTAAATTATAAAAATTAAAGCTAAATTTACAATTTTTACAATATTTTTAACTTTTATTTTAACTTATTCTGACTTATTTTAGTTCTGTTCTGTTACTGGGAGAAAGCAACAAACTAGCAACCACACAGAACACCTTAGATTTTCTTTTTCTTGTAAATACTATTCCTAAATTTTAAGTTTGTGTTATCACACCCTAAATGGCCATATAGCACAATGGAATAATGCCAAATCCCTGTCTCCCAATCGCCTTCTCTTACACTCACACATTCAAACTCTCTAGACAAATTCTAATGTGTCACTAGCAGTCATACAGCTGTGAGGAAACTACTGTGCTCAATCTAGATGGGTAATTACAGTCCGATGTTGAGAGACCACTGTCAGAAACTGAGCAGAGTGCCTCTGTTTACTCTGTCAGAACACTGGCATTTACTGTAATTACAGCTCGGCAGTAGAAAACACTATACATAACATTACATCTCAAGCTCACAGTTTGCAGGAGGAAGACTGAGCTGAGTTTTGTGTATATCTCATAATTAATTTTGTTAAAATTGGCCTTCTGATCTACCTTGTACTGCTGTGGATTTATACATTTTGATCCATGTTCTCTTGTAATTGTTACTAGGCAGGGAGCAATAGTAAAATGGCATTACCTAGCACCAAAGCTGTAGCTTTAAGACTTGAAAAAAGGCTCTCATGTTCACTCAAGGAACAAGAAAAGAATTTAATTTACTTCCACATGCACAACATTTGTGCTTCTGAAGCCATTTGCCCAAAACAATATCTTGTAAAAGGGCAAAATCCAAATCGACTCGTCTCGCTTTAGCTGTCTCAAGAGCTAAACCTGCATCCTGTTCTGTAATGCCATATTTTGGATTTTTGCATTCTGGTGTAGTGCCGAAGTCTCTGACCCACCGAATTGTGCGACCCTATTAGGCACTGTATTGAGGTTAGGGTTAGGATTAGGATTGGGTTTAGGAGTAGGTCCGATTATTTCAATTCAGGGTCAAATAATTCAGTGGATCACAGAATTTGGCACAACACCAGAATTTATTTTTAAACAACTGGGCATTAACAAGTGCATTACAGTGTGTGTGCGCGCATGTGAGACAGAGCAAGACAGAGTAAGCATGGGTTTATGAAGATGTATTTGGAGGTTATGTTTTGCTATTGGCCCTCAATATATATATATATATATTTCACCAATCAGCTTTCTTAAGTTCAAAATCACTCTCATTGGTTGATGCTTATTGCTTATTGTTTTGTGTGCAGTGAGCAGAGTGTTATACCTGACAAATATTCTATTAAAAATAAATTAATTTCACCCAAATTTAAAAAAAACTTTTTTTATTTTTCATATCCGCGACTAAAGCTAATGGTGTTTCTGATCAAAAGAGATCCAGAGAAGATGGAACTGCACCACTGGACAATTCTGCTAATACTAAGCAGGGGTGACACCCCAGGATAGCGGGAGACACGAGAAACGGGAGTTAGATCAGTCAGAAATCGATGTAATGGAAGAGGCAACAATGTTGGCGGTGAAAGAGAATATGATTGATCAACTGAATGACATTTGGTCTTAACGTAGCTATGTATGTTAGGCTAGGATTGTCGTTTTGGATATGGCAATTATTCATTTACAAATTAAACACTGCGCAAGAGTGATTGAGGGATAAACATATTGTTGAGCCACCCCACTGATAATGAAATTCTAAGGGGTGAAAAAGATGTTGTCTGAGACAGTTTTCTCCATGGCACATTATAGTCTGCTGACAGCAGGGGGTTTTGCCACTGAGAAACAAGATTTTCTGAAGTGTGGCTGAAGCACTTATGGAGGAAGCTGCACAGACACATTGACTTGACACTGAAATACTAAACAACTAAGTGGGTCAAAACAAAAAGACAAGACTAAATAAATAAATAAATATGGCAAAAACAGGTTGCAAAATATTTACTATTTATTTACAGCTTTATATATATATATACACACACACTTCCTAATATTGTGTTGGTCACCCTTTTGTTGCCAAAACAGCCCTGACCCATCGAGGCATGGACTCCACTAGACCCCTGAAGGTGTGCTGTGGTATCTGGCACCAAGATGTTAGCAGCAGATCCTTTAAGTCCTGTAAGTTGCGAGGTGGGGCCTCCATGGATCGGACTTGTTTGTTCAGCACATCCCACAGATGCTTAATTGGATTGAGATCTGGGGAATTTGGAGGCCAAGTCAACACCTCAAACTCGTTGTTGTGCTCCTCAAACCATTCCTGAACCATTTTTGCTTTGTGGCAGGGAGCATTATCCTGCTGAAAGAGGCCACAGCCACCAGGGAATACCGTTTCCATGAAAGGGTGTACATCAGGGTTTCTTAAACTCGGTCTTGGAGGGCCACTGTCCTGCAGAGTTTATCTCCCACCCTGATCAAACACACCTGAGCAAGCTAATCAAGGTCTTCAGGATCACTAGAAAATCACAGGTAGGTGAGTTTGATCAGGGTTGGAGCTAAACTCTGCAGGACAGTGGCCCTCCAGGACCAAGTTTGAGGAACCCTGGTGTACATGGTCTGCAACAATGCTTAGGTAGGTGGTACGTGTCAAAGTAACATCCACATGGATGGCAGGACCCAAGGTTTCCCAGCAGAACATTGTCCAAAGCATCACACTGCCTCCGCCGGCTTGCCTTCTTCCCATAGTGCATCCTGGTGCCATGTGTTCCCCAGGTAAGCGACACACACGCACCCGGCTATCCACGTGATGTAAAAGAAAACGTGATTCATCAGACCAGGCCACCTTCTTCCATTGCTCCGTGGTCCAGTTCTGATGCTCACGTGCCCACTGTTGGCTCTTCGGCGGTGGACGGGGGTCAGCGTGGGCACCCTGACTGGTCTGTGGCTATGCAGCCCCATACGCAAAAAAACTGCGATGCACTGCGTATTCTGACACCTTTCTATCAGAACCTTTCTAAGCATTAATTTAGCTACAGTAGCTCGTCTGTTTGATCCCACGTGCATCAGTGAGCCTTGGTTGCCCATGACCCTGTTGCCGGTTCACCACTGTCCCTTCCTTGGACCACCTTTGATAGATACTGACCACTGCAGACCGGGAACACCCCACAAGAGCTGCAGTTTTAGAGATGCTCTGACCCAGTCATCTAGTCATCACAATTTGGCCCTTGTCAAACTCACTCAAATCTATGCTTCATGCTCTATGTTTCTTCTTTGATGGCTGCTTCACTTGGAAATAGGTCATAATACTATAGTAAAGTTGGTCACAACTTCCCTTTCATGCTGATCACATGAGCAACCTCATGCTGTAGATAATCACTAATGATGTTGTGCTTCTGATTTGGAAAAACAGCACAACAATGTGAGTGGGATATTGCTTTTGTACACCAATTCAATAAACCAGAAGTATGTTAATTAACTTACATTTCAGATGCAGGGTTGCCAGTTGTCTGTTTTTGCTTTGCCAAAATATATTCTGATTCTGTACAAAGCCTATAGAACCGTTGCAACACAATGTGTTTAGTTAAATGAATGATTGAATGACTCACTCATAAAAACAATCTGAGTAATACAAATACTCAGTAATACTGAGTAGTCCCACTGCTGTTGGGGTCCTTTATCAGCACTCTTGGAACACCTCAGATTCAGAGACCAGAACTAACTGTTGTATTAAATCTATTAACTTTATAGGGAATGAAAAATTACATCAAATTGAACCACAGAAAACAAGGTTTTAACAGAAAGTTCTAACACAGTTACGAAACTGTCTGAACTTTTTCTCCATCCATCTAGCTCTCCAACCAAGTTCTAAGAAACACTTTTGGTACACCATATATTACTTTTCATTCAGTTATGTTTATAATTCACACTTCAACTTGTACCGCAGCTGGAAGTACTTCATCCTGTGCTGATGATATCAAAGCACTTTGAGAGCATCTATGCCTTGCACTTAACAAGAGACCTCTAAGCCTTTAATGTACCTAGTATAGCCACTAAAGTATATACCAGGAGGAGAAAGAGTACGTAAGAGGCCTCAGTTCCAGCAGCTTGTAAGAGTCGCTGTGTGATGCCTCACTTAACTAGTGCACTGGGGGGATTTTCCCCATGGTGGTTCATAGATGGCATGGAGGGAAAGTTTATTACACTGTCATTAAGAATGCAACTGGGCATCTAGACTTAGCCACTGTTTTTCACGCAGAGCCCACAGACACGATAAGCGTCATTTACGGTGTCATGTCCCCATTCTTTTTTTGCCATTGCCGATTTTGTCCCTATTACTTTATGAAATAGCTCACAGCAGGGATTTATCTAATACAGAGGAAGCATCTCATGTTGTTGAGCAAAAGTTTTCATTTCATTCTTGATAAATAGCAATAATAGGGTGGCAATACAGAGATGATTGTTTGTTTTTTATTTTTAATGTTTTGTTGTTATGAGTCATGGAAAATGATCTCTCCAGCACACAGCTCTGTTAGCCATCCAAAACAGTCTGTCTCTTTGTCAAACATTGAGACTTTAATTGCAACCTTGTTTCATGCAATTGTGATTTATCTCACAATGTGCCTTTGTTTCCTGTAATTGCAAGTTTTTTTCTCATAATTGCTATTATATTTCTCGTAGTTTGTGACATCTTTTAATTGCGACTTTCCTTGTGTCCAAATATGCCTACTTCCCCACTATGCAACCCCTCTGGCAGAATGAGCCCTAACTCCTAGAGGCGAAGCTTGACCGCGCACCTCATAGGCTAGAGCAATGGCTTCCCTCACCCAGTGTGACATTGTTTGCTTGGTGGCGGCCGCCCCCGGTTGGGGCCCCCATAGCAAATGAAAAGATTTCATGAGATTTCAATGAGGCCATGGGAGAGGAGTTGTGAATGGTAGTGAATCAATAAAATTACAGAATAGGTTAAATGACAATTCTAATGACAATGTCCAAATTTCATTCATACTATGAGGAACATACTTTTTTAATCGTTGCCAAGTTCCTCATCAAATGTATTAGCTATTCAAACAGTATGTGTGATTTTGGACGTAGTTTCTGTCTCGAAATTGGTCAAGTGCCTTGTGGGCTAGAGCAATGGCATCCCTCACCCAGTGTGACATTGTTTGAGGATGCGATCAGAGGGTGCTTCCCGACTGAAGCCCCATCAATCAGGACGTGGCAAGCCGATATGGCGGCCACAAATACCCTGAAAGTAACGGGGCATGTGTCTGCTGATAACTTTTCCTGCAGAAACTCCAGCACTGAAACAATCTGGCAGTGAACTGGGTCTGCACGCCGGGCAGTACACCACCTTTCAAAGACACCCCATTTAAGGGCATAGATCCTTCTTGTAGAGGCACTCAGAATAGTCTGTACGACATCAGCTGGAAGCCCAGCATCTCTCAGTTGGTCCTCCTCAGGGGCCAAACGCGAAGGTTCCAAAGCTCGGGCTGAGGATTAAATTTTGTCCCCTGTGCCTGAGACAGAAGGTCCCTCCTGTTCGGAATCGCCCAGGGCGAGCCATTGAGGAGGGATATTATCTCTAAGAACCGGCCAATGAGCCACACCATCAATAAGAAGCAAGACCCTTGTTGGCAGACCTTGGCCAGGACTCCAGGGAGCAGAACGATCGATGGAAACGCATACAGGTGCAGGCTGGGCTTACGCCATGGCATCTAGACCCAGGGGGGCATTGAGAAGTAGAGGGGTCATTGCGCTGTCTCTTGAAAGACGAAGAGGTCCCAAATCGACCTGAGGCATCCTCGTATAACCGCGCAATGTATATGGTTAACTCCTCATGGAGTTCTTCAAAGAAGGGGAGAGACAGTCGCTCAGGCCCCTCCCCGTGGCCACGGGAGAGAAATCTATCCTCTAACTTTGAGCACTTAGGGGTCTCTTGTTCCGGTGGGTCCAGTTGTAACCTGGCTACTGCACGAGTCACCATCTTGAGTAGTACCTCTTGCGCTTTTATCAACGCAGGAGGAACACTCCTCAACAAATCCATCTCGACAGAAACAAGAAATGCAGCGTCCTCTGCCTGATCCGAAGAATTTGTTGGGGCGCGCTTCAGAATTGGATGTGAGAACATCCCGATCTGGAGAGGGAGCAAGAGAATAGTGCTCGCACTCGCCACGCTCGAACGCAAGAGCAGCATGCTCTTCCCCCAAACACTCAAAGCAGAACTCATGTGTATCATAATCAGGAATGGGCCGTGAACACGGAGGCACGCATCTCCTGACGGTTTGCGACATGATGTTCTCTTTTTTTTTTCTGTTTTTCACACTGAGAAAATTCTGCACATTGACAACTGAAACTCTAACTCCTAACAAAGTGGACAGATAGAGAGTGTAGCACACACACACAATGCAGTCTCTGAAGACAAAGAAACCTGAAGGCGCACCTGTTTCACATCTATTTATAGCCTCTCACGAGCACGCATTCCAATGATGTGAGGTTATTTAAAGCTAGAGGTTATTTAAAGCCAAGTTCTTGGCCTGTTTGCCACACATACTTCACAACCGGTCAAACAAAGATGTTTTCCCATAGCGCATGGCGCAGCATTGATAGCTTTTGAAAGGGAATGCAAAGTTTCTTGGAAAACGCAAACATTTCTCGCAAAGTTTCTCGGGGGACTGCAAAACATTTGTGAGAGAACACCAAAGGATTGACTTATTATTTTGCCTCCATCTCATATTTTTTTCCACAACCATGTCCCTTTAGGGGCTCCGTAGAAGCAGGATTTAAGAGAATCAGTTGAGTTTCTTCTGAAAATAATCTTCTGAAAATAATCTTCTGAAATAATCTTTCATAACCGGCCTGTTGGGATTTCTTACAGCTCCACAACTTTGCAGTCAAATTGTATGATTGGTTTGGGCCTTCAATCAACATATAATTCTGAACAATTTACTGCCGTGTGAAACTTGAAATAAGTGAGCTCTAAACTTTACCCTGAATTTATATTTATTATTTGCAATTACTTTTTTATTTAACTACTGACCCGTTTGTCATATTTCTCAACACCCTGAAAAAATAAATATCACATTGCTGATCACATATTTCAGTAACACTTTATAATAACTCACGCTATGAATCATTAGTTAAGCATTAGTAAATAGTTCATTCATCATTTATAAAGCATTAATAGACATTAATAAACAGTTTATAAATGCAGCCATATCTATAATGTCTTTAATTATTTTGTTCTTTTTTGTTCATTTAGTTGCTATTTGTTAATTTTATATGATGTAGTACTTGATTTAGAAATGATGAATTGATCATTAATAAAGTATGAAAATACAATTATTAAAGACATTATATATATATGCTTATAAATCAAGAACAAATCTGCATTTAATGTCTATTAATTCTTTATAAATTATGAATTAACTATTTACTGATGCTTAACTAATGCTTCATAGCATGCAGTTATTATAAAGTGTTACCCATATTTCTTTAAATTATATATTTCAGGCACAGTTTGCTAATAAATAGGACTATTACAAACCATTCCACATGGTTTCCCACTGCTGATCCGTTGTCATTTTATTTCTCATCCGAACCTCAGTGCCAGGAAGCTGCCATATTCTTTTTAAAAAGTGTATTTACAAGACCAGCAGACTAATCTTTCAAAAGCATGAAAATCGATGCCCTTCTCGGCCCCCCTCTGCGTGAATTATGCACAGTATCACACTTTGCTTGGCGAGTGCAGAGGACTGATCTAATATGCCTTGACCCGCTAATGTTAGAGCAGCGAGGAAGTTCAAGGCTTTGCCAACGTGGCATTAAATATGTGTTTAGGAGAAATTGAGGCGCAAAGTAGTGCATTAACCTGTCCGGTAGGTAAGAACACATAGACTTTCATGTTTTCACAATTTTGTAATAAAATAGATTATTTGAGCCCATTTTACAAGAAAATACAACCCCAATTCCAAAAAAATTTGGGACGCTGTGTAAAATGTAAATAAAAACAGAATGAAATGATTTGCAAATCTCATGAACCCATATGTTATTCACAATACAACATAGAAAACATATCAAATGTTTAAACTGAGGAAATGTACCATTTTAAGTAAAAAATAAGGTCATTTTGAATTGGGACGGGGGAAACAAAAGGCTGGAAAAGTAAGTGTTACTAAAAAGAAACAGCTGGAGAAAAATTTTGCAACTAGTTAGGTTAATTGGCAACAGGTCAGTAACATGATTGGGTATAAAAAGACTATCTTAGAGAGGCAGAGTCTCTCAGAAGTAAAGATGGGCAGAGGTTCACCAATCTGTGAAAAACTGCATCTACAAATTTCAGAATAATATTTCTCAATGTAAGATTGCGATGACTTTGAATATCTCATCATCTACAGTACATAATATCATCAAAAGATTCAGAGAATCTGGAGAAATATCTGTGTGCAAGAGTGATCAAGGGTGAAAATCAATATTGGATGCCTGTGATCTTCAGGCCCTCAGGCAGCACTGCGTTAAAAACAGGCATAATTCTGTAATGGATATTAGAAAATGAGACTCAGAAATGCATCCAGAAATTATTATCTGTGTACACAGTTCGCTGTGCCATTCACAAATGCAGGTTAAAGCTCTATCAAAGCTCTATAATTCTGTGGTCAGACGAATCGAAATTCTTTTTGGAAACCATGGACGCTGTGTCCTCTGGACTAAAGAGGAGAGTGACCATCCGGCTCGTTATCAGCACTCCATTCAAAAGCCTGCATATCTGATGGTATGGGGGTGCATTAGTGCCTATGGAATGAACAGCTTGCACATCTGGAAACTTATGCTTCCATCCAGGTCTTTTTCAGGAAAGGCCTTGCATATCTCAGCAAGACAATGCTTTACTGCATACTGCGTCTATTACAACAGCATGGTTTCGTAGTAGAAGAGTCCGGGTGCTGAACGCTTTTCAACGCCAATTGAAAACACTTGGTGCATCATAAAATGAAAAATATGACAAAGACCCATGACTGTTGAGCAGCTAGAGTCCTGTATCAGACACGAATGGGACAGCATTCCTCTCTTGTATTTGTAGAATCTATAGCAGAGATGAGGATTATCCACATCAAGCAGAGATCCTGGGAGACAGATTCAGGCAGAGAGCGTACAAGGATGAGTGGATTCAATCTGCTGAAGCACACAGTTACTCTTCTCAACAAGATTGCCTGGTCAAGAGATCTAAATGTAAAGAACAGCGAGTTATTTGCTTTATCCAATATTCTTCATTGCCAAAAAACATTGAAGGTATAATTCAGAAATACTGGTACATTGTTGAGAGCGACCCCAATCTACAATTGATTTTTCGCAAAACCACCTTGTGTGGTCTACAATAGCCCTCCAAATCAATGTAATATGCTGGTAAGGGTGGATCTATCTGTTCCTCAGCCAACACATTTTGGTAATTATAACCAAAGGTTGTCAACAATGCAATTTTTCGTATAAAACACAAACTTTTAATCATCCCTGTCTGGGAAAAATTAAGATCCGAGGAACGATTTCCCTTGTGGCCTTTGTTGCATGGGCAAAACAAGCAGACAGCTTAAATCTTGTATTGCCGAGCATCGAAGTGCCATCAGGCATCATAACCCTAAAAGTCCAGTAGCACAATTTTTTTTTTATTTGAGACAATCGATTTCTACTTTGCAATATATTGGCATTGAAGCAGTCAAATTACCTCAAAGAGGTTGTGGTATTAACAAATTGCTTTTAAAATGCATATTTGATTTACACTTTGCATATATGATCAATTAATGGTCTTGACGAAGAGTTTGATATTCGCCCTTTTCTTCAATAATGGTATTGATTTGTATGTTTGGATTTATTACATAATTTCTGTTTGTTTTTTGTTGTTGTTGGTGTGTATATAATGTAATATAATATAATATATAATATATATACACTCACCTAAAGGATTATTAGGAACACCTGTTCAATTTCTCATTAATGCAATTATCTAATCAACCAATCACATGGCAGTTGCTTCAATGCATTTAGGGGTGTGGTCCTGGTCAAGACAATCTCCTGAACTCCAAACTGAATGTCAGAATGGGAAAGAAAGGTGATTTAAGCAATTTTGAGCGTGGCATGGTTGTTGGTGCCAGACGGGCCGGTCTGAGTATTTCACAATCTGCTCAGTTACTGGGATTTTCACGCACAACCATTTCTAGAGTTTACAAAGAATGGTGTGAAAAGGGAAAAACATCCAGTATGCGGCAGTCCTGTGGGCGAAAATGCCTTGTTGATGCTAGAGGTCAGAGGAGAATGGGCCGACTGATTCAAGCTGATAGAAGAGCAACTTTGACTGAAATAACCACTCGTTACAACCGAGGTATGCAGCAAAGCATTTGTGAAGCCACAACACGCACAACCTTGAGGCGGATGGGCTACAACAGCAGAAGACCCCACCGGGTACCACTCATCTCCACTACAAATAGGAAAAAGAGGCTACAATTTGCACGAGCTCACCAAAATTGGACAGTTGAAGACTGGAAAAATGTTGCCTGGTCTGATGAGTCTCGATTTCTGTTGAGACATTCAGATGGTAGAGTCAGAATTTGGCCTAAACAGAATGAGAACATGGATCCATCATGCCTTGTTACCACTGTGCAGGCTGGTGGTGGTGGTGTAATGGTGTGGGGAATGTTTTCTTGGCACACTTTAGGTCCCTTAGTGCCAATTGGGCATCGTTTAAATGCCACGGCCTACCTGAGCATTGTTTCTGACCATGTCCATCCCTTTATGACCACCATGTACCCATCCTCTGATGGCTACTTCCAGCAGGATAATGCACCATGTCACAAAGCTCGAATCATTTCAAATTGGTTTCTTGAACATGACAATGAGTTCACTGTACTAAAATGGCCCCCACAGTCACCAGATCTCAATCCAATAGAGCATCTTTGGGATGTGGTGGAACGGGAGCTTCGTGCCCTGGATGTGCATCCCACAAATCTCCATCAACTGCAAGATGCTATCCTATCAATATGGGCCAACATTTCTAAAGAATGCTTTCAGCACCTTGTTGAATCAATGCCACGTAGAATTAAGGCAGTTCTGAAGGCGAAAGGGGGTCAAACACAGTATTAGTATGGTGTTCCTAATAATCCTTTAGGTGAGTGTATATATATATATATATATATATATATATACACTATATTGGCAAAAGTTTTGGGATGCCTGCCTTTACATGCACATGAACTTTAATTACATCCCATTCTTAATCCGTAGGGTTTAATATGGAGTTGGCCCACCCTTTGCAGCTATAACAGCTTCAGCTCTTCTGGGAAGTCTTTCCACAAGGTTTAGGAGTGTGTTTATGGGAATTTTTGACGATTCTTCTAGAAGCGCATTTGTGAGGTCAGGCACTGATGTTGGATGAGAAGGCCTGGCTCACAGTCTCTGCTCTAATTCATCCCAAAGGTGTTCTATCGGGTTGAGGTCAGGACTCTGTGCAGGCCAGTCAAGTTCCTCCACACCAAACTCACTCATCCATGTCTTTATGGACCTTGCTTTGTGCACTGGTGCGCAGTCATGTTGGAACAGGAAGGGGCCATCCCCAAACTGTTCCCACAAAGTTGGGAACATGAAATTGTCCAAAATGTCTTGGTATGCTGAAGCATTAAGAGTTCCTTTCACTGGAACTAAGGGGCCAAGCCCAACCCCTGAAAAACAACCCCACACCATAATCCCCCCTCCACCAAACTTTACACTTGGCACAATGCAGTCAGGCAAGTACCGTTCTCCTGGCAACCGCCAAGCCCAGACTCGTCCATCAGATTGCCAGACAGAGAAGCGTGATTCGTCACTCCAGAGAACACGTCTCCACTGCTCTAGAGTCCAGTGGCGGCATGCACACAAAAGTGCTGCAAGCATTGAATTTGCTTTGTGTAATGAGGATAAATATGTTAAATATACTTTAATCTCACTTTATTAAGCAATGTCTGCAAATACTGCACACAAAAGTGCTGCAAGTGTTCTTTGCATTGAATTCGCTTTGTGTAATGAGGATAAACTATAAATAAGGAATACAGCAAGGCATTGTGAGATTCTTCAACTCTGATCTCTCTAACCTAAATACTTGTTTTTAGGACATAACAAATTTGGGCCAGTACATTGCCTGCAGCGCAAGTCTTTCTTACTTTACTCTGTCAAAAGCAGAACGTCCAGGACTTGCGCTCTTGAGTGTCCTTTAGAAGATAAGCACATTACAGCGCTCCAAAGAAAAGCAGAAGGTTATCAGTCTCAAAGACAAAGGGTTCATTTTAGTCCAAGTGGATGTTGGCGAATTAAGTAAGGTCACAAGGAACAGGCCTGTTCCCAGTGGCTTCCTTCAAAATTTAATTAGCAAAAATCGGACATTCTTTTTAGGCTTTGGGTTAGATTAATTCTACTCTATGAATTTTTCTTTTGTCTGCATTCAACCAGGAGATTAATGTGTATTAGCCTCTTGCTGAATACCCGCTGTTTACCTCTGAGCTCTAGCATACTTTAATCATTTTCTTTTGAAAGGAAGCGAAAAGCCAGTGAGTGGTTTTCTAAAAAAAGGCACACCATGGCAGTGCACCACTAATGATAATGCAGGACTATCCTTAGGCTGAAGATAAAGGCAAAGATTCTTGGATTTGTGTTGAGCTAAAATATATTATTTCAAAAGCATGAGCTACTGCCAGCTTATCTCAACATAATAAATAGTAAATGCACACGACTCTGCTTAGATCAGTGGTGTCAAAGGAACTGCCCACCTTTAAAGTTTTTATGTGTTGCTCAGGAAATAATGACATGGACAGATACAAGAACAAATATTTCATGTAAAAAGTGAATTTCACATTTGTTTCTAAGTGATAACATGACATGAAACTTGTGTGTCCCGCATTTTCATGTCACTACCGAAACAGTATATGTTTTAGTCCATTGGCTGAGAGTACGCCCCTACATTTTTGATCAGGAAATATTTCTGTGTCCCTCTCTCTTATAGCTACATGGTGAGTCGATACGTAGGTCCCATCATTTTGGGGTAAATGTGTTCAAAAGTCTTAAAATCTGTGTGTAACTTTAAGAAACGTCACAACCAAACACCTTTTTTTTCTGCAATTAAGCACACTTAAGTGTTATTCCATTAAATTTTGTTTTTATGTGTGTTCAGAACTGTGCTAGCTAACCATGTGCTGATTAGCATCTTTGAGCTAGGCTCAAAAGTATCTAAAATTGTCACTACCGAAACAGTCACGACCGAAACGTGGTGAAGTTTCGGTTGTGACCTCATTTTTTGGGGGTGTTATTCCATACATTTAAGTGATGTGTGTACAACTGTTCAGAACTGTGCACCTAACCATGTGCTGTTTAGCATCTTTGAGCTAGGCTCAAACCCACAAAGCAATTTTTTTACGTTTTAGTGTTGGTACCGATTTTCAGCCTTAAGTAAACCAGAAACCCCAAAACTGAGCCACACCTGAGCCTTATCTACACTGTAAAAAAAGAAAAAAAAGAAAAAAAGAAAGTCAGCTACGGGTGCCAAACAAAAAACATAAAATTAAAGTATCCTAATTTAAACAAAGTGCAGAAAACTGAATTTTTCATTTAACGTTTTATAGCAAAACACTGTTGTTTTACAGGTATACTAAATGAACTACATGCATGAATTAATGTAATTATATGTCACTGCATCAACTACACTCTTAAATAAAGCAACATGCAGCATAACACTAATGTTTTCTAGCCCATCCTGGACTGACGCACAGGATCTACTCTTAAGCACAATGGTGACCCACAAAACAGACAATAGAGAAACCCTTTAAATCCCAACAGAACATTAAACAATAACAGATCTCTCAAGATCTCAGCATTGTAAGGTCCATCCATTAGCCCAAAAACGGAATCTAACGGCTTGGTTGAAGGATTCTGCGTGTAAGCCTTTTCAGCATTTCTGTTAAATTCACTTAATTTATTAACATCTAATTTTAAATCTGACTCCATGAATAAAGTGATCTGACTCCAATTTTATGTGACTTCGTTCAATTTGTTACGTTCGTAATTTAACAGCTGATGATTCGTTGTGATTTAATTTGGATCGTTGATTTTTCTTAGTATCTCTTATTTTCAAATATTCGTTCATCAAGGGACCCGATATCGCACAGAAACAGACGCGTCGCGAGTCGCGTGTTCACGAACACAAACTGGCCAGTTCTGATATTAGTCAGAGGAATGCAGAGTGAATATTTTACCTTGATGTGGTCGCACACGCTTACTCAACAAAAAGTGTAATTTGATTAATAGACACGAGAGCTGCAACGTGCTAATACAGTAATAGTCAGAAATCAGATTACCCCGCATGCTGCGCTCCATGCTTCAGTCATGGGGTCCTCGGTTTGATCTATTCTGGCACAAGATTTGCGGAAATAAAGGACTCCACATTGATCCATACTAGAATAATGATTTCAGAATAATACAAGATAAATCAAGATTCACATTTATTTTGGCCAGACAGAACTTACATAAAGATAATGAAACACGAATCCATGGTACACAACTTTCAGCATAAAAATATAAAATACAATTACAAATTAACATGAAAATAGTTTCAAAGAGTCATTATATCTGGCACTGTACATACAGTGTGTGTGAGTGCCTCTCGGACACTAACGCAGCACTGCATGGGGGCTCTGGCTACAGAATGTTCCCCAATGGCAGCTCTGCCACCCTTCCTTAAATACCCAGACCAGAACAAAGGGTTGTAAATATCTGAAACACAAACACCTGGTTTCGGGGGAGAGGATCAGATATCTTCTGAGACTACTCAAAAGGAGAACAGAATTCTCATAAGTTTCAATCTTTCTCATCCTACCAGTGACAGCAGTGAAGTTGAGACCATTTTACTAATCACACTGAGACCTTTAAAAAGATACCACACATAAAAGGGGAAAAACAATAGATTAACAAGATACATCATCTGTGGTATATTTGCATTCTGTGACTTGAATCAGAGGGAAGGGAGTCGGTGAGGGAGAGGGGGAGAAGGTTTGGGCAGGCCGATGTCCTACACTCTTTCTGTGAGATCTTCTCTCCAGATTAGTGAGTTTTATTGTTCTATTGCAGGGGGTTGGATCTTCAGCTTTTGTCTTAGCAGTAAAACCGATTCTTACAGACGGCCCCTGGCCCCTTGGGACAAATTCAAATTAGTTCCCAAGGGGACATATTTGGACATTCCCTGTTTCCATATTTTGGATGTTGTTTCCGGACTGTTCGTGGTGCTGATCCTTGAGTTAACAGCACGAGTCAATGGGTGCAAGAATCAAGTAGTCACCTGAAATAACAACATTAAGACAGGCTGAACATGAAGATGAAAACACTGCAAAATGCACCTCTGTGACTGTGCCCTTTAGGTGTAGGCGTACTGTGCTGACTGGGTGCTGTAGCAATGGTGCATGATCCTGTTGGTCAGGTTTGCTTCCACCTGCACTTGATTGTGATGGTTCTCAGTCTGTAGAATGACTTGTTGTCCCAAGTCTGTTGTGTTAGTTAGCATGAGCAGAAAGTGTCAGTGGAAAGTGTCTTTACACTTTGAGGAAACATCTGTGTCCTCCCCAGGATGCTTAGCTATAGCTGACCCTTTGAGAAGTCCTCGGTCACCTTCAAGCAGAAGGTTTGGTTTGCCGGGTAGGTCAGATCTCCATGGGTGAAGGAATCGTTTCACTGATGATGCTCCATTGTGTGTGAGACACCTGAACAACTTCTGATTAACCATGCAATAATTTGAACACTGATGAATTTGTGGTTATTGTGACATGGGAAAAGAGAGTTGTTGGATAAACACAAGAACATAAAAATAACAACACATGATACTCTCATGTCAGAAGTGTGAGTGGTAAATAAGGTCTCATTTCTCAGTGTCCTATATCTAGTGGGTAGGTCTCATTTGATCACCAGATTCTTCACTACCACTGTGACATGGAAGTGGAATTTAAACGTGGTCTGGATGAATTAAAGGAAGGGTAACAAAACATCAATATAACTAGTATCTTTACCAGCAGTATGCATAATTAAGATATATGACATAATTAAACATGGAAATACACAATTTAATAATTGCCATTATAAAATTGTCTATATTAGCTGTTTTAATTGCAAATCATTACTAAAAGCTAATGTTTCAATCAGATCACTTATAGAATGAGATTTACAGAAGCAGAGATTTAAATCTCTAGTTTAGCTTTTGCACTCATCTTCTGTGCATTTGATGTGCAGGCTAAGTCACACTCAATAATGCCGGTCTTACTGGAAATTGTTTAATTAATTGATAGAAATGCCTGCATTCCAGATCTAACTCTTTAGATATATTTTTATTGTCATTAGTCATATGTTGGAAACTAGGGGGCCCTCCCAGTTTGAAACAATGCTAAGGACTGGACATAATACACATTTTGTCCATCAATTCACTGATCAATTAATTGTCAATCAGTTGATGTGTGACTATAGCCATGCACATGTCTTATGCATCTTACAGTGTTTACATACAGGAAGTTGACATGGCTGTAAGCCGTAAAATTATTCAACATAACTGAAAAAGAATTATGAAAATAATTCCCCTTGTCCTATATGTATGAAGGTAAATAATGTTTGATAGATTTGCAGTATGTGAATGATTTTGGCCTGGATAGTCCTATGATCTATGCCAGGTAGAGATGTTGTGTGGTTGTAGAATTAAGGGTGTGTGTTGTGTATGTTGTGTATAGGAGATGGGTGGTGTCTATCCTACCATAATCTGTGTTGTATAATTTAGTTCCAGTTTTAAACTGGGAAGCCATGTAGCTATGTGTGCTGTAGGGTGTGAATGGCCTCTTGAAGTCTCTTCACTCCCATCTCCTACATGTTAAGTTGTGTGTGTGTCCTGGCTGATGCAGGCCAGCCCAGTCCCTGTGGAATCTGGGTCTGAAGAGTGGCAGCCATCAGCCTGAAAGGAAAACAAACACAGAGAGAGAAACACAGTCTAATATTGAACCTTTACACAAATTTCATTAAGATAGGTGGTGCTATCTGATTTTTTCTTTAATGGTCTTAGCCAGACAGTTGTTTAGATGGCTTTAACCTGTTAAGGTTTTATGCCATTATGAGAAAATTTATTTTAGTTTACAAAGACATTGATCATCATCATGATCATGTTTCTGTAAAGGAAAAAGGTCAAATAAACTGATTTATAATGGTCAGTTCTGACTGCTGGTGTGTAAGCACAGTCAAACATGTTGCACCTTAAGCTGCTGTTGCAGTTGAGTTTACACAAACTGCTTTGTTGATAGCATTATCACACCCAGGTCCCCTGGGGGGAATCTCTTTAAATAATGCTGTTTACTCAAGCCAGATCTGTGTTTAGAGCATCAGATCACCAGGTGTGGTGCTGTGCCGTTTGTTTAAGATTTGGTATTTACGGCACCATTCAAACACTTGACCATTTGGATCTCTGTGGTCTGTAAACCCTGTGGAGTTAATGCCTGAGGTTAACATAACACACAACTTTCATTACATTTCCAGTAAAATAACTTCCCCGATCAGATCCCATGTAATCTGACGCTCCCAGAGAGGAGTTTTCTAACGCTTGCGCTCCTTTGTTTTGGTTTTATTACAATGGAAAACTTGCACCTCCCCGTTCTCACTGGGTTCCAGATCACTGAAATGTAAATTCTTAGGCCTTGAATGAATTCGGCCTACTCAAGTTACAGCAATCAGGTTAATCATTTTAACTGGGCATTGTAATTTTTCTCATTAAAGATTCTTGCACAAGTAGAAGGTAAAGAAGTTCTTTCTCTTTAGTTTTTTCATTTCAGTTTTCTTTCTTAAGAGTTCTTTCTCTAACCATCTATATTCTCCTTCCCATCATTTCAACACTAGTAGTGCTCTTACCTGCACATCCCACACATCCATCTTTCTCCCTTCTGATCCTTTTTCTACTTCTTCAACATTCTTTCCTCTTCTAAATAATGCTTAATAATAATGAGATTAAAAGCCATTTGTGGCCATTATGATATAATCTACATTATAATGTGATCATAACATAAATCATATTCTATACTATAAATATAGTATAAATTAAACATTTTATTTGTTGGTCTCAAGAAGGTCCCTGCTGAGTAATTTGTCCAGAATGACTCGTTATCATCTCACTGATCTTTTAGAAGGCACACCTTTGATTGGCCCTGAAGCTACAGATGTGCTGGCATGTGCATTGTGTGCACAGCAACAAGATCAAACTGGAAACCAGTTATAAACTTAGTTGCTGTGGACATTCAATAAACTGCAAACACTGAGCGCACGGGTCAAATCATTACTCAATTTAAAGATTTTTGTGACTACCATATAGAATTGGGCACAATTTTCTTGTTCTGGGCTGAGATATTATCAGTTGCATTCTTTAGAGAATCTATTTGCATATGAAAAGAAAGGTTTGACAAACACGGGTCTGAGGGAGAGCCAAAAGTTTACTTTTGGTCTGCTAATTGTGTAAACACACACAAGTGTAGCGATTGCAAGGTCTGAACTAAGACCAAGGTAAAACGTTATATTTTATAAGACATTTTTAATTGTTACATCAGCCCTGAACCGATTTTGTCCACCTTCACATTTTACACATAAAGGATTCCAGTGAGATGTTTTCACTGATATGTTTTAGCTCATCTAATCACAAGATTTCATTAACAAGTTCGCGTGACCATTTGCTCTTTTTCCGTGTTGCAACGTTGTTAAAGCAACGCAAATAAACAAATGTAACTGGACATTTTTTCCTCAGACTTTATGTTTTAATTTACGGGCCTCTTTTGAGTACCAAAATAAAATTTGGATGATGTTATTCCAGTTTAGGTTTCCTCTCTTGCTGCGTAGGCAAACAAGGAGAAATTTAAAGCAAGAGATATTATTTCTACTCTACACTGCTGCTTTCATGTCCCTGATAAGCAATGTGGTTGTCTAATTCTCAAGCCCTGTCGCGGTATTCAGTATATACTCCCAACATTTCTAAAAGGCAAATAAGAATGGACTTACCATAACAGCTGAAGAAAGAGATGGAAATCAAACCTCTTGCTTGTTGCAATCCCAATATTTCGCTGAAAAGGCACTCGCAACCTGGAGATCACGGAGGGCCGGGTCACCACTTTGTAAGGTCCATCCATTAGCCCAAAAACGGAATCTAACGGCTTGGTTGAAGGATTCTGCGTGTAAGCCTTTTCAGCATTTCTGTTAAATTCACTTAATTTATTAACATCTAATTTTAAATCTGACTCCATGAATAAAGTGATCTGACTCCAATTTTATGTGACTTCGTTCAATTTGTTACGTTCGTAATTTAACAGCTGATGATTCGTTGTGATTTAATTTGGATCGTTGATTTTTCTTAGTATCTCTTATTTTCAAATATTCGTTCATCAAGGGACCCGATATCGCACAGAAACAGACGCGTCGCGAGTCGCGTGTTCACGAACACAAACTGGCCAGTTCTGATATTAGTCAGAGGAATGCAGAGTGAATATTTTACCTTGATGTGGTCGCACACGCTTACTCAACAAAAAGTGTAATTTGATTAATAGACACGAGAGCTGCAACGTGCTAATACAGTAATAGTCAGAAATCAGATTACCCCGCATGCTGCGCTCCATGCTTCAGTCATGGGGTCCTCGGTTTGATCTATTCTGGCACAAGATTTGCGGAAATAAAGGACTCCACATTGATCCATACTAGAATAATGATTTCAGAATAATACAAGATAAATCAAGATTCACATTTATTTTGGCCAGACAGAACTTACATAAAGATAATGAAACACGAATCCATGGTACACAACTTTCAGCATAAAAATATAAAATACAATTACAAATTAACATGAAAATAGTTTCAAAGAGTCATTATATCTGGCACTGTACATACAGTGTGTGTGAGTGCCTCTCGGACACTAACGCAGCACTGCATGGGGGCTCTGGCTACAGAATGTTCCCCAATGGCAGCTCTGCCACCCTTCCTTAAATACCCAGACCAGAACAAAGGGTTGTAAATATCTGAAACACAAACACCTGGTTTCGGGGGAGAGGATCAGATATCTTCTGAGACTACTCAAAAGGAGAACAGAATTCTCATAAGTTTCAATCTTTCTCATCCTACCAGTGACAGCAGTGAAGTTGAGACCATTTTACTAATCACACTGAGACCTTTAAAAAGATACCACACATAAAAGGGGAAAAACAATAGATTAACAAGATACATCATCTGTGGTATATTTGCATTCTGTGACTTGAATCAGAGGGAAGGGAGTCGGTGAGGGAGAGGGGGAGAAGGTTTGGGCAGGCCGATGTCCTACACTCTTTCTGTGAGATCTTCTCTCCAGATTAGTGAGTTTTATTGTTCTATTGCAGGGGGTTGGATCTTCAGCTTTTGTCTTAGCAGTAAAACCGATTCTTACAGCATCTTCATTTATTACAATCCAGACTTTATTTCTTTCATAATAAAGTTCTTATTGAGAATTAACAGAGCTTTAGATGTTGATGTTTTATTGAAAATAATAATTAGATATGGTGATCATCATTATGGTGATCAGTATTTGCTTTAGTTGGGCTCTTGACTCTTGTGTTTTTAACATTACTTTTTATCTGGCTGCTTTAATTGTGTGTCTCTGATACACATTTGTTATGGCAAAAAAATAAAAATAAAAATAAAAAAATGCACAAGAAAATCGTATCAGATAATGTTGGTCACTTTTTAGTGATGATCTAGTCATCATTTAGTGGCCTGATTCACTACTACCAGAGGCTCTTATTTAATTGTTTAATATTAATTGTTAATTTCACATGCTAATACTACTGCAGATATTCCTGCAGTGATGTGATACTCTGAAAGATTTTATGAAGTCATTATGCAGAAAATGTTTTGACAGGATCGTTTTGACTAACACAGACATCAAGAATCAGTGTATAAATCTCAACAATGGTGAAAATAAAAAAAATTCAGATCAGCTCTGAACGTCACAAAACAAGCTACTGAAGTCACAAAAAAACTTTGTTTGTTGTCACCATTGTTGAGATTCATATGTTAATCCTTGATGTCTCTGTGCACCTAAAAATACAGCTCAAAACATTTTCTGTATAATGACTTAAACTTAGCTACTTTTTATGGAAAGTAATGTGTTACTTTTGTGTTACTTATTCTCATCTGGGCTGGGCTTGCTTGTTTGTTTTTTAATAACAAAGAGAACAAAAGTTCCTTCATAAAGGCCCTTTAACACCAGAAGTGAAATGAATAAGCGCCCCAGGCTGAAGGAAATGCGAAATCACGCTGTACAGTAGAGGGAGCAGCTCAAACAAACCTTTCAGCTGTGCTGCCATTCTGGATAACTTAAAAAGTAGCTAAGTAATGCAATTAGATACTTTTTAGGGACTAACGCAATATTGTAATGCATTACTTTTAAAAGTAACGTTCCTCAACACTGGTTAAAGTCACCATGAAATCTATTTGTCTTTTTAATGTAATATTGCAGTATTTATTATAAATGATTAATCTGTGCACATCATTTTTTTTAAATTCATGTGTCCTCAAAATTCCCCTCCCTCTTGCAGCGACATCTATTTACTTAAAAAAAGAAACACAAATGTGATGAATAGTCATTTTTGCTTATTAGTATGGTTGAATTGGATCATCGAAGGCAAAGACATTGCTTAATAAAGTGAGATTAAATACATAAAGTATATTTGTGGTATTTAACATATTTATTGCAGGTTTGCGTAATATTCGGAGTTTGCATTTGACTGTTTTTATTCATTTTGAGGAATACTGAATGTGTTTTTGTGCAAGTGAGATTAGTAATTGTATGTTCACATTAGTCTAGAACTACAATAATCATCATGTTCACACAGCGCACACAACGCCTCTGCACTTACTCACGATTTCTCTCAACATGGGCACAGGAGTCAATAAATGGGAAAACAAAGTAACTTGCGCTACTTATTTGAAAAAGTAACTCAGATATTTTGATGTACATTTAAAAGTAATGCGTTACTTTACTTGTTACTTGAAAAAGTAATCACATTACTTGTAATTCGTTACACCCAACACTGACTTTAACAATGATAATTAAACCAGGACCCTCACATCCTCGAGAACCAAAAAAAAAAAGTCACTGTAGCAACTTTTATCCTGCAGCAACGAAACATCATTCTGTTCACCGTTCTTTCCTCAGATCAGAGGATTCTGTCACAGGCTCTTTATTTATTATCCTGCGAATAATGTCTCAAGGTCATGTGTCAGCAACATGCTGTGTTTCAAACGTTTTGAAAGAGTGAATCATTTTGCAAAGCAATTGGTTCAAGTTTTGAATAGGCCCATTTCTCCCATCACTCCATAAATGTAGTCTTCTTTAACTCCAGTGAGTCTTCTGAATTGATACAATAAAATCATATCAAATCAACTCAATAACCCAGATTAATTAAATATAGCAACACTTATTTCCCCCACATTTATATATACCAAATTTAGCTAGACACTTCAACAAAATGAAGTCGTCACATGCAAGAACCAATAAGGTTTGATGTTATTGACAAATGGCCATACTTGAGTTGAGCTTTGTATGCATAAGTCAATAAATGAGTTTATTTGAAATATTGATAATGAATAAAATAACTTAGATTTATGTTAGGGTGTTTATTTTAAAACTGGCTTAAAACCTTGAAAGTCAAAAAATTCATTAAAGGGGACATATTATGCAAAATTCACTTTTATAAGGTGTTTGAACACAGATGTGCGTCCACAGTGTGTGTAAACAACCAGCCTGTAATGGTAAAAATACTTTTTTTATAATCCCCATCAATCATCATCAATCTTCCATAACGCGCTGTTCCAGATTTCTCCCTACTCTTACCTAGGAGCCTCTTACCCTGCCCATGACTGTTGATGATCTGCCCGTTTAGCATAGACACACCCCTGAGTGAGAAGCACAGAGACCGCCATTTCTGTTTACTCGCTGTATCAGCTAGAGATTTACAATATCTGTGCCAAAAACATGACAAATGTTCTGTTGTTGGATGTACCAATGAACATACGAGTCTCCATAGACTCCCGGCATCTGGTTGAATATCATTTTTGAATGAAATGTGCCAAAGAATGTCAGTAAAATGTTATATATTTGCGCAAATCATTTTACGCATGACTGCTTCACCACGAGGGTCAATGCCAACGCTTCGTGCTCTAACTTCATATCCAGAACAAGTAAGAATGGCATTTCATATTTTGTGAATATTTGCAAATTTCCTTTCTGAATGAGCTTTCTAGAATGCTGTATGGCTAATATGACTAAAGTTACCATAGTCTCTGACTGTATTCACAGAGACTAGAGTATGTAGTTAGTTTTATCCTGAAAACGCTCACCCTCTGCGTAATTCATGAACACACATTTATTATGCATTGTATAGTCGGGTGACGGACGTGTTACGTTCCCACACGAGCACCTATACAACAATTTATAGATTGACATGATGGTACATGCTAGTCGATGAGTTGAATCAACATAAGTCCACAACTAACATTACATAAATGTATCCACTAACCATTCAGAAACATGCAGGTGCAGACGACCTGTTATCTAAAAGTTATCTTCCTGAGTCTCTCCTCTCTGTCCGACTCCAGTTCAAACATGTAAGGCTGCACTCCACAACTGGTTATTTCTGACATTTTGGCTGAGTGAGATTCGCCTGTTTTGTTGTTGACGGAGTATCCGAAGCTCGTGTAAAGGATCTGCACTCTTCTGGAAGGGGGGCGGGGAGCAGCAGCTCATTTGCATTTAAAGGGACACACACAGAAACGGCTCGTTTTTGCTCACACCCAAATAGTGGCAAATTTGACAAGCTATAATAAATGATCTGGGGGGTATTTTTTGCTGAAACGTCACAGACACATTCTGCGGACACCAGAGATTTATATTACATCTTGTGAAAAGGGGCATAATATGTCCCCTTTAATATGCCTTATATTCCTGATTCAGTTTGACAATATTAACACCAATTTAGAGCCATTTTAAAACCTCAGATCTGGCAGCAATCGCTCATTATGTTACCAGCAGCATATTTTCACTTACAGTGTGAGAACCACTCAGCTAGTTGACACGTGACGTGATTTGGCTCTAGCGCCAATTCTCTCCCTCACCTGCTAAATCATAATGGAATTGCGACAGATGTACAGGAACAGGAAATGAGATTACCTGGCCCAATTCTTCCCTCATGACTGCTGTTACATGACTGTGCTAACCACTTATTAATGCTGAACGTTTGACGAAGTATTTTCTCAGCACCCAGTCACAGAAACAAATAATAACACATGCAGAACAAACAATAATGCTGTTCAGCAAAAATCTTTAATCTCTAAGCACCTTAAAAGGACCGACATTAAGGACTGATTCATTGGTGAGCTGTGGAGATTCTGACAATGTCCTGAACACTTTATGGAAGCCAGTGCAAGTCAGTTCAAGCAAGCGAAACAGTTAAACCTTCTGAAAGAGAAAAATTGACTGAGATGGAGAAGAAGATGAGATCCTGTTGAAAAGACAGGCAATAAACAGAATGGGAAAAAGAAGTTAAAAGGGGGAATAGAAGCCATCCACAAAACAATAGAGAGAGCATAAAAAAGGGTGGAAAGGGGCGATAATAATGGGTGATAAGAACAGGAGAACTAAAGAAGAGAGCTGGCTGAGATGAGATAGCAGGATGCACTCTGCCTGTCAGGTTACAGATGGATGTGAGAGGAAACTCTCAATGGTGGGGCTTACAGCTGCTAGCGTTTATTGATCTGCAGAGAGCTGCGAGCTGCCAAATCCATCCGACATGTTTGACAACTCTGACATATCACTGTCGTGTCGAGTTCTGCGTTCAATGCAGGGCTGGTTCTAGGATTTTAGTTTTATAGAGCTCAGCTCCCTAACCAAGTTGGTGGCTCAGAGGAATATTTCTTGCCTTACGTGTGAGAGGTCCAATTTTAAACTTTTAAACTTTAAACTCTACTGACAACATTTTCAAATAAGTTGTAAAAAGCTGATGTTAAAGTGCTCTATTATGTTTTTTTTATTTCCTTTCACGTAGTGTGTAATATATTGTATCCCAAAAGAAGAAACCAATTCTGAACTGAACCTACGTAGGTTTGTCCTCAAACACTGTAGTTGTACCTGAGGCCCGGAAGAGTTTGGTTTGTGTTGTCGACATGTCGTGAAGACACTGTTTTCAGCTCTGCAAATCCACTTTGCATGCACTTCCAAAGGATGAGGACTCGAGCAGGAATTGATACAGTAAAACCGATGCCATCGTTATTGTTTGTATAACTGTTTAAGTGCTGAGGAAGCCTTCTGAACTTTAATTCAGATATGGTAATGAGCTTTTGGTTTCCAACATGCGCTGTAAACACTAGACCAATCACAACAGACAACTGACAAGTCTCTTATCGGTGAGTCACTGAATCATTCATTCAACTGTTTCATACAAACCAATTCATTCCGTAGTGTAACACGGCTGCATCTAAATCACATTGTCTCTGAGTAGGTTCTTCTTTTTAACTAGTACTTCACAACCTTTAAAGGAGACCTATTATGCAAAATTCCTTTACATAGTGTTTGAACATAAATGTGTGTTGGCAGTGTGTGTACACAACTACCCTATAATGGTAAAAATTCACCTTTTTTAAATCCCCATAAATCATAAGCAGTGTCTCAGAACAAGCCGTTTGCAGAATCTAGCTTTTGTGACGTCACAATAGCTTTGGCTCCACCACAACCGCTGGCGGACTCTGCCCTATTAGCATAGACCTTGCCCTGAGTGAGCTGTACACAGTCCGCCATGTTTATCTCCTCGCCAGAAAATTTAACAGCAGCATTCAAGTAAGAAATGTATTCTTATTATAGCTACTAAAGTTATTCAATCAAGAGCAGTGAGTGATTTTCTGTTTATCTTTTGTTGTTCGATTCATATTAACAGCATATATAGCAGTAGGTGTATATTACACTGTTTTCACTTTAATATACAGATCTAATATACACGTGATTTCTTTACTTGCTGTTTACGTTCACAGACATAACCAACTGTGTTTATGGGAACCTTGTGTGTTTTTTACATAACCTTGTCTGTTTTTGACAGTTTAAGCGCAAAAAGACGTGAAAGAAAACTGCTTCGGATGTGTGCGCTCAGAAAACCATATATCAGAAGTTTAGACTGATATTGCCTTAAAACACATGCAGATAATAAACTTTCATGATGATGAAGAACTGCATTGTCACGTGAGCATGAGCGCAATAGAGGTGATAATCAAAACCAAACAGATGTTTTGTTAGTAAAGGCTCCGCCCTCTTCTGGAAAGCGGAGTGGGGAGCAGCAGCTCATTTGCATTTAAAGATACATGCAAGAAAACAGCATGTGTTTCCTTCCACTCAAAAATTGGCATTTACAACATGGTATAATAAATGATCTGTGGGGTATTTTGAGCTGAAAATTCACAGACACATTCTGGGGACACCTGAGACTTATATTACATCTTGTAAAAAGGGGCATAGTAGGTCCCCTTTAAAAAAGTATGTTCTCTATAATATGATTATAATCTGGACCTACTACATCTGTCATGTTGTCATAGTCATGTGATCTACCAATGTCAGTTGTATCGCTTCGCTGCCATTCACAAATTCTCCCCAGTGGCCTCGTGGGAGAGTATATATACAGTTGTGGTCAGAATTATTGGCACCCCTGGTAAATATGATCAAAGATGGCTGTAAAAATAAATCTGCATTGTTTATCCTTTTGATCTAAAATTCAAAAAAATCGCAAAAACCTAACCTTTCATTGAAGTAAAAGAATGGAAAGTCGGGGGAAAAAACTTTAAGTCCTGTAAGTTGCGAGGTGGGGCCTCCATGGATCGGACTTGTTTGTTCAGCACATCCCACAGATGCTCGATTGAATTGAGATCTGGGGAATTTGGAGGCCAAGTCAACACCTCAAACTCGTTGTTTTGCTCCTCAAACCATTCCTGAACCATTTTTGCTTTGTGGCAGAGCACATTTTCCTGCTGAAAGAGGCCACAGCCACCAGGGAATACCGTTTCCATGAAAGGGTGTACATGGTCTGCAGCAATGCTTAGGTAAGTGGTACGTGTCAAAGTAACATCCACATGGATGGCAGGACCCAAGGTTTCCCACCAGAACATTGCCCAAAGCATCACACTGCCTCCGCCAGCTTGCTTTCTTCCCATAGTGCATCCTGGTGCCATGTGTTCCCCAGGTAAGCGACGCACATGCACCCGGCCATCCACATGATGTAAAAGAAAACGTGATTTATCAGACCAGGCCACCTTCTTCCATTGCTCCGTGGTCCAGTTCTGATGCTCACTTGCCCATTGTTGGCTCTTTCGGCGGTGGACAGGGGTCAGCACGGGCACCCTGACTGGTCTGCGGCTATGCAGCCCCATACTCAACGAACTGCGATGCACTGCGTATTCTGACACCTTTCTACCAGAACCAGCATTAACAACTTGAGCAATTTGAGCTTCTGGTAGCTCGTCTGTTTGATCGGAGCACACAGGCCAGCCTTCGCTCCGCACATGCATCAATGAGCCTTGGTTGCCCATGACCCTGTTGCCGGTTCACCACTGTTCCTTCCTTGGACCACTTTTGATAGATACTGACCACTGTAGACACCCCACAAGAGCTGCAGTTTTAGAGATGCTCTGACCCAGTGGTCTAGCCATCACAATTTGGCCCTTGTCAAACTCAATCAAATCCTTACGCTTGACCATTTTTCCTGCTTCTAACACATCAACTTTGAGGACAAAATGTTCACTTGCTGCCTAATATATCCCACCCACTAACAGGTGCCGTGATGAAGAGATAATCAGTGTTATTCACTTCAACTGTCAGTGGTCATAATGTTATGCCTGTTCGCTGTATATACAGTGGGGAGAACAAGTATTTGATACACTGCCGATTTTGCAGGTTTGCCCACTTACAAAGCATGTAGAAGTCTGTAATTTTTATCATAGGTACTCTTCAACTGTGAGTGACGGAATCTAAAACGAAATCCAGAAAATCACATTGTATGATTTTTAAGTAATTAAATTGCATTTTATTGCATGACATAAGTATTTGATACATCAGAAAAGCAGAACTTAATATTTGGTACAGAAACATTTGTTTGCAATTACAGAGATCATACGTTTCCTGTAGTTCTTGACCAGGTTTGCACACACTGCAGCAGGGATTTTGGCCCACTCCTCCATACAGACCTTCTCCAGATCCTTCAGGTTTCGGGGCTGTTGCTGGGCAATACGGACTTTCAGCTCCCTCCAAAGATTTTCTATTGGGTTCATGTCTGGAGACTGGCTAGGCCACTCCAGGACCTTGAAATGCTTCTTACGGAGCCACTCCTTAGTTGCCCTGGCTGTGTGTTTCAGGTCGTTGTCATGCTGGAAGACCCAGCCACGACCCATCTTCAATGCTCTTACTGAGGGAAGGAGGTTGTTGGCCAAGATCTCGCGATACATGGCCCCATCCATCCTCCCCTCAATACGGTGCAGTCGTCCTGTCCCCTTTGCAGAAAAGCATCCCCAAAGAATGATGTTTCAACCGTGATGCACAGGTGGACAGGTGTCTTTTATACAGGTAACGAGTTCAAACAGGTGCAGTTAATACAGGTAATGAGTGGAGAACAGGAGGGCTTCTTAAAGAAAAACTAACAGGTCTGTGAGAGCCGGAATTCTTACTGGTTGGTAGGTGATCAAATACTTATGTCATGCAATAAAATGCAATTTAATTACTTAAAAATCATACAATGTGATTTTCTGGATTTCGTTTTAGATTCCGTCACTCACAGTTGAAGAGTACCTATGATAAAAATTACAGACTTCTACATGCTTTGTAAGTAGGAAAACTTGCAAAATCGGCAGTGTATCAAATACTTGTTCTCCCCACTGTATATATTGTTTGTGTTTTGCCTATTTAAGCTGTGTTTTTCTTTGATTTTGTTGCGGTAGTCTTGTTATTGTTACCATTGTATTTCTGAGCACCTGTATTCTTGTTCCCTGTTCCAGTGTTGCATGTTCTCTGTCTGTTTCCTTGGATTCTGCCTATTTTGATTTGTTTGGATTGCTGTGTGTATTTGAACATTTGCCTGTTTTTTGAATACTCTTATGGATCCTAAATAGTTGCTGCACTTGGATCGCTCAAAGTCTCGGAGCAGTGAGTCCGTAACAGCAGAGTTGTATGAAGCACAGTATAAAACTGTTGGTCAATGCTGCAAAACTGTGACCAGCTTGAACCTGTTGCAAATCTGCGTGCATGGGAAAATCTTTCATCATCACATAAAATTGTGTGAATTCCTATTGAGATGACGAAAATTTGCAGAACAATGGAAAATGTGTCTGTACCTTAAGGGTGGTATTTTGGTTGCATTTTATTTTGTGGTTTTACCTGAAGTTAGAGTTTGTTTGAGTCATTTTGAATAAGAATGAGTCATTTGGAGCACACATTTTGGTCGATCATTGCCACTCCATGTCTCTATAACACAGTACACCACTGACTAGAGGAAATGGTTTCTTAATGTAACTAACTTTAATGTTGTTTAATGACTAATAAGGGAAGAATTTGCAGCCACTGCAAATGTGAAACGAGATGCCCCTACAGATATTTGTCGGTGCTGACAACTGGGTTGTAGCAGACTTTTAGTAGCAGCTTTGCTGATTGTAATGATCTGGATTAAATGAATATGGATAAATCATGTCAATGATGTATGAGTCGATGTTAAATAAAAGGTGATGTTAAATGAAAGGTAAAAACCCAAGGTTGGAGGCACGGTACAATGAGAAATGATTGTATAGCATGACGTCAGAGATGCTAAGGGTACCAGAGAGTCAAGAAGGTCAAGTGGCTTAATTTCTTCAAGGCCCTGATGTGGCTCTGTGTGAAGAGCTTGTGTCATCCAGTCAGTGGGCCCTAATTTAAAGATCTGAGCACATACTCTGAAGTGCATGGTGCAGGTGCACTTAGGGCATATCCGAATCCACTTTTGCTAGTTTAACGACGAAAAAAATGGTCGGCATGCCAGGCGAATGGTCCAAAAGGGTTATACCTAGTCTCTTAATGAGTCATGGCTGTGTTTTGGGCGTAACGTGCAATAAACCAATCAGAGTCTCATCTCCCATTAAAAGACTGAACGCTTCTCCAGAGAGGAATCCTTTTATTTTTGATATAAAACATTTTTTGTGTGCTATTGCGAGTCCCTGTGTGTAATAAGCAGAGTGTATGCATGTTGTGTACCTGCCTATAGGCACATATTACTAACGCGACCTTTAAATAACACAAAAAATACTGTGCTATTGACTGTAGGCCAGGTTTTTGTTGGTCAATGGCGCAGTCGCCTGAACACATCTCGTTTTCAGACCAGCACGCCCATGGGCGAACAGATGGGCGTGAGTGCATCTGCTATTTAAACAACGTGGCGCAGGACATGAAAATGATAACTGTGTCGGACTGAAACTAGCAAAAAACACTTGTGTAGCACCTGGCATCGCATTGCGCCGGTGTATGATAGGGCCCAATGAGTGAATTTACATGCTCCCTCATAATGCGATTATAATGGGATTTTGGCAATATTGCGATTAAACTTTACCTCATGTAAACGCATTACTTCGATCAAACTAATGCGATCAAGCTCATAATCGTAGTAATCATAATCGCATTAAACTATGTGGCATACGCCGATTTCAATCGCAATAAACAAGCATGTGAACACCATAATCGCATTATTACCACTCTGACCAAAGTGTGCATGTGAGCGGACGTACACGGATGCCGTGTGTTGTTCAGACAACTTTATGAATGAACTCCGTGACATTATTCTGAAGTTTTCTCTTCTCAAAATCACTAAACTCTGTCAACACAACTCGCTGCACAGTCTCTGCTCTGTACCTTCATCCAGATGGCGAGACCCATCACTGTGCCAAATGATATCCAGTACGTCAATAAAAATGTATTTTGAAATTGATGCGAGTAGATTAAAACAATGGCTCATGTCATGTAAATATCTTACTGTGATTAAGACCGTACTCTGATTATTAGAAATAATCACATTATTGGTGCACATGTAAACGTAGTCAGTGTTGGCTGATGAACTGGCCTTGGAGGAACCTTCAAGAATACATTTGCTCATGCCACAGATCTTGTGACAGTTTTGGCACTGTCTTCTTACTACATTAATCCACTAAATCTATCATAATGGGCAATATCTATTTGGGGAAGACTTGGCCTGTGTTGTTCCTGTTGAAAAAAAAAACCATCTGGTCACCAGCATATGTTGTGTTTTGGATGCTAGTATGGACAATAGTATATGGGGATAATACAGAAGGTAGAGGAGTGTGTGGAAAACCTGTTTGGAAATTGAATGTTTGCAATTCTAAATACAAAAAAAATGGCATACTTAACCCTTAACTTGCTCAAACAGCAAGACTTGAATTGAACCCCCTCACCAATACACTCATAAGAACTTGTAGTCATTTGTAATAACTGATTTGTATGCCTTGATTGAAATGAACAAAATCATAAGTATTATATTTTCTATATTGTGTTTTATATTTTGATCTATATTAGGTTGATTAGGTTAAGGCATTGCACATTATGGTTAGGTTTACACTTGGGTCGTATGATTCATGGCTGTTCTCAACAGTTTGAGAGAATCTTGCTGAACAAGTTTGTAATTATCTTCATAACTTACCAGAACAATAGGCTTTATGCCGAACATCACATTAACAAACAATAAAACAGGTCTCATCACATCCGCATGTCGGAGAAAGTGTTAACAGCAGTATGAACTGACGCCAATATCTATGGACTTTTAAGGTAATCAGCTAAGCTAGCTAGTTATCTTTATTGTTGCTGTTTTATTCAAATTTAATATCCGAATGTTAGTGAGAAGAAGAAAAAAAAAACTTTTAGATATAAATCTGCATATACGATGGGCATTGGTTATGCTCATCATGCTCATTTGAAGGCATCTTGAGTAAAACAGCTTTATATTTAACAAAGCACATACAAAAGATCTGTTTTACAGAATACGGAAGTTTATTGCACATAACCTGTATTATACATCTTCTTTAAATGTCAGAGATATTTGAATGTAACTCTAACGCCCCCCTTGAGTACAGAGGTTTAGTACCATTAGACTAACTCAAGAGCCAAGTATGTTCAACTGGACTGCATGTTGGCAGTGCATTAGCCAAGCGCTTGCATCTGTGTTCGCAAACTTTTAGCATTTATACGAGAAACAACATGGATGTATTAAAGATTATTCTTTCTTTAATTTTTTTCATTGTTTACAATCCCTTTCCTGGTTTGTCTTACTAAAGCCCCGTTTCCACTGAAATTACCCATAGAACAATTTGTCCCAGGAACTTTTTCCCCAGACCTGTTGCTGTCTGTGTGCCTGTGTGAAGATTAGGACTGTGTGCGACTTTCCAGTTCCCGCTGGATTTCGTCCTCCACATATAAGCTTAATAAAGCCTGAACCTCATCGTCGGTCCATCGGTCAAATATTTAAAACTTCATTGTTGATTGGAATAGCAAACAACTCTTACTGCACGCACCACAACAGACTTTTAAAAATGGTGGTTGAAATAAAATGCTGCGTGAGCCAACCAATCAAAATGCTGCATGAACTCAACCAATCAGCATGTTCAGCGCCCAAGTCCCACCCCCGAAAGTTCCTGAACTTTGAAAAAGTACTACCTTTCGATCAGAGACTTTTTGAGGGGGACATTTTAACCTGGAACTTCATTTAGACCCTGGTCCCTGTGGTAGAAACACATCGAGTACCACCCCAAAGTCCCTAGTTCCTGGAGTAAGTTCCTGCGTTGGAAACATTAAGATACCCTAATTTCATTTGCTCAGCCCTGATTTCTCTTCAATTAGCTGTTTATTGATTTGTTAATTAACCAATCACTGCAGCCGTGTGCTAATGGGTCCTGATTTATAAATGCCTGCACTGATGCACAATAGACTGGTAGACTTTGAAGCTGCCTGATGATTGTAATATGTGTTTATGTGAAATGTAAGTTTTTTTTTTCCTGTTTATATTGTGTATCTTTTGCTTGTGTAATTTGAATAAGAGTTAACTTGATTGAATTGTTTGTATTTCTGTTCTTGTCTAGAAACCACACATTAGATACTCCCTGCTCCTCTGCTTTGTTTTACCTGCTTCAATGAATAAAAAAATTAAATAAAAATTAATAAAGTTGTACTACTGGACTCTGTGTTCTGACAGACACCCCTGCTGGAATTACGCCAGGCATTTCATCCTTAAAGGGTTAGTTCACCCAAAAATGAAAATTCTATCATTAATTGATCCACATTCCTCACCCTCATGTCGTTCCAAACCTGTAAGACCTTCGTTCATCTTCAGAACACAAATGAAGATATTTTTGATGAAATCCGAGAGCTCTCTGACCCCTCCATAGACAGCAATTTAATTACCACTTTCAAGGCCCAGAAAGGTAGTAAAAACATCAATAAAATAGTCCATGTGGCTCCAGTGGTTCAACCTTAATTTTATAAAGCTTCAAGAATACTTTTTGTGCTACAAAAATAGCAACTTTCTTCAACAATTTCTTCACGTCTGTGTCAGTCTTCTACGCTGTTGGCGTAGTAAATACAGTGCAGCGCTTCCGAGTTACGTCAGAGCTACGCCAGCACGCCGGCTTTCCATTGGCTGAAGCTGTTCACATGAGCACCACGACGCATGCGTGTGATGTTGACGCAGGAGCTGCACAACATAAACAGCATAGAAGACTGACACAGACGAAAAGAAATTGTTGAATAAAGTCGTTATTTTTGTTTGTTTTTGCGCACAAAAATTATTCTCGTCACTTCATAACATTAAGGTTGAACCACTGGAGTCACATGGACTATTTTAACAGTGTCTTTACTACCTTTCTGGGCCTTGAAAGTGTTAATTAATTAAATTGCTGTCTATGGAGGGATTTCATCAAAAACATCTTTATTTGTGTTCTGAAGATGAACGAAGGTCTTACGGGTTTGGAACGACATGAGGGAGAGGAATTAATGACAGAAATGTAATATTTGGGTGAACTAACCCTTTAACCTATCCTCCCTTACAATGGGTATCCCAGTCCAAAAGCTTGACCAGCACCAGACTTACACTAACCAGGAGGTGGTCTAAGCTGAAACTTCTTCACTACATAAAACCACCAGTAAAAAAACTCTAAACAGCATTCACTCAGGTTTCGAAAAGAGTCTCACTGAGAATATTTCAGCTGCTTTGTACAACAAAATGCTCACTGAAACTATTCACCCGGAATGGACCTCTAAATAATAAGGACCAGCTATGCTCAAATACCTTCACGACTGACTGACAATACCTCTTCAACCTGAAGGACAGACTTAAATGCTTGTCTTTTTGATTTGATTCCATTTATTCAGTGTCACTTGTCAATAACATAAATGAGTAGAAAATAATCTATAAGTGCAAGTCTAGAGTGATTAGACTCTGATGAACGGATTTGATGAGAGTTTTTTTATGACAGTTGTTCAATTTCTCACAAGCTTAAGCAAAAGCCAGTTGGAATGTGTGTGTCAATTTGTTATGAATAGCAAGACGTTTTAAAACTAGTGTACGGCACAAGCTTCCCCCTCCCTTTCAAAAAGCCTTAGCTAAGTGTTTCCACAATACTCTGAGGACGACCTTAAGGAGAATTTCATGTTCCTGGTTCTGCACTTTTCAGCTCAATAGCTCTCCTTGCTGTTTCCCATCCAGCCTAATTAAAATATAATCTTCTCTGCAGTTGGCTGCTACAAGGAAAAGACAAGGGACGGAGATGGCGGTTTCTATAAATAACATCTGAAATTAGCGTTATTGTGGGAAATTGCTCTTTCAGAGGACAATAAAATAGACCTGGCTGATTGTAAGGCATTAAGGGCCGGGGTGATAAACCTATGCTAATTTACTTGTGAAATCACGATTGTGGCAAGAGTGCGGCTAACAGTTTCTGTCAAGTCGCTGCTGCTTCGCTTTCTCGGGCAATGCACAACTTTTGGAATATTTATAGAGGACTGAGAAAATAAATGTAGGTGTCCAGTTTTATATAATGTACAGTTGAATTGAGTTGCTGGTGTTATAGGCTTCTTTAGCCAAAGTAGTTTTAATACCTAAAATTAGAGGTTATGATATAATACAAATGTATTATAAACTATACTGTATATTTCATATAATTGACAATAACTGAGCACCACATTAGCATATTAAAGACCATGTGATACTGAAGACTGGTGTAATGGCTGCTAAAAATTCAGCTTTGCCATCAAAGGAATAAATTACATTTAAAAAAATATATAAAATTGTAATAATATTTCAGAATATTACTGTTTTATTGTGAAATGGTTTATAAATGCAGTCTTGGTGAGCTAAGAGACTTCTTTCAAAAGCATTGAAAAATCTTAATTATTCCAAACTTTTGACCAGTAGTGTAGTCTTGAAAATGCAAACTTTTGAAAACAGGTTTCAAAGTGCAAGTTATACCGCTATTGTCTCCGTGTAAACAACAAAAACATAAATTTGTGAAAACGGTGACGTCATGCGAATTACGTGTTCAGTCGGGCCGTATCATACACCCGGCAAGTGTTTTTTGCTAGTTTCAGCCCAGCGCAGTTATCATTTTCATTTTCTGGCTTTTAAAGGGAATGGGAGATGAGACTCTGATTGGTTTATTGCACGTTACGCCCAAAACACACCTATGACTCATTAAGAGACTAGGTACAACCCTTTTGGACCATGCACCTGGCATGCCGACCGTTTTTTCCGTCGTTAAACTAGCAAAAGTGGATTTGGATACACCCTAAGTGCACCTGCGCCATGCACTTTGTTTCTTTACAAAGTGACATAGCCAACTACTGACCTGGCATACAGAATACAGCGTTAGTCATTTTCACATCTTTCCATTTTAAGTACATCGTTGTCGTATAAACGTACCCTTAGATCCCCTTTTTTAATTGAAGTGATAATTAAATAAATAAAAACAAGAGTGCAGATGAACAATATAACTAAGTTAAATGTTCTTGCAACTGGTTATTTAATGGTTAATTTCACTCGTTGAGAAGACCATATTAGGTATACTTTATGGCTTAAAAAGTTCCAAGTGTAAGACATGTAATTCCAAGTCCACATTTAGGGCCCTATCATACACCCAGTGCAATGCAATGCCAGGCGCGACACAAGTGTTTTTTGCTGGTTTCAGCCTGACGCAGTTATCATTTTCACGTCCAGCGCCACATTGTTTAAACAGCAAATGCACTCGCGCCCATCTGTTCGCCCATGGGCGTGCTGGTCTGAAAACGAGGTGTGTTCAGGTGCATTGTTGGCGCGTTGCTGTTTTGAGGAACTGAAAACGACTGCGCCATTGACTAACAAAAACCTGCTCTAAAGTCAATAGCGCAGTATTTTTGGTGTTATTTAAAGGCTGTGTTAGTAATATGCGCCTATAGGCGGGTGCACAACGCGCGTACACTCCGCTTATTACACACACAGGGACTCGCAACAGCACACAAACATTTTTAAATATTAAAAATAAAAGGATTCCTCTCTGGAGAAGCGTTCGGTCTTTCTGCTCGCAAATTTCACCATGTAAATAGCAATCCGCCATGGTGCAAGCGCAACTGGCTCTTAAAGGGAATGGGAGATGAGACTCTGATTGGTTTATTGCACGTTAAGCCCAAAACACACCCAGGACTCATTAAGAGACTAGGTACAACCCTTTTGGACCATGCGCCTGGCGCGCTGACCGTTTTTTCCGTCGTTAAACTAGCAAAAGTGGATTCGGACACGTCCTAAGTGCACTAGCACCATGCACTTCAGATTATGCGCTCAGATCGTTAAAATAAGGCCCTTAAAACAGAAGTTTTTAAAGTAAGTTACAAACTTGCTTTTTAAAGTTAATTCAACCAATAAGATTTTACTGTGTGGTAAAATTTATTATCCTCTTAAAGTAGTTTCATGGGCTTCTCACTTTGACAACATGAGACTATCGCTCCTCTTAAAGAGCTTCCAGCAGGGACAGAGTGCTGAGTCATGATCATGGCACAAGGACAGCAGCCCATTTTATTATTTACTTCACTGTTGTATCTGACAGATAAACACATAGAAAGACATTCAAACTTTCAATCTCAACTCGTGTAGAATTCATAATCAACTTGACTGACAGAAAAACCTTACATTTATCCAGCTTCAGTTTCCTACTCCATTGGTTGTTTTAAGTTGTCTTTGTGCATGTATTTAGCACTGTATTACTGTTGATTCTGTGGATTTTACAACACACTCTAATACAAGAATTGGTGTTGAATTTGTATCAATTCACATATGAAATTTCATTTGTACGAACTGGTGTACATACGTACACTCTAAAAACTTAAATGCATGGTTGCAAGTTAAACATTTTAATTTATTATTTAATTAAACCTTTTAAATTGCAAACATTATTTTGTAGAGTTCTGTTGACATAATAATGTTGATCATTACATCAACTTGATATCGTCTGTAATTTAAATTGGGTTGTAGTTACTTAATGAAATTATCTTGAAATTGTCTTGATAACTTCGGAAATTAGGCAGTGGATTTCTAATTCCCAGCATGCTTTGCATAGGTCTGGATAAGGAGAATAAATGTTGAAATTAAGTGTTAATTTATTTGTTTTCAGTGAAGGGAAAGACCTGTTAGTGTTTAATGCTGTTATGTTTGACATTTAAAAGAGTTTTTGTAATGTTGAAGTTTGTGGTTACCATTGCGCTGAAAAGTAGATACATGAAGGTAAACACTGCATTGACTCTATAAGCAATGACTGCGCTAATGCCAGTGACAAGTAATATCTTACTTGCTCATTAAATATTAGGGGTGTAATGGTACACAAAACTGACGGTTCGGTACGTACCTCAGTTTTGAAGTCACGGTTCGGTACAGTAGGGGAGAGAAAACTAAATATAAAATAGCTTTTTATTTTTTTTATTTTTTTTAAATAGTGGTTTACTGAACAAATTGTGTCTGTCCTTAAATGAATTAAATTATAACTAAAAGTTTCTTAAAGATAATGCTGTAAACTATATAGGGAGCCCTTACTTGCATATTATATTACTATAATATTACAGGTTAACAACAGAGCCCAAACTATTAGCCTAAATTCAGTTGTTATTTATTTTTAGATATAATAATCAACACTCAAATAACACATTGTATGCAAACATGTAAACTTCACATAAGGCAGTTTTTGCATTAACTTTTAAATCTAATTATAAAATTAAGTTTTTACTCCAATTCGTTGTTGAAATATAATCATTTATACACAGTGGCTGTCATTTTCATGACAGATTAATTTAAACATACATTAAATAATTAAGACATCACTAACAGGCTAAGTAGAATATAATAAATATATAGGCGAGTATAGTGCATATATTTAGTGAAAGAGTTTATTTCTCTAGTGAACTAACCAGCTGTGGACACTGAATGACTTCTGAGGTAAATGTAATGCTACGTGACATTGTTTACAAGCTGTTTTATTGACGTCTTTCCGCCACATATGATACGTTTCAGTAAGTTGTAATGTATCCTCGTGCGCTGCACTGCCGCTTGAACTGACGTGCATATATTGTGATCTGTCACATCACATTAAAGAGCGTCAAAACGACATTTATTATTTGAATTTCGTGATAAAATGGACAGAATACTTAATATGTTTGTGTGGGAACTCGGATTGAAGTATGTTCCACGCTTAAAACAAGCCTACTGTTAACTGTTAAAGATTGCATTCTGTACTGTTCGGTACACACGTGCACCATACCGTAAGCCCTGTACCAAAACGGTTTGGTACGAATACGTGTACCGTTACACCCCTATTAAATGTACATGTTAAATAAGTTATGTTAGCATGTGCTAGGATAGCTGTTGATTTGAACTGAAATAGATAAGATTAATTGGTTCCAGGGCTACAACCCTGGTAGTTGGAGCCACTTAATTTTCTTGAGTAATCAACTTAAAAATGTGTGTTTATGCTACAAATTCCTTTAACTAAATGTAGCTTGTTGTTGTACCTCAAAGTTGTCATAACTTAAAAAAATTGATGCAAACTGTTGCGTTAATTTTTTTTTTGTTGAGCCAACACATTATTTTTTAGAGTGTACGAATTGGCTCTCTCATTTTCGCCACCAATACGAATTCACCAAAATGTATAATACTTATGTTTTCTCACAAGATTGCATTGGGTTGTGACCTTTTATTGGTTAGTCGATTCAAAACAAAAAAAAATTATATTATACTAAGAAAATGAGCAATGAAGGGGTCAAGAGATTTTTTTTGACCGCACCAAGCAAAAGTATAACACTTATAAAAGTAAATGGCTAATTTTTTCATGCTGCATATCAACAACATTCTTCAATGTAAATATTTTTGTTCAGACAACTCTGATAAACAAGACATCTGTGGGAATATATTTTTTGTCTAATATGTTTTTATGTAAATTCAGAGTATTTTATAACTCTTATATCTTCCAAAAGGCCTGATGTGATGATATGCTGTAGACAATGTAATTGCTTACAGTGAAGCTGCATAAGATATTAAGACTTGTTTTTTACTACCCCACTGGCAAGTAGTTAACTTTTGTTAGATGTATGTTTAAAACAACAAAATAAAACTATTTGCCAAAGGGATAGCTTTGCTTCTCAAATAAATGCTTCTTGCTTAAAGAAGGTTTGAATAGTTTTACTGGAAAACAAGAGGAAAAATCCTGAAAAAGAAAATGATTTTTTTGTAGTGGAGTACTGCTTCATAAAGTCTTAATTACATTATTAGAAGCTAACTCTTACCAGCTGTGCTCCAATGGTGTATCTGCCTTGAGTTATCATCAAGGGTATTGTGTTGATGAGAGTGATTGTGGTATAATGGTTTGCATCATTATTTTAATATAATTTCATTACAAGGCATTACGCTTTATGATAGGATTTTAAATCACAGAATTCAGCTAATTCTGTTCTTTTCTAATAATGTGTCTGTAAGTATCCTTTTGCTGCATCCTTTCAGTCCAAATAAATAAAAAGCTATGAGAATATCCATGCACACAGGCAGGTGTATTGACTAATTATGCATTCAGAGTCCAAATGTTTCACGATGTTCTTTTTAAATGGGAACCTTCTATTTGATGGTGCTTTAATCGCTTGTTCCTGTGAAACACAATCACAGATCCCACAATTATTTGGAAACGAAGCTGAGCTCATTTTAGAAACTGCCACAAACTGAATATATATATATAGAACTTTCTGAAGAAATGGATGGAATAACTTCACACTCTCACTGCTCTTAAAAAAACATTATTTTCTCTTACATGCATCCCAGCTTTAATAAAAATACACAATTTCGCATATAAAATGGATAACAACAAATATAATGCAAGTGAAAAAATATCCACAGTAGCTCATAATGACACACTTTGATTTGCAGTCAAAGTGAATGGTGGCGCGACGAAGGCCAAATGCATCACAGTGGCATGACGAAGGCCGAATGCATCACAGTGGCATGACGAAGGCCGAATGCATCACAGTGGCGCGACGAAGGCCGAATGCATCACAGTGGCGCGACTAAGGCCGAATGCATCACAGTGGCGCCGAAGGCCGAATGCATCACAGTGGCGCGATGAAGGCCGAATGCATCACAGTTGCACGACTAAGGCCGAATGCATCACAGTGGCGCGACGAAGGCCGAACGCATCACAGTGGCGCGACGAAGGCCGAATGCATCACAGTGGCGCGACTAAGGCCGAATGCATCACAGTGCGACGAAGGCCGAATGCATTACAGTGGCATGACGAAGGCCGAACGCATCACAGTGCCGCGACTAAGGCCGAATGCATCACAGTGTCATGACGAAGGCCGAATGCATCACAGTGGCACAACGAAGGCCAAATGCATCACAGTGGCATGACGAAGGCCAAATGCATCACAGTGGCATGACGAAGGCCGAATGCATCACAGTGGCGCGACGAAGGCCGAATGCATCACAGTGGCGTGACGAAGGCCGAATGCATCACAGTGGCGCGACGAAGGCCGAATGCATCACAGTGGCGCGCGACTAAGGCCGAATGTATCACAGTGGCATGACGAAGGCCGAATGCATCACAGTGGCGCGACGAAGGCCGAATGCATCACAGTGGCGCGACGAAGGCCGAATGCATCACAGTGGCGCGACGAAGGCCGAATGCATCACAGTGGTGCGACGAAGGCCGAATGCATCACAGTGGCATGACGAAGGCCGAATGCATCACAGTGGCGCGACGAAGGCCGAATGCATCACAGTGGCGCGACGAAGGCCGAATGCATCACAGTGGCGTGACGAAGGCCGAATGCATCACAGTGGCGCGACGAAGGCCGAATGCATCACAGTGGCGCGACGAAGGCCGAATGCATCACAGTGGTGCGACGAAGGCCGAATGCATCACAGTGGCGCGACTAAGGCCGAATGCATCACAGTGGCGCGACTAAGGCCGAATGCATCACAGTGGCATGACGAAGGCCGAATGCATCACAGTGGCGCGACGAAGGCCGAATGCATCACAGTGGCGCGACGAAGGCCGAATGCATCACAGTGGTGCGACGAAGGCCGAATGCATCATAGTGCATTCTATGATGCGAGATACGAGGGTCCGTGGGTCTACTATTGGAGAAAGCATAACAGCTAAATTAGATCACGTGTGCCTTGCTAACCAATCACATTCCAGCCTTGACGTCATTGAATTTCGTTCAGAGAACAGTCAATCACTGTTTGCGGATCCCATAGAGATGAATGAGAAGTGCCGTAAACTGCACCTGTCGCGCAATTGTCCATTTAAACACATTTTAAGGGTTCCACCAGCAGTGGGCACTTGTGCAACATAAGCAATGGCATACGTCAAGTCACCTTTATTTATATAGCGCTTTTTACAATGCCGATCGTTTCAAAGCAGCTTCACAGTGGTAACAGGAAAATAATGCAACAGAATTTGATTCGGCTGTACAGCCGCTCTGGAGAAAACGGTGATGTCATTCAGCTAATTTCAATTATCATATAGTGTCAATGCGGGTAGATCAGTAATATAGTTGAAATTTTAGTGTTCCCAACTGAGCAAGCCAAAAGCCAAAGGCGACGGTGGCAAGGAACCAAAACTCCTTCAGTGGCCAGAATGCAGAAATAAACCTTAGGAGAAACCAGGCTCAGTCGGGGTGCCAGTTCTCCTCTGGCCGACGAACAAATAGTGTATGATTATGATTCTGGCAACATTACAGGTCAGAAGTCATATTAGATCAATAGATATTCGTAACATTATTCGAAAGATTGGAGTCATCACGCCGGAGACGGGTTTAATGAGGATGTCGTGTCGATGCGGCATTTACAGGGTGGAGTTTAATCCAGTTACATCCAAGTGAACGAGACGGAGGGAAGTTAGCAAGAATGGAAGGGCATTAAAAATTTGACTTAAACGCAGCCAAGGACTGAAAACCACTGACTCACTGAGTCATTATTCAAAGAATCCATATCATGTAATTTAGAGAACATATATTGATTTTTCACGTATATGTTTGGGAACCAAATACTTTTCATTAGATACAGGAAGGATGCTTGCTAAAAATGGATATACTTTTGGACCTGAGGACATTACACTACACTCCCTCTTACGTTTCTGGAGCCCAAATAATATACCCGAGGCTGTGAGGCTGTAAGGCTGTACGTCTTCCCACTCACAGCACATACACACTCACCCACCAAGCTAACCTTAAAGCCACACCACCATAAATTAATGAAAGAAAGCCTTCTTTATTTTGTGTAGATCCTTATGGTGACTGTCACACTTCAGCTATTTCAGGCTTGGCGATCTCTCAAGGTACTGAAGATTAAAGCAGAGCGATGTGGTACAACAGAAGTTTCGCTCATAGCTAAACACTAATGAGTCTTTTTCAAACTTTACTTTAGTTTAGGTCTCGGCTCAGTGCTGTCCCAGTACTTCTATTATAAACATCTACAGGCTGGGCTGGCACAGACTGACCTCGGGCAAGTGAAAGATGATGAAACCAGAAGATTTCAGGCAACCTGAGCTGACGAGAAAACGAAACATTGTGCTTTTGTAAGTATTGCAGTAATGAGGGAACATTGTCCTGCCATTTAGGCTCTGAAACACATTAAAAAAATTAACAAGAACAAAATTGTTACTGTTATTCTTTGTAATGAAGATCGCTGATATATAGAGAGGTTAAATGACCATTAAAAAGATTTTTCTAAACTCTTCTGTGAATGTGACAGAGAATTTAGGATGAGTAGATGGTGTCTTGGAAATACGTACTGGAATCTTTTTTGAAACTGGGGCATTTGTCATGGTCAAGTACTAACACTGCTCCTAAATTTAGATGGATATATTCAGACACACTACTGTACTATGCTTTAGACCATAGAGACCACCACTGGAAAACCCACTTTCAGAGCAAACTTTGAAAGTTTTACATTTTCTGAAGGAAATGTGAGTGGAGCTTTTCCATTAAAAAAAGGCCACCATGCTAAGCTTCCGTGGGGTAGTTGTCAGTGTGTTTCTGGGAATAAAGTGCCCATCCTTAAGTCTCAATTATATTGTGATCAATATTTGCATCTGTTTTATGTCCTGCCATGCAAAAATCACAGGTCCGATTTGAGTTATATCATTCATATGTTCAGTTCAGTCATGACATTCTAGGGACCCTATCATACACCCGGCACGACGCAAGTGTTTTTTGCTAGTTTCAGCCTGACACAGTTATCATTTTCACGTCCTGCGCCACGTTGTTTAAACAGCAAATGCACTCGCACCCATCTGTTCACCCATGGGTGTGCTGGTCTGAGAACGAGGTGTGTTCAGGTGCGTTGTTGGCGCGTTGCTATTTTGAGGAACTGAAAACGACTGCGCCATTGACCGACAGAAACCTAGTCTAAAGTCAATAGCGCAGTATTTTTGGTGTTATTTAAAGGGCACATTAGTAATATGCGCCTATAGGCGGGTACACAACGCACGTACACTCCGCTTATTACACACACAGGGACGCGCAGCAGCACACAAACGGACACAAAAGGATTCCTCTCTGGAGAAGCATTCAGTTTTTCCGCTCGCAAATTCCGCCATGTGAATAGCAAATCCGCCATGGTGCGAGCGCAACTGGCTTTTAAAGGGAATGGGAGATGAGACTCTGATTGGTTTATTGCACGTTACGCCCAAAACACACCCATGACTCATTAAGAGACTAGGTACAACCCTTTTGGACCATGCAACCGTTTTTTTCCGTCGTTAAACTAGCAAAAGTGGATTTTGTGCACCTGGAAAGTGCACCTGCGCCATGTGCTTCAGACCATGCGCTCAGATCGTTAAAATATGGCCCTAGATGTTGCAGGCTGATAGGTCCACTACATGGCACAAGATGATTGGCCACTGCTGATTCTGCGGCCAATGAGATTGCTTGCTTACATTTAAATAGTCTGGTTCAGTGTTCGCTGTAAGCTAGTCCTGTAGCTCGCAATCAGATTTTTTTCTGAAGCCCTCAACCTCCCCCAGCTCCACCTGCCTAGATCTGCTACGGGATTCATGAATTTCTATTCACGCGGCAGCAGCAGATCTGACATGCTCACAGCAGCGTGTCTGTGTATACAATGGCAGTAGAAAGTCACAAATGGTGTGGGATTAGTTACAGTATGCAATGAAATTCAAGACATAAGGTTAGAATATTTGCATACGTACATGTATTAAGTATGTACACATGTCCCAGTGTATGTATTATATGACATGCAGCTGTTGACATTTATAGCTCAGTGTCTGTAAAACACCAGAACAAACAGGCACTGGTTTAAATATTAGTTTGTGAATGACCAAATGTCAGCGAACACCATGCCAAGCAAAACACCATCCTAGCCAAATGACCAAAGCACATCTGTCACAGACTGTTATTATAAATAATTCTATATTCTGGGAATTCAGAAAACATAAACAAATATATTTTCCAATTAAATAACGTGCACAGTCGCAAACTAAGGATTTTCAAGACAAAGATGTAAGCAACGAGGGCATTTACTGTACCTTGGAAATGATACATTGCAGTTTTAAGGTAATGGCGAAAGAGAAAGACGACACGTGCATTACTAAACCAGCTTATCATTTAATTTATTGGCAGAATTTCAGAGTTTTTGACCATATTAATGCAAATCTTTTTTTGTTTAAGATTTATTTTTGCAGTTTTTGCATTTATTGAGATAGGACAGTATACCCCTCAAAAAAACAATAAGTAAAATTTATTTAATTTTTCTTTTGCAAGTTCTTGCATGCAGATTTTTTTAAGTAAATTTCACATATGGAATTAAGTAAACTCTATTTTACTAAGTTAAGTAAAATTAACAAAGAAAATAAGTAATTTTAACTTGGCCAGTAAAAGGTTGTTGTGTAATTCTACTTAGTTGAAGTTTTCTTTGCAATACTTTTTACTCAAACAACATAACACTGAATTAAACCACTATTAAAGTGTATGTTTTACTTAGAAACATCTTAGTAAAATAAATAATACAATTGCTATTGTGTAGACCCGATATCTACATTATAAAAGTAACATGCCACTTGAACACAGAGACCTCAATACTTGGTACACAATGCACAGTGACGGTAAAATTCGATAGATCGTTTTTGAGTATGAATGTGTCCTTTTGAGTAGAAAATGAACTCAAAATGTCACAAAATGGCAAGTTACTAAACCTAACAACAAAATAAATGATAAAACAGTGTAAATACAGCTGGAAAACAGCGAAAAATCAATCTCATTAATTATTCATGCCCCAATGCATGATGGGAACACCAGTATCAGAAAAGTTGAGTAGTTTTACTTAATTTTATAATGTTGATATTTACGCTTTAATTTCTACAAACTTGAATTGAGTACTAATTTTTCTAAATTTTGAACTAAAATTTTCATGTAGAAATTAAATTTATTTTTTCTATGGTATTTACTTCACCACAGAATCATTTTATCAGACTAGACAGGAAGCGAAGTGGGAGAGAGAGATGGGGATGGGATCAGGAAAGGTCCTGAACTCGGGTTGCCTGAAGCGTAACTGCGCCACATGTCGGAGTGCTGCCCATGAGGGAATCTTTGTTAAAACATTAAAAAAAAAGTTTTGTTTAGACCACAGGCTTCAAATATCATATTAATTAATCATATTAATTACATTATATGCAGATTAATTAATACAATACATTAACTTTTAATAGCATACATTTGATGAGAGAAGTCTCCAAATATAGACATTACATAATTGTGGCAAACGTGTAAAATTAAATCAACATTACAAAAAATTGGCTTTAGAATTAACATATCTTATTACAGAAATAATTGTGCTTATTTTGTTAAGAATTATTGTATTATATTTATTAGTTATTTTTGTTAATATGTTTTAGACTATTTTTTAAAATTCATTTTAATCATGCTAAATTAATGTTAAATTGACAGGCTTATTTCTAGTGGTAAGTAATCTTCTCCTGTCAGAAGGTACAACATACAGATGAGAAGCCATCACAGCAGAGGTTTTAGCTTTTGATTATAAAATAAAAAGAGCAAAGCATTTCCAACAGGCTCTGTCTGGTCTATTCTAGTGTAGTCTTAAGGAAACACGTTTTATAAAGTCCATTGTGCACCGGACAGAAATAAGGGCTTAAACAAAGTGCATGAATTTCAATGTAGCTTTTTTTAAGAGTCAAATTAACAAACAGCAGATGGCAAGATGGGTAAGTTTGGTTAAAAGTCCATTAACCATCCCATCTGTTTCTATAACAGCTGAATTTACTTGTGTATATGGGTGTGTATCTGTTTGAGAATCATGTGTGTCATTTACAGTAAAGAAAGTGGGAATATGTCCCTATGGAGGGTCACAGCTAGCAATTTTAACAAGTGGGCAGTAAAAGTGCACTGTAAAAAGTGATCAGTTGACATACTTAAAAAAAAGTGTGGAAACCAATTGCCTTAAAATTATTAAGTAAATAAACTTCATGCGTAATTGAAAACTTGACAATTCCACATAACTTTTTTCAATTACGCATGTATTTTATATACGTTTATTTACGTAATAATTTTAAGGCAACGGGTTTCCTCACTTTTTTTAAGTTAAGTCAATTGATCACTTTTTACAGTGTGCTTAACCTTTACTACCTTAACCTTAACTAAATATGAAATTAGCCATCGTTTTTGAATCGCAAATTTGGAAGTAAATACAGTTTAAACCCCTGGATTATGTGATTTTCTTTTTGTGATAAACATTAAATAAATATAAACAGTAAATATATACACATTTGCATACGATACGGTGGCCGTTGTTTTAAATACAAAAGACAATGTGTGACACATAATGAACAATAAAAATACTTTAATAACACCAAGAACAATAAACACTACACACATTAAACATTAACGTTCTCACAGGAAAGAGAACTAAGGGGTTGTTTACATGACATAACATTTGTATGCGTTTGGCCGTTCATTTACACGACAACAGCGTTTTGGGTGCCTAAGAATGCAAACTTTTGAAAACAGGTTTCAAAGTGCAAGTTTTTACTTCTGTGTAAACAACAAAAATGTGAATCTGTGAAAACAATGACATCATGCACATGCGTATTACATGTTCAGTCTATAGTGTTTCATCGCCATCTAATGGCCTGGCAGCAGAATGCAGCGTTTTTAGTTGTTTTCACGGATCCGTGTGAATGGGGATTGTTTTGACAATGTGTCGTCTGTATGCAGAAAGCTCAAAGGAAAAACTTCTCCGTTTTAAGCATATCGTAAACGTACCCTAAGAAAACAAAAGGATTAAATACACTGAGAATGATAACTAATAAAACAGGGAACAGGTGTCTAACTAATCAGAAACCATGGTAACAAACTACGAACTAGAACTCAGCCAAAATAGTGACAGAGAAAACCAGGAATTAGAAACTAAACAGAACATGACAAAGAAACTATGTAACTAAACAAGACATGATCATGACTGCATAATGTTAAAAATATGAATAAAAATGGCAATTTACAGGGCTGTACATTTCCCCTAAATTAAGTTATCTCTCATGTTTTTCTTATATTAACTTGAGTGAATGGTGAATTTTTGTAAAAATGTATATGTCACACTGAGTGGTAAATAACACGCACAAATAGGAAAATATTAGAATAAGTCTTTAATATATATTACTTAGGAACACAGGATATCGCTAAATATACAAAACGCAAAAGAACAAAGGTGAGAACCAAGAAGGAACAAATGAAACTCAGTTTCACTCTCCTGGTGCCATGTGTTCCCCAGGTAAGCGACGCACACACACTCGGCCGTCCACGTGATGTAAAAGAAAACGTGATTCATCAGACCAGGCCACCTTCTTCCATTGCTCCGTGGTCCAGTTCTGATGTTCACGTGCCCACTGTTGGCGCTTTCGGTGGTGGACAGGGGTCAGCATGGGCACCCTGACTGGTCTGCGGCTATGCAGCCCATACGCAACAAACTGTGATGCACTGTGTATTCTGACACCGTTCCATCAGACCCAACATGAACTTCTTGAGCAATTTGAGCTGTCGCTGGTTCACCAGTCGTCTAGCCATCACAATTTGGCCCTTGTTAAACTCACTCAAATCCTTACGCTTGCCCATTTTCTAACACATCAACTTTGAGGACAAAATGTTCACTTGCTGCCTAATATATCCCACCCACTAACAGGTGCCGTGACAAAGAGATAATCAATGTTATTCACTTCACCTGTCAGTGGTCATAATGTTATGCCTGATAGGTGTACATTTAAAACATGGTGTCTAAACCGGTTTAAACAAGTGACACCAGAAACAGATGTGACATAACCTCAGTAAGGATGATTTTGATTTTACAGCTCAAATAATAATAACTGCTATAATAAAAAGCTTCACATTCCCAAGAAAAGAAAATCAGGCTTGTAGTGTCATCATGTGCTCTTCACAGCTGAAGTACCAAACACTAAGTGATCCTAGTCATCCTCATACCAAACTAACCCGTGCAGAGTCAACCAGCTCTTGTCTGCCAGAGGCCAGAAGCGTACGCTTGCCCCACCATGATTCAGATTATCTCTCATCTGAGCTCGGTGCAAATGTCAACACTCAAGAGCATACTTATTGCTTCTGGAACAATTCAGTGTGGAAATCTGACTCGTCTTCCTTGTCTAACAATGTAAGTCTGTTACCTTTAAAGGTGCAGTGTGTAGTATTTATGAGGATCTATTGACAGAAATGCAATTTAATATACATAACTATGTTTTCAGTGGTGTATAAAGACCTTACATAATGAACATATGTTTTTATTACCTTAGAATGAGCCATTTCTATCTCCATACACCGCGGGTCCCCTTACAGTGAAGTCGCCATTTTGCGCCGCCATTTTTCTACAGTAGCCCTAAACGCTAGCTCCTCTCTGCTATCTCAGACGATGACATCTTTGTCCTGTGTCGGCCACCGTAGCTTCTCTATGTGCTTCGAAAGGGAGGGGTGAGCAGTGGGCGTTTGCAATTCGCAACATCACCTCTAGATGCCGCTAAAATTTACACACTGCACCTTTAAGTGGTTGTCTATCCAAAAATGAAAGTTCTACCACCATTTACTCTCCTGTTAATAACAAGCTACTATTTACCATTTGCTTCAGGTTTCCTGTAGACATATAATTCACCCAAAAACATTCCAATTAGAACCAAAAAGGTTTTAATGCAGCACATGAACCTTTTCACTTATCTGTATGCCCAAAAATGACAGAGTATTTTAAGCTGTTTCCACAATTATGAGGAAAAAATACAGCAGGACGCACCGGTGCATCTGTCGACCACAGAGGGTTAACTTAGAACTTTTTTTTCTCCCTGTAGTTCTCTATTCTCTATTTTTGGAACACAGGTGGACAACATAATCAGTAACTATGGAAACAAACTGGCACATGAGAAAAAAGGAAACAGGAACTAAATTCAGGAAAACAAGGAGATACAAACTAAAAGTCCATGGAACTGAAGCTTAAAACAGAGCTTAAATGTTACATGATGCATTGCTCAAATAATTAGTGAAGTGCACCATTTAAACCACAGCTAGTTACTATTTACTCTCATACTATGGACTTTGTTCTATGTACTGTTGGAGCTACTATTATTTGCCGTCTACTAAGTTTTGACATTTAATAAAATATAATTTATTTCACTTAAGGTCATTAATATGTGATCTTTAAATTATTTTATCACCAGGTATCGCCTAACTGTATGTATAAAAGCTGACTTACACTATTTCAAATTGATTAATCTATTCTAACTCTCAGCCAAACATCAAACGTCCACATTTGCATGGAACGTATTCCAATTATGTCATTTCATTAAAATTTTAAAGGACTGATCTAAAAAGTTAAACTTGCCATTGGGAATCATTCAGTACTGGGATTAACCACCGCCAGGATTGCTTTAGATCCAAAACTAGTTTATACAGCTACAAAACACTGGCTTTCCTTCATTTTTTTAAAAGTATCTTACAACAGCACTAACCGACCCTGAGAAATTGCCTGACTAGTGCAGTTTTCTTTCTTGTGTTTCCTATTGAAACAGGAAGCATAGGTGGGACATATTGAAGTGCTCATCCCTTTTAAAAAGTTTTTTTTTTTTTGTTTCCATGATGCATAATTTGCTATCTGCTAGTATGATGTATTTTTGTAGGCCAAAACCCAGAAATGAGTTCACATTGTAACACTTCCGGTTCCATCGTCCTGAAATCAATGGGTTTTTTAATGGTTTTTTTGGTAAATGCCTAAAATAAGGTCTGTGGATATTTTCACGTTTTATTCTATGACAAAATGCATCAGTAATGTCACCTTGTAATTTTTTAAAGCTTTTACTTGTCTTGAAAAAGGTGTTGCTAACAAGTGGCTAAATGGGACTAGAGGCTGTCGAGGACATTAAACGTCATCACAGTGAACAGGTACAATCACCTACTGACTAGTCCGCTTTCACAGCATCGTTGTGTTTGTAATCGTGCCCTTGCAAACTATTTTAACTCAAACTTTCATGGAAATTGTTTTTAAATAAAGCCTGAAAGAGCTGCCGGAAGCGTAATGGTGGTGATGTTGAAATCATGCAACCGTGGTATAGCTCATTTATAGCCTATGTTCAGCTTTTTACTTCTGCCGGTTGTATATAGGCTTCAAAATTTATAAAAAGTTGAGTTCCTTTCTCTAGATTATCTTGATGAACAAAACATGCAAGTATCATAAACTTTTGTTGGTCACAGAGCTTATTTTCTGCAATAGTCCAAAAGCCAGTGGGGAAATCCTACTGGGTTTTTGTCAAGGGAACCAGGATGATGTGAAGTTTCCGGGTTGGCCTATTTTCGTCATCCCTGCAGCATACACATATGTGACCCTGGTCATAAGGGTCAATTTTCTGAAATAAGCTTTCCATTGATGTATGGTTTGTTGGTGTAGCCCGGTGAAACTAAAGACACTAAAATATTGTTTTACAGTATTTCCTAGATTTCCTAGATCTGCTACATGAGATTCGGGAAGAGGAGGTACGAGAAGCTGAAAGACGAAAGTCTAATCCAACAGTTCGTCAAGTGCAAGTTGGAAGTGAGAATTGCAAAGACCCATTCTTTCAAGAGCTTGCAACTGAGATCAAAGACTTACAAACTATGGTGGCAGAGTTAACTGTTAAGTCAAAGGATGATGTGATTTCTGAGAAGAAACAGAAAAGCCAACAAGCATCAGAGTTTACTGATGAAAGTTATGAAGTAAAAGCTCTGAAGAAAGAAGTGAAAAAACTCAGACAGCAAGTGAAAGTGATGGCTTGTACAACCACCTAAAGTAGAGAAAGAAAATGATTCAGAGGGAAACCAAGCGTGTCCAGTGAAGTTCACCCGATCAAAAGTATCCGGACCTTCTAAAAGCTCTGAAGATTACTTCTGCTACAGTGTGGGGGTGACGGACACACCGCTTCAAAATGCAGAGCTCCTGTGATTCAGAAACTCATTCATTTCTGCGAAAACCTAGAGGAAAACGTAGTAAAAAGTAATGAGGGGGCTCCTGTAGAGGAACATAATTGTTCTGTGAAAAGAAGCGCAGTTCAAGTCAAACCAACCACAAGTATCCCTGAAGGACTAGTGGGACCATCTTCAGTTATTCCAGTGAAGGTAAATGGAATGCCTTGTCAAGCATTACTGGACAGTGGATCTGTAGTAACCATTATCTTTGAGGAATGATATAACAAATACCTGGCTGATATTCCTATTCACCCCATTTCTGGACTAGCTGTCTGGGGCTTGAGTGATTCTAGTTTCCCTTATCGTGGCTATGTGGAAGTAGAGCTGCAGTTTCCGGAGAAGTTTACAGGAGTCCATCAGTGTACTGGCCTTAGTATGCCCAGAGCCTCATGGACCTAAACAGTTCCCATTATTCATCGGTACTAATGCCAGTATGTTCCAGAGGTTAGCCCAGCTTTGTAAAGAGTCTGCTGGAGTAGACATTGTTCACACAATGCCAGTAAAGCTTCAGAAGTCAAAGATGTCCAAAATGGAAGGCAGAGAACAGAAAGACCCCGAAGATGCGGTGGCTGAAATTCAATGGCCAGGTCCAGGTCCACTCAGTATTCCACCAAGAAGTGAGTGTCAAGCTACAGTGGGGAGAACAAGTATTTGATACACTGCCGATTTTGCAGGTTTGCCCACTTACAAAGCATGTAGAAGTCTGTAATTTTTATCACAGGTACACTTCAGCTGTGAGTGACGGAATCTAAAACAAAAGTCCAGAAAATCATATTGTATGATTTTTAAGTAATTAATTTGCATTCTATTGCATGACATAAGTATTTGATACATCAGAAAAGCAGAACTTAATATTTGGTACAGAAACCTTTGTTTGCAATTACAGAGATCATACGTTTCCTGTAGTTCTTGACCAGGTTTGCACACACTGCAGCAGGGATTTTGGCCCACTCCTCCATACAGACCTTCTCCAGATCCTTCAGGTTTCGGGGCTGTCGCTGGGCAATACGGACTTTCAGCTCCCTCCAAAGATTTTCTATTGGGTTCAGGTCTGGAGACTGGCTAGGCCACTCCAGGACCTTGAGATGCTTCTTACGGAGCCACTCCTTAGTTGCCCTGGCTGTGTGTTTCGGGTCGTTGTCATGCTGGAAGACCCAGCCACGAACCATCTTCAATGCTCTTACTGAGGGAAGGAGGTTGTTGGCCAAGATCTCGTGATACATGACCCCATCCATCCTCCCCTCAATACGGTGCAGTCGTCCTGTCCCCTTTGCAGAAAAGCATCCCCAAAGAATGATGTTTCAACCGTGATGCTTCACGGTTGGGATGGTGTTCTTGGGGTTGTACTCATCCTTCTTCTTCCTCCAAACACGGCGAGTGGAGTTTAGACCAAAAAGCTCTATTTTTGTCTCATCAGACCACATGACCTTCTCCCATTCCTCCTCTGGATCATCCAGATGGTCATTGGCAAACTTCAGACGGGCCTGGATATGCGCTGGCTTGAGCAGGGGGACCTTGCGTGTGCTGCAGGATTTTAATCCATGACGGCGTAGTGTGTTACTAATGGTTTTCTTTGAGACTGTGGTCCCAGCTCTCTTCAGGTCATTGACCAGGTCCTGCCAAGTAGTTCTGGGCTGATCCCTAACCTTCCTCATGATCACTGATGCCCCACAAGGTGAATTCTTGCATGGTGCAAGGGAGATTGACCGAGGGATATTTACCGTCATCTTGAACTACTTCCATTTTCTAATAATTGCACCAACAGTTGTTGCATTCTCACCAAGCTGCTTGCCTATTGTCCTGTAGCCCATCCCAGCCTTGTGCAGGTCTACAATTTTATCCCTGACGTCCTTACACAGCTCTCTGGTCTTGGTCATTGTGAAGAGGTTGGAGTCTGTTTGATTGAGTGTGTGGACAGGTGTCTTTTATACAGGTAACGAGTTCAAACAGGTGCAGTTAATACAGGTAATGAGTGGAGAACAGGAGGGCTTCTTAAAGAAAAACTAACAGGTCTGTGAGAGTTGGAATTCTTACTGGTTGGTAGGTGATCAAATACTTATGTCATGCAATAAAATGCAAATTAATTATTTAAAAATCATACAATGTGATTCCTGGATTTTTGTTTTAGATTCCGTCTCTCACAGTTGAAGTGTACCTATGATAAAAATTACAGACCTCTACATGCTTTGTAAGTAGGAAAACCTGCAAAATCGGCAGTGTATCAAATACTTGTTCTCCCCACTGTACCTGCAAAGTCAAGGTGATGCAATCCATTGACAAGAGTATCCTAGTTGTTGATCATCCATCAACTTCAAGTAGTCCTGCTGAGGTTCTAGTAAAGCCTACTATCATTCCCTCATCAGCCATCCAAGTGAATCAGTTTCCTGTGTTACTAAGGAATGTATCGCAGAAAGAAGTTTGTATTGCTGTGGGTTCAGTGGTGGTGCACGGTTACACCACTGAATTTGCTACTAATGTGGAGAAAGACAATTCAGCAAGAGGATCACCTATAGATCCATGCTTGTTTAATTTCGGAGATTCGCCAGTTCCAAAATATTGGAAGGACAGATTATCCCAAAAACTGTCAGAGAGGCTGAATGTCTTTTCACTCCATGAATGGGATGTGGGATCTGCTAAATGCGTGGAACACCACATTCGCCTGAGTGACAACACACAGTCTCCCGATCTCTGTTTAGAGAGAGATCCCATAGGTTTGCACTTGCTGACATCGATGACATACGTCATCATCTTCATGAGTTGTTGGCCGCTGGAATCATCAAAGAGTCCAGAAGTTCATATGCTTCCCCCATTGTTGTGGCCAGGAAGAACAACGGAACGGTGCGTATGTATCGACTATAGGACCCTGAATTCAAGAACCATCCCAGATCAGTATACAGTGCCACAAATTGACGAAGCTTTAGATTGTCTTACGGGCAGCAGGTGGTTCTCTGTTTTGGACCTACGGAGCAGGTATTATCAGATCCAGATGGCTGATGAAGACAAGGACAAGACCGCTTTCATATGCCCGCTTGGGTTCTATCAGTTTGAGAGGATGCCTCAAGGAAACTCTGGAGCCCCGGCTACGTTCCAGAGATTAATGGAGAAGGCCGTAGGGAACATAAATTTGCTGGAAGTACTTGTGTACTTGGACGATCTCACAGTGTTTAGCAAAACACTAGAAGAGCTTAAAAGGATTAAAAGTCTCACTCAAAGTCTCACTTAGCCTCAGGTAAAATACTTGGGGCATATAATTTCTGAGAGGGGTATTGCCACAGATCCAGCTAAGGTCAAAGCGGTGACAAATTGGAAGCAACCCACTGATTTGAAATCCCTCAGATCATTCTTGGGATTCTGTGGGTACTACAGGCGCTTCATAGCTAATTACCCCGTTATAGTCAGACCCCTTACTGAACTTACCAAGGGATATCCGTCTACTCAGCATAGTAAGAAAGCAGTGAAAAAAAGGCATTTCAGAAGATCATCCATTGTCTTACTAACGCACCTGTGTTGGCATTTGTTGATTCAACCAGGCCCTACATTCTGCATGTAGACACCAGCCAGAATGGTTTGGGAGCGGTTTTAAACCAGGAGTACCCAGAAGGGTTAAGGCCGGTGGCATTTGCCAGCCGCAAGCTGAAGGCATCTGAACAGCATTACCCTGTCCACCAACTCAAGTTTTTAGCACTCAAGTGGGCAGTGGTAGACAAGTTTCATGACTACTTGTATGGTGCACGATTTACAGTAAGAACAGACAACAACCCACTTACTTACATACCACTGCAAAACTCAATGCAGCTAACCACCTGTGACTAGCTGCATTGAGTTTTGCAGTGGTATGTAAGTGTCCACTGTCCACATACAACTTCAATGTACAGTATAAACCTGGAAAAAGCAACACTGATGCTGATGCTTTGTCTCGCAACTTCTTTTCCACTACAGAAGAACGAGATTGCCAAGAAATATCACCTTCTGGTATCCAGGCCCTGTGCAAAACAATGTAAAACAACACCCAAAAGTGTGTAGAGCAGCTGGGAGTGTCCCCTGAAGTCATACCTGAATGCTATGCATTTCCCACCAGACTAGACGTTGGTTCCCTTGAGCATTTGAGTTCCCATGACTTAATAAAAGCTCAGGAAGAAGACCCTGCGATTTCTCAAGTGAGACATGCTGTGGCAAAAGGGCAGTTGTTATCATTGTCCAGAGACAAAGATCCTAAAGTACACCTACTACAGAAAGAAGGATCCAAACCTGTAGTAAGGAGAGGACTATTATTCCAGACAACGACACAGAGAGTGTCTTCAGCTTGTTTTACTGCAGAAGTATCGGTCCATGGTCTTACAGTCCCTGCATGATGAAACTGGACATCTATGAGTAGATAAGACCACTGCATTAATAAGAGATTGTTTCTATTGGCCGAAGATGTCAAATGAAATTGACCAGTATGTGAAGAACTACGGAAAGTGTATTCTTCGTAAGACACAACCCCAAAGAGCTGCACTGTTGAAGCAGATCACCAGCAATGGTCCTATGGATCTCGTTTGTATTGATTTCTTGTCCCTGGAGCCAGATTCAAAAGGAGTGTTCAACATCCTGGTAGTCACTGATCACTACACTAGGTACGCTTAAGCTTTTCCAACGAAAGACCAAAAAGCTCTCACAGTAGCCAAAGTGTTATGTGAAAAGTATTTTGTTCATTACGGGTTACCCGCATGTATACACTCGGATCAGGCACGAGACTTTGAAAGCAAGTTAATCCATGAGTAGTTGAAGATGTTGGGGATTCAAAAGTCCAGAATGACGGCATATCATCCCCAGGGGGATGCGCAGCCAGAATGATTCAACAGAACTTTGCTGTCGATGCTTGGGATTCTTGATAAGTCTCAGAAGCAAAAGTGGTTACATACATGCTTATAATTGTACAAGAAATGGCGTGACCGGATATTCTTCCTATGTCCTCATGTTTGGACGTGAAGCAAGACTCCCAATTGATCTCTGTTTCTCTGTCTTATCTGAAGGCGAAGAAGAAAATTGTATCTAAGCTGAGAACGAACCTAAAAAGGGCCTACCAAGTAGCTTCAGAAGCTGCAGACAAGAACCATCAGAAGAACAAAAGACTTCATGATAAGAGAGTTCAAGATCAAATACTTGAAGAAGGGGATCAAGTTCTAATGAGAAATCTAGGAGTCACAGAAAAGAACAAACTAGGAAACAAATGGAGTTCCTTACCGTATGTGGTCGTCAGTAAGATGCCAAACTTAAACTGTTGGAAACTCAGAAGCGAAGACCAGGAGACTTGGATGTATCTTCAGCAGGATTCTTTATTGAGAACACGTGCTGTCGGTAGCTGCAGTCATCAAGTCTAACTGAAGCAGTAAGACTGTAGTTTATATACATTTTAGGGGGAGGGATACACACAGTAGAGGCGGAGACAATCTAAACAAAGCATGCAAATGTTGTGTCCAGGTAAAGGGACCTGCCCCAGACTTTAGAGTGTCACCAGTCCTAATCCAATCAGCATAACAGTGTCACTCAAATGCATAGGTGCTAATCCAATCGCTCTGACAGTATTGCCCATACCTTCACATTATCATAGAGACAAAGGCACAGCTGTGCCTTGGGCTTGTCATACCAAATGGTCAGGAAGTACATAAAGACAAAAGACTAATGTATAAACCCGATTCCAAAAAAGTTGGGACACTGTACAAATTGTGAATAAAAACAGAATGCAATGATGTGGAAGTTTAAAATTTCAATATTTTATTCAGAATACAACATAGATGACATATCAAATGTTTAAACTGAGAAAATGTATCATTTTAAGGGAACAATAAGTTGATTTTAAATTTCATGGCATCAACACATCTCAAAAAAGTTGGGACAAGGCCATGTTTACCACTGTGTGGCATCCCCTCTTCTTTTTATAACAGTCTGCAAATGTCTGGGGACTGAGGAGACAAGTTGCTCAAGTTTAGGAATAGGAATGTTGTCCCATTCTTGTCTAATACAGGCTTCTAGTTGCTCAACTGTCTTAGGTCTTCTTTGTCGCATCTTCCTCTTTATGATGCGCCAAATGTTTTCTATGGGTGAAAGATCTGGACTGCAGGCTGGCCATTTCAGTACCTGGATCCTTCTTCTACGCAGCCATGATGTTGTAATTGATGCAGTATGTGGTCTGGCATTGCCATGTTGGAAAATGCAAGGTCTTCCCTGAAAGAGACGACGTCTGGATGGGAGCATATGTTGTTCTAGAACTTGGATATACCTTTCAGCATTGATGGTGCCTTTCCAGATGTGTAAGCTGCCCATGCCACACGCACTCATGCAACCCCATACCATCAGAGATGCAGGCTTCTGAACTGAGCGCTGATAACAACTTGGGTTGTCCTTGTCCTCTTTAGTCTGGATGACATGGCGTCCCAGTTTTCCAAAAAGAACTTCAAATTTTGATTCGTCTGACCACAGAACAGTTTTCCACTTTGCCACAGTCCATTTTAAATGAGCCTTGGCCCAGAAAAAACGCCTTTCACTTCTGGATCATGTTTAGATATGGCTTCTTTTTTGACCTATAGAGTTTTAGCCGGCAACGGAGAATGGCACGGTGGATTGTGTTCACCGACAATGTTTTCTGGAAGTATTCCTGAGCCCATGTTGTGATTTCCATTACAGTAGCATTCCTGTATGTGATGCAGTGCCGTCTAAGGGCCCGAAGATCACGGGCATCCAATATGGTTTTCCGGCCTTGACCCTTACGCACAGAGATTGTTCCAGATTCTCTGAATCTTTGGATGATATTATGCACTGTAGATGATGATAACTTCAAACTCTTTGCAATTTTTCTCTGAGAAACTCCTTTCTGATATTGCTCCACTATTTTTCGCCACAGCATTGGGGGAATTGGTGATCCTCTGCCCATCTTGACTTCTGAGAGACACTGCCACTCTGAGAGGCTCTTTTTATACCCAATCATGTTGCCAATTGACCTAATAAGTTGCAAATTGGTCCTCCAGCTGTTCCTTATATGTACATTTAACTTTTCCGGCCTCTTATTGCTACCTGTCCCAACTTTTTTGGAATGTGTAGCTCTCATGAAATCCAAAATGAGCCAATATTTGGCATGACATTTCAAAATGTCTCACTTTCAACATTTGATATGTTATCTATATTCTATTGTGAATAAAATATAAGTTTATGAGATTTGTAAATTATTGCATTCCTTTTTTATTCACAATTTGTACAGTGTCCCAACTTTTTTGGAATCGGGTTAGTATCACCTGGGCTGCTAGAATGTCATCAAGTTTTACCTCAAAATGTAAAACACAATGTACATAATGTTTTCAGTTTATATACTATTACATTGGAACCTAGAAATAACAATTTATAAATTTGTAATCCCACAGTTCCCCCTTTGAGAGTTCTAATAACTCTCACAAAATACAAATTTAGACACTTAAAAGTTTCATTCTTGTAACCTGTGATCGTTACAGGCACATAGCACTGTAGTGACGAATGGCATGCTGACACAGAAACAAACATGCAGCTAGGGTCCGTGTAGTTCTTACGGGTAATAGTCTTTTCTGGTTGGAACGGTCCTTTCCTCATGGGTCATTTGTTGAATGAAACACTTGATACTGTGGACGTATAGATAGTACACCAGTAGGAAAAACAACAGCAGAATTGCTATTTCCTGGATCCACAGCCAGGGTTTACCTAACAGGTTTCCGAGCCATGAAGAATTATCTTCAGTCATCTGGTGTAATTTTGCTGATCAAGAATGTCTTGTTGGATTTTGTTCAAGTTCTCTGTTGGATCCATTAACCCGGTACAGCACTCGGGTCTGATAACTGCGTTGCAAGAATGTAATCCAAGGCCACTCTGTTCTATAAAATCATTATCTTGTGCGAAGCGAGAGTGTCTGTGATGTTACCCAGGGCCAAAGCCAGTTTCTGTACAGAATTCGATAGGCTTCTGACTTGATCAAGGGCCTGCATGACACCATAAGACAGGATTAATGCTCCAAGAGTTCTTGACCACCATGTTTGTGCACAAGTGAGTCCTGGAATGCAGCCATCTTCTTTGTTTGTAGTAGGTGCTGAATTATGTAGATGTGGATAGCTTGGGGTGGAGTGTGTATTTTTTCTGACAGCCGGTAGAACATAAACCAGGGTGCACCTGCCGTTGAATTGACTGGGTAGGATGTTGTAGACAGAAGTTCCACATAACCAAAAGGTGCCAGTCAGTGGAGGAATCATACACCACTGATTTATTGCGAAGAGTTTCTGGAGAGATGGTGTCCTGTGGAGACACCCTTCTAAATCCTTTTACTCTCTCCCTGCTGATGGAGTAATGTCCACATTGGATTCTGTTCTCATTTCGACCACAAGGTTGCAACGTTCATGAGGAATTTCACCCAATGGAGTCGAGGCTGGAGCATAATTTTCCACGCACCAAGAAAAAGTAATTGGCAAGAGTAGATCTGTCATGATGGGAGTAGCTGAAGTTAGGATGCAGGATGGTAATCCAGGAATGCAACACGGAGAAGCTGGAGGAGTTGTAATGTTGTGACATGTACTCTTGTTGTATATTCCACTGGTATGAACTTCGAATAAGGTACATGTGTCACAGTTGGAGATGGGGTGTGCCACCCATGGGATTCCTGCTCCTACTGAAGGCTGGTGTCGCATGCAAACGTTCTTTCCAGCAAACAAGGCGTTTCTTGACATATTCATCAGCTCTAAGAATATGTTGTTTCTGGAGTCTACACTTTGTGCGATGTCCATGAATGAATCTTGATCATGTTGATGGATGACTGAAGTTCCCGTATGTGATTCTCTGCGTTGTGTATTTTTTTTTTTTTTTTTCGTGACAGTTGGCTCGGTAGTGGGTTTAGTTGTCCTTTAGAGGTTGTGGCTTCATAAGCAGGTGAGGAGGTCGGTGCGTATGGGTCTGGGGACAGCCATCAAGCGGTATCTGCACAGAGTAAGAAAGAAAACAAAAGACAACAGAGCAGTATTTGTTGTAAAAGACTGCAAACATTAGGGTTGTATCCTCTGTTCAATCTGAGTCTGCTATTGTTGTTCCTTCTTTCCCTATTTCTTAATTCCTGCGACACCTAAAGAACAGTGAGGTAAGGATGGACTAGTGGGTGGGGGAAGGCCTATGAGGGAATCTTCACCGCAGGATTGGCCCCCGAAGCCTTTTGCATTCGGTTCTTTCCCGGGCTCCTCACTGGTCCGTGTGTCCTATCCTATCCCTGTAGGTGGGGGAACAACTTTACAGTGTGACACATGAATCCAGGTTTTCCTTCCCTGACAGAACACTGCAGCTACAGTAATCAACATCACTTGATGTGGTCCGTGCCACTTAGGCTCTAACGGCTTGTTTCTAAATGACTTTATCATCACCCACTGACCTGGGATGATCGCATGTCCACTTTCTGGTGGCGTCTGCCAACACGACTCAACTCTCTCTCTGGCACTCTGTACTGCCTTTGTGAGGTTTTCACAGTAAGTGATCAGGGCATCTGAGGCAATGCGTACATCAGCATTTCTAAGATCAATCACACCTGGCATCTGCATTGGGCGTCCTGTAATAATCTCATGAGGGCTCAGTCCTACTGATCTGTTAGGTGACGCTCTCATACTACGCAGTACCGCTGGCAGTGCCTCAACCCATGATACTCCTTCCTGATGCATTTTGCCTAGCCTGGTTTTGATTGTTCTGTTCGCTCATTCAACCTGTCCTGATGCTTGTGGCCTGTAGGGGCAGTGAAGATTCCACTTAATTTTCAACATTTTAGACACTTCCCTGACTACCTGTCCTGTTAAGTGTGTACCTTGATCTGAGTCAATGGGTTCTGGTAGTCCCCATCTGGGAATGAGATCAGTGACAAGACATTTAGCAGTATGTGCAGCTGTAGCACGCCCTGTTGGATAAGCTTCTATCCATCTCGAGAACTTGTCTGTTACTACCAAAACGTCAGTTTTTCTCTTTCCCTTTTTTTTACAAGGAGGCAACGATATGTAATCAACTTGCAGGTGACGAAATGGTCCTGGTGGAGCTGGGGTATGTGTTGCTGCTGTAGTTGCTGCTGGCACATCATTATTTTTCTGACATGTAACACATCTCTTGACTGTTTCGGTGGCTACATTTCTGAATTTTGGATTCCACCATTGATTTGAGAACCTGTGATTCATTGTTGCTGGACCACTGTGACCCAAATTGTGTATTTGTTGAGCCAAATATGGCAGCAGTGATTCTGGAGCAACATACTTTCCCCCTTTGGTGCAGCAGCTGGATGAATCCACTGTGGCTCCTTTGTCTAACCATGTCCATGCTTCATATAGAGGAAAGTCTTTGTACAGACCAGTGATTGATTCAGGAGGCAGAATTGTCTTCTGTGGTGTACTACCTGAACACACTTGTACAGTTGCATAAGAACAAGCTTGTTTAATAGCTACATCAGCAAGAGCATTACCTTTAACTTCCATAGTATTAGTTGTGAGACGTGCTTTCACTTTGATCACTGCTAATTTCTTTGGAAGTTTCATGGCAAACATTAGATCTTTTACTAATCCAGCATGCTTAATGGGGGATCCAGCAGAAGTTAGAAACTGTCTACTTTGCCAAATGACACCAAAATCATGAATTACCCCAAAAGCATACCTGAAATCAGTGTAGATATTTGCAACCGATCCTGAAGCTAGCGTGCATGCTCTAGTTAAGGCTACTAGTTCTGCAGCTTGAGCTGAAAAATGATCTGGAAGACGACCTGAAGCTACCACTTCAGTGGTGGAAGTGACTGCATAACCTGCTCGTCTGTTACCTTCAATGACTTGAGCTGAACCATCAACAAACAACTCCAATTCTGCATTCTCTATGGGAGTTTCTGCTATTTCACTCGTAGCTGCCTAAGCGTAACACAATCGTGAGTCATTGCTTCTTCATCCTCTAACACAACTTCAGTCATTGCAGACATCATACATGAGGATGGGTTCGTGACTGGCGCACGCTGTAAAACAATGTTCAGAGCTGTGAGGGTTGTTAACCAATTTCCCCAACGAGAGGAGGTGACAGAAGTGACTTTTGCTTTGACTCTTATGAATAAGCTTGCAGACAACAGAAACTTATTGTAGGAAGCAACAGCATATACTGCCTGACTGTTGCCTTCAGTAACCTTATGCAGTATGCAATTATCCTTATGCAATAACCCATTTCCAAAAAATTCCCAAAATAATGTAATTATGAATCGCCACATTTCCCTTCTCTAGTGAAACATCAGTCATAGTAGACGTCATAAAAGAGGATGGGTGTCTGACTGGAATATTCTGTAGTATAACATTTTAAGGCTGTGAATGTACTTAACCAGTGTCCCCCAATGGAAGGAAGAGACACATTTCATTTTGTTCTATTTACAAAGAGTCTTTCATCATTGTGGGAAATTAAGCACTCACAGCCCAAATGGTTAACACCTCAGCAAGCTGCCCCACGAGTTTAAAGACGAGGGGAGGGGTTGCTTCAGAGTAGCAAGCAGACTGAGTAGGAGCTGAGTAACATTGTTAATTTCTCTTAAGTTCTTTTAGTTTTTTCTACACTCTTTCATCTAATGTCCAGGTTTACCACAGTAATGACAACTGTCCTCTCTCTTAGGACATTTAGGTTTCTGTTGATTCTCTCTGTTGACCTTAAACGATGCTGCTGCAATCTTTACTCTTGCCTTGACATTAGAGTCTCTTTCCCAAGTAGCTAACTTGTCCAAGTTATTTCGCAGAGTTCCATTGGACCATGTAAGATCTAGGAAAGGTAGTGCATTTCTGTATTCTGGTAAAAAGCCATCAAACCATGTGCAAACTAGTGGGCCGTTATCATCTAGCACCTTCTCTGGAGTCTCAGCTATTCCACTGTATGCTGCAGCTGACTGATAAAATCTTTCAGTGTACTCACTCACAGTTTCATTCTTCCTCTGTACACAACTAGTGATCTTTGACCAGTCCACTTTTGGTCCAACAATGTTCTTTAACACTCTCAGAACTCCCTCTCTCAATTCATCTTAACTGGCATGTTGAAACTCAGAATTATTTACAGCACTTTCAAAATCATTGAATTCTGACTCAGTCAAGATCTGTGATATTAGCTGGGTGACTTCAGCTAATGACATATCATAAAGCCGCATCTTTCTGGGCAACTCTCTTTTAAACTCAGAAAAATTTCCATGCACTGATGGCAAACTCTCAGCAAGTCTTTCTATGGCTTTAGGTCCTAGAGTGTTACTGACTGCTTTTAATTGCACTATCGGGGTTAGAGATGGAACAGCGTCAACCCCTTTTACCCTACTCTGAGCCTTTTGTCTTGCTCCACACACTTCAACTGAATTTACATCTTTATTCATCAATCCAACATTGCTATTATCTTCTATTCTACAGAAAGACTGTAAGTCAGGATAGCTTTCATCTGACTGTTGGTCACATTTGGTTGAGACTTTGTTATGGCCCACCTTTTTTGTGAGACAGGACACTCGACTATGCAATTGTTTGTGACTGACTGACTCAGTCACTATTGAGTCCATGTGCTCTCCTAACAATGATTTGAATTCACTGTCTGTCCATGAAGGGGTAGCTAGTCCACTTTTCTCTGTTGTTGGAATCAGTCTAGCATTCCTTCTCAACATTTTGTAATGTCTTTCTGTCACAACAGGACACTTCCAACACCTCCCTGACAAAGCAGAGGATAAACTTGTAAATGTGTTAACATAGAGTAACTGTTAACCTTCTCTGACAGAGCAGAGTATAACCTAGTTAATATACATCATAATGTATTCAACCTCTCCTGGCGAGCAGATGAGAACCAACTTGCTAACACACTGTAACAGTTGTAACCTTCTCTGACTACACAGAGTATAACCACTTCTCTGGCAAAGCAGGGGATACACCAATAACTTCTCTGACAAAGCAGAGGAAATGCATAAGTGCTAATCCAATCGCTCTGACAGTATTGCCCATACCTTCACATTATCATAGAGACAAGGGCACAGCTGTGCCTTGGGCTTGTCATACCAAATGGTCAGGAAGTGCATAAAGACAAAAGACTAATGTATCACCTGGGCTGCTAGAATGTCATCAAGTTTTACCTCAAAATGTAAAACACAATGTATATAACGTTTTCAGTTTATATACTATTACATTGGAACCTAGAAATAACAATTTACAAATTTGTAATCCCACACCTGTCTACCGTGTAAAACCGGAGAAAGGTAAGGGAACTGTCAAGACTGTGCATAGAAATCATCTTCTGCCTATCGGATACCTGGTGAGAACGCCCAAAGAGACAGAGGAAAAGAAAGTGCCTCAGAGACTAGCTACAAGATCCCAGACTCATCGACAAACTCCTCTCTGTGAAGCAGGAACAGCCGATGTACCTGTGGAAAAAAGGTATGAACAGGATGAGGTATCTTCAGATTACGAGGATGTTGATGCATATGTACCTCTACAGACCCTGGAAGAACTTCGAAGACTACCAGAATCTCATAATCTAAGGTCTGTTCCACAGGAAAGAAGAGTGTCTATTCCTGTAGAGGGTGAACCATTCAAGAGCTGTGACAACAGTGAGGAAAAACTAATACCCTCTGTTAAAGATCCTGGGCAGAAGCGGATTGGTGATACTCTGGAAAGGAGAACGACATGTTACTGAAACAACGCACAAAGTTGAAGGACCTAACACTCCAGTGGTAGAAGAGAATAACTTACCTTTTCCTGAAGAACCTGATGGTGAAAAGAAGCCAAATGGTCTGGAGCCCTCTAGAGAAATTAGGTCTAAAAGAGAAATCAAGCCTGTAGTTAAACTTATGATGAGTTGGGTAAATCTACAAACCGCCCGATATATACTATTACCCATGGTATGCCCGTGCACTGCAGTTTTGTTTCAGAGGGTAGAAGTAATTGTAACACTGTTTGGTGCCACCCTCTTGCTACTTGCCGTAAATGCAATAGAGCACCTGAGAAAAAAAAGAATTAAACACCTGTAAAGTCCCAAAAGTTTGATGGGGACCTCAGACATTTAGAAGGGGGAGGGTGTAGCCCAGTGAAACTAAAGACACTAAAATATTGTTTGACAGTATGGTTATTTACATTATAATGTGTGTATTTTATTTATTCTGTGCCTTTACAGTGTTTCATGTGTATGTATATAGTTATATATTTATGTTTAATATTACTTAATGTTTAATCTCTTATACATGCTCACGTACACGCGTTTGTCGATAAAGGGGCGTGGCTAGAGGAGGACGAAGGAGAGACGAGACGGGAAAAAGACGATTGCATATAGTCTTAATAAAAGGGTATTCTACATGATAATCCTTAATATCTAGCGTGAATCCGTCATCAGTGATTCATGTTTTGCTGCTAAGAACTTTATTTAGTCAGTTTAGTGATATTCGTCATGGATTTCACTAAGCGCGTTCATCCCATGCGCTCGTGTGGTGATCAGCACGACCCGGATCTACATGATCATCCATGACATCATCATATCGCGGGACCCATCGCGTTCTGGAAAACATCAGGCCTGCAACGTAGGGTGTTTGTGTGAGTAAAAGCTTGAATGTGGGCCCACTTAAGTGAGTTTTGTTATTCAATGTATTGAGTATTTCATTGGGGTAAATCCCAAATTGTAATAGTGTGTTATTGAGTTGTAAATTTGAGTTAATTCGTTAAAGGGTGTTTAACACTTGTTAATACAAGAGTTTGATTTATTTCATATTGTAATTCCTTTAAAATGATTTAATTTGACATTGTATTTCATTTAAAATTCCCCAAAATAGTTTATTTTCACATTTTATCACTTTTTACGTTGCTTTTCTGAATTCATTGGGTTATTTAAACATATAAAAAGACTCATACGACCAGTATTGGATTCCTTAGTCTTTATTGCTGCTGAAGGGAAGGAAAAATACATTTGATTATTACGGTTAATCATAACGGTAAAATAAATACTTACCCAGGCCCCAGCTTTAACATAGTGGGTATCGTTACTTGGGTTACATTAGGATAGGACACTATTTGGGTGAGATACAACTATTTGAAAATCTGGAATCTGAGGGTGCAAAAAAATCTAAACATTGAGAAAATCGCCTTAGCAAAAGTCCTTAGCAATGCATATTACTACTAATAATACATTTTTTTAAATATATTTACGGTAGGAAATTTACAAAATATCTTCATGGAATATGATCTTTACTTAATATCCTAATGATTTTTGGCATAAAAGAAAAATCGATAATTTTGACCCATACAATGTATTGTTGGCTATTGCCACAAATATACCCGTGCGACTTATGACTGGTTTTGTGGTCCAGGGTCACATACAGAGATGGGCATAAATACATGGAAATGTATTTAAAATACAAATACAAAATACTGTGTGGAAAAATGTATTTAAATACAAATACAAAATACTGTGATGAAAAATGTATTTAAATACAAGTACAAAATACTGTGTGGAAAAATGTATTTAAATACAAGTACAAAATACTGTGTGGAAACTGTGTGGAAAAATGTATTTAAATACAAATACAAAATACTGTGTGGAAAAATGTATTTAAATACAAATACAGTATTTTGTATTTTGAAAATACGCAAAATACATGTGAAATTGGGGATTCAGTGCAGGTATCCCTATTAGGCCGAAATCTATCTGGGCCTATTCTGAATGCCAAAAAGCATTTAGATGTGTGCAACTGCTTAGAAACTTTAGTTTTCATTTTATATACCTCCTTCCTTCCCCAGCCCTGTAGGAAATAAAAAAAACTACAAAAAAAAACTCATTTTTAACTTTTATTAAAGTATATTATGAAAACAGCACCCTGATAAAGAGGTTGACTGGCACAAAGTATTTTGAGTATTTTGAAAACAAACAAAAAAAAAATACTCATCTTAAATGTATTTAAATACAAATTACATTTGATTTTTTCCAAAGGCTTTAAAATACAAAATAGTATTTTGTATTTCAAATACGTATTTTAAATACAAACCCGATTCCAAAAAAGTTGGGACACTGTACAAATTGTGAATAAAAACAGAATGCAATGATGTGGAAGTTTAAAATTTCAATATTTTTTTCAGAATACAACATAGATGACATATCAAATGTTTAAACTGAGAAAATGTATCATTTTAAGGGAAAAATAAGTTGATTTTAAATTTCATGGCATCAACACATCTCAAAAAAGTTGGGACAAGGCCATGTTTACCACTGTGTGGCATGCCCTCTTCTTTTTATAACAGTCTGCAAACGTCTGGGGACTGAGGAGACAAGTTGCTCAAGTTTAGGAATAGGAATGTTGTCCCATTCTTGTCTAATACAGGCTTCTAGTTGCTCAACTGTCTTAGGTCTTCTTTGTCGCATCTTCCTCTTTATGATGCGCCAAATGTTTTCTATGGGTGAAAGATCTGGACTGCAGGCTGGCCATTTCAGTACCTGGATCCTTCTTCTACGCAGCCATGATGTTGTAATTGATGCAGTATGTGGTCTGGCATTGTCATGTTGGAAAATGCAAGGTCTTCCCTGAAAGAGACGACGTCTGGATGGGAGCATATGTTGTTCTAGAACTTGGATATACCTTTCAGCATTGATGGTGTCTTTCCAGATGTGTAAGCTGCCCATGCCACACGCACTCATGCAACCCCATACCATCAGAGATGCAGGCTTCTGAACTGAGCGCTGATAACAACTTGGGTTGTCCTTGTCCTCTTTAGTCCGGATGACATGGCGTCCCAGTTTTCCAAAAAGAACTTCAAATTTTGATTCGTCTGACCACAGAACAGTTTTCCACTTTGCCACAGTCCATTTTAAATGAGCCTTGGCCCAGAGAAAACGCCTGTGCTTCTGGATCATGTTTAGATATGGCTTCTTTTTTGACCTATAGAGTTTTAGCCGGCAACGGCGAATGGCATGGTGGATTGTGTTCACCGACAATGTTTTCTGGAAGTATTCCTGAGCCCATGTTGTGATTTCCATTACAGTAGCATTCCTGTATGTGATGCAGTGCCGTCTAAGGGCCCGAAGATCACGGGCATCCAGTATGGTTTTCCGGCCTTGACCCTTACGCACAGAGATTGTTCCAGATTCTCTGAATCTTTGGATGATATTATGCACTGTAGATGATGATAACTTCAAACTCTTTGCAATTTTTCTCTGAGAAACTCCTTTCTGATATTGCTCCACTATTTTTCGCCGCAGCATTGGGGGAATTGGTGATCCTCTGCCCATCTTGACTTCTGAGAGACACTGCCACTCTGAGAGGCTCTTTTTATACCCAATCATGTTGCCAATTGACCTAATAAGTTGCAAATTGGTCCTCCAGCTGTTCCTTTTATGTACATTTAACTTTTCCGGCCTCTTATTGCTACCTGTCCCAACTTTTTTGGAATGTGTAGCTCTCATGAAATCCAAAATGAGCCAATATTTGGCATGATATTTCAAAATGTCTCACTTTCAACATTTGATATGTTATCTATATTCTATTGTGAATAAAATATAAGTTTATGAGATTTGTAAATTATTGCATTCCTTTTTTATTCACAATTTGTACAGTGTCCCAACTTTTTTGGAATCGGGTTTGTACATGTATCTGAAATACTGCCCATCCCTGGTCACATATATGTGACGTGTGGTCTCTGTTTCATTGTGTTTTTGGTTCTGTCATGTTTGCCCATCATTTAACCTAGTTTTCCCTGTGACCTAGTTTTCCTGAGTTGTCTTATTCGTCATTATATTTACCTGTGTCTTGTTAATTTACTCATTAGTTATTTTGATTGCTCTGTGTACTTAAGCCTTCAGTTCTCCCTTAGGGTATGTTTACACAACAACGATGTACTAAAAACAGAGGACAACATTGTCAAAACGATCCCCGTTCACATGAAAATGACTAAATGACTATAAGGCTGTATTATGCATGCCAGGCCAGTAGTTGGAGATGTCGCTTTGTCAAGAAACACCCCATGAAAACGTAATACGCATGCGTGAACATGTAACATGCATGAGCATGATGTCACCGTTTTCACAAAATTACGTTTTTGTTGTTTACATGGAGACGGTAAAGGTATCGTTTTCAAAACCTTGCACTTTGAAACACATTTCAAAAGCTTGCGTTTTCAGGCCACGAAAACAGCGTTGTCGTGTAAATAAACAGCTAAAACGCGTAAAAAGTTTTCCGTTTTCAGTTGAAAACAGTGTTGTTTAAACATACCCTTAGTCTCTGTCCGTTCTCCTTAATGATAGCGTCAATGTAAATGTGTATTCCTGTTTCCTGAGTATTTGTTATTAAAGCCTGTCTCCTTGAAGAATTCTTCATTGTGCGAGTGCATATGCATCACGTTACATAGCAATATACTGTATACAGTGGGGAGAACATGTATTTGATACACTGCCGATTTTACAGGTTTGCCCACTTACAAAGCATGTAGAAGTCTGTAATTTTTATCATAGGTACTCTTCAACTGTGAGTAACGGAATCTAAAACAAAAATCCAGAAAATCACATTGTATGATTTTTAAGTAATTAATTTGCATTTTATTGCATGACTTAAGTATTTGATACATCAGAAAAGCAGAACTTAATATTTGGTACAGAAACCTTTGTTTGCAATTACAGAGATCATACGTTTCCTGTAGTTCTTGACCAGGTTTGCACACACTGCAGCAGGGATTTTGGCCCACTCCTCCATACAGACCTTCTCCAGATCCTTCAGGTTTCGGGGCTGTCGCTGGGCAATACGGACTTTCAGCTCCCTCCAAAGATTACTATTGGGTTCAGGTCTGGAGACTGGCTAGGCCACTCCAGGACCTTGAGATGCTTCTTACGGAGCCACTCCTTAGTTGCCCTGGCTGTGTGTTTCGGGTCGTTGTCATGCTGGAAGACCCAGCCACGACCCATCTTCAATGCTCTTACTGAGGGAAGGAGGTTGTTGGCCAAGATCTCGCGATACATGACCCCATTCATCCTCCCCTCAATACAGTGCAGTCGTCCTGTCCCCTTTGCAGAAAAGCATCCCCAAAGAAGGATGTTTCCACCTCCATGCTTCACAGTTGGGATGGTGTTCTTGGGGTTGTACTCATCCTTCTTCTTCCTCCAAACACGGCGAGTGGAGTTTAGACCAAAAAGCTCTATTTTTGTCTCATCAGACCACATGACCTTCTCCCATTCCTCCTCTGGATCATCCAGATGGTCATTGGCAAACTTCAGACGGGTCTGAACATGCGCTGGCTTGAGCAGGGGGATCTTGCGTGCACTGCAGGATTTTAATCCATGATGGCGTAGTGTGTTACTAATGGTTTTCTTTGAGACTGTGGTCCCAGCTCTCTTCAGGTCATTGACCCTGATGTCCTTACACAGCTCTCTGGTCTTGGCCATTGTGGAGAGGTTGGAGTCTGTTTGATCGAGTGTGTGGACAGGTGTCTTTTATACAGGTAACGAGTTCAAACAGGTGCAGTTAATACAGGTAATGAGTGGAGAACAGGAGGGCTTCTTAAAGAAAAACTAACAGGTCTGTGAGAGCTGGAATTCTTACTGGTTGGTAGGTGATCAAATACTTATGTCATGCAATAAAATGCAAATTAATTATTTAAAAATCATACAATGTGATTTTCTGGATTTTTGTTTTAGATTCCGTCTCTCACAGTTGAAGTGTACCTATGATAAAAATTACAGACTTCTACATGTTTTGTAAGTAGGAAAACCTGCAAAATCGGCAGTGTATCAAATACTTGTTCTTCCCACTGTATGTATATATATATATATATATATATATATATATATATATATATATATACACTCACCTAAAGGATTATTAGGAACACCTGTTCAATTTCTCATTAATGCAATTATCTAATCAACCAATCACATGGCAGTTGCTTCAATGCATTTAGGGGTGTAGTCCTGGTCAAGACAATCTCCTGAACTCCAAACTGAATGTCAGAATGGGAAAGAAAGGTGATTTAAGCAATTTTGAGCGTGGCATGGTTGTTGGTGCCAGACGGGCCGGTCTGAGTATTTCACAATCTGCTCAGTTACTGGGATTTTCACGCACAACCATTTCTAGAGTTTACAAAGAATGGTGTGGAAAGGGAAAAACATCCAGTATGCGGCAGTCCTGTGGGCGAAAATGCCTTGTTGATGCTAGAGGTCAGAGGAGAATGGGCCGACTGATTCAAGCTGATAGAAGAGCAACTTTGACTGAAATAACCACTCGTTACAACCGAGGTATGCAGCAAAGCATTTGTGAAGCCACAACACGCACAACCTTGAGGCGGATGGGCTACAACAGCAGAAGACCCCACCGGGTACCACTCATCTCCACTACAAATAGGAAAAAAAGGCTACAATTTGCACGAGCTGACCAAAATTGGACAGTTGAAGACTGGAAAAATGTTGCCTGGTCTGATGAGTCTCGATTTCTGTTGAGACATTCAGATGGCAGAGTCAGAATTTGGCGTAAACAGAATGAGAACATGGATCCATCATGCCTTGTTACCACTGTGCAGGCTGGTGGTGGTGGTGTAATGATGTGGGGGATGTTTTCTTGGCACACTTTAGGCCCCTTAGTGCCACTTGGGCATCGTTTAAATGCCACGGCCTACCTGAGCATTGTTTCTGACCATGTCCATCCCTTTATGACCACCATGTACCCATCCTCTGATGGCTACTTCCAGCAGGATAATGCACCATGTCACAAAGCTCGAATCATTTCAAATTGGTTTCTTGAACATGACAATGAGTTCACTGTACTAAAATGGCCCCCACAGTCACCAGATCTCATCCCAATAGAGCATCTTTGGGATGTGGTGGAACGGGAGCTTCGTGCCCTGGATGTGCATCCCACAAATCTCCATCAACTGCAAGATGCTATCCTATCAATATGGGCCAACATTTCTAAAGAATGCTTTCAGCACCTTGTTGAATCAATGCCACGTAGAATTAAGGCAGTTCTGAAGGCAAAAGGGGGTCAAACACAGTATTAGTATGGTGTTCCTAATAATCCTTTAGGTGAATGTATATACATACTACGATTTTTTTAATAATAACTTTGAAAAGTTCAATAATTTTTAGAAATAGACTAGTAAATAAAATGCATGAAGTATATATCACATATTCATGAAAAAGGTATTTTTATTTTTTTATTTTTAGGATTAAGTTAAAGGATTGTTTTCAGTAAAGGTGTGAAATCCTGCTTAAATTACTGTGTATCCTCATCCCAAAGGCCAAAGCCCAGAGTCTCACATCTCTATCAAATTGACAGACTTCAAAGTAGTTTAAACCCTGGGACTATAATCACATTGTGAAGCCTTTGTGCAATTATGAGGGCTTGAAAAGGAGGAAGAAAAGAAATTAATAAAAGCACTGGTACTGTAGAAAGGACCTGAATCTGCCGCTGTGGTTACGAGGGAAAATAATGAGGTTACTCTCAGGGTAGGGGAGGAGATTACCAGAAAAGCTTATTAACTACCTTGTTTGTTGCAATGTACCAGTCGGAGGCTGGTGTTGTATGAAACAGCGCTGTAGATTCTAGTACCAGATGAAGTGGTCCATGTTTTGTACTGACAGGTTTTATTCACTGTTGCCTTCTTACATGCACAAGAACACACAATGTTAGGTTTACTGTACAAACTACTCTACAATTGCATTGCACACTCTACAATGCATTTAAAAAAAACAATTTAGTATGATTTAGAACATGTTTTCCTCATGGGGACAAAAAAAAAAACATCTAGTATTACTATCCTTTTGTCACAATGTAGAGAATACCAGAACCACACACACACACCCTAATCAAATCCCATACTCAAAAACACAGAGCCTATTTTTGCAACTGTACAATTTTTTTCCCTCCTTCACCAAGAATACTAGCAAATGAAATAAAAGGCTTGTTTTTTGTGTATTATGTTTCAAGACCGTAAGATACAAAAAATGTGGATTATCATGTCAAGTATAAAATATAAATATGGACAGCATTCAACTTTGATTGAAAACTGAATTGAGATTAAACCCGCTGACCCAGACAGTGTCGGCCCAGATCCGGCCCACATCTGGTCTGGATGTGGGTCGGTTCTGGGCCGACACTATGTTGCTGTCTGGGTCAGAAAAAAAAATTAAAGGCAATCTGACTGTCACATGAACATTCTTTTGTGCTGTTTTTGGTTTCGTTCTCAGTTTCCTAGCTCCCGAGCTCGTGAATCAGTATATCGTGTACACGAATTCAGGCACTGGTAAGGACAGTTAAGTACGCTGGCTCACTACACATCGGGACACTGATTTCCGGCGACGTGACAACGTCCTCATTGTACAACATCATTACTGGTATTTATGAACAACAGCAGAGCTGATATCTTTCTGACATTACTTGTAATGTTATTTAAAGTACATTATGATAAATACTTTGCTTGTTACATATACATGCAACATTTCAGCCTTAAATAAATTATACATGTTAGCTAGATTGTGTTCATTACCTGTCTAACGATATATGTTTATGCTGAAATTATCGGTCGTTATGTGTAGTGAGTTGGCTCATGTGATTTAAGTTTCGCGCTTCAGAACTTCCGTTAAGTGTATATAGTGAGCATCGATGCACCCTGGGTTTTGTGGTGCATTGTGGAACTTTTTAGGGAGCGAACATTTCAGTGCACTGGAAGGATTCTGCGATTGAGACCTTAAAATGGCCGACTTCCTGATCAGTGTCCTGACTACTGAACTAGGGAGCTGATTGAGATGCACCCTCTCTGTTTGCTTAGGTTTGCCTGTGTTCTTATTTGTCTCCTAGGTTACTCATTACCCTCATAATTAGCCTCATAATTGTTTGTTACTATGGTTACTCATTAGTTCTCGCATTTGCATCACCTGTGTTCATCTAATTATCTTCGTTTGCTCTTAGTATTTATATGCCTGTTTCAGTTCTCATTGTTGGTTCTCGGTAATGTTTGCTTTTGGTGTGGTTATGGTTTATTTTCTGTTTATTCCTGTATTTTGAGTTATTTTAAATGTTAATAATAATAATAATAAAAAATTCTATTGCACCTATCTTTGTCATGCTGGCTTATCTACACCACACCTTGCAAAACGTGACTCTGACAGGGCTGACAGAATTTATAGAATAACAATATAGCACTTCACACAAGTTTTAAAAGCATTAGCCAACTTGCTTCCCTGGTTGCTAGCTCTTAAATCTACTTAAAATGAGAAATTATCAAAAAAACTAAACAAAACAAAAAGTTCTGTTGAATTGTGTTGGTAACGATGGAGCTCGCACCATAGTTGGATTTGGAAAACGCGCCCCTAGAGCTTGTATGATCTTATCAACTCTTAGAAGGTCAAATTTGGAAATACAACTTTCAGGATGAAGACTGACTTTGAAGTACGGGTGTTACTTAAATCTTTAGATGTGTTCCACAGAGGAAAGAAATTCATACAGGTTAACAACGACATGAGGATGAGTACATGATGAAAGAATTTTCATTGGGTGAACTATTACTTTAACATTCATACAAATAAAATGCATAACAGCAACAAAGAAATGAAGAAGCCGCTTAACACTATATTAAACTCACCCCCACGCTATTTTTTTTCCACTTCACTTTGGTAATAACTCTCAAACTACTCTGCTATTCATATTATATCAGACATGTTTTTATTAATAGGAGGAATCCAAGGATAGAGTCTGATGAGTTAAGCAAATTAGCATATATATTACACTATGAGTCAGAAAGTGACAGAGACAGCATTAAACGCTGGTCAAATATATAATTTCAGCCCTTACCAGTGAGTAGAAACTGAACGTTTCTTTTTTTTAAGAATATTTTTTATAAGTCCTGCATTTCTGTTTAAATTCACTCCCTGGTGCCATGACTGCCAGATGGTTCAGTTAGCGGAAGGTGCCCAATACTTGTAGTACTTCCTGTGTTGACAGCTGCTTTTGTGATTTGTCTAGGATGCTTTTTTTTTTCTTTTCATTTTTTTGTCATATCATCCTGTCGCTCTAATGAAATGTGTTTTTGGGGCTGCTAAGGCAGGCGTCATGTTGACAAGCTGTTGAGAATAGCAGGTGCAGCCCTACAGATGATTTATGGTACATCAATCTACTGACAAACATGTGCTCGGAGTACTAAAGAAACAATTATCCAGTCTGAATATAACTAATTTGATGCAGAAGTGCAATTTTGCTCCTGTCAATTTGGCTAGAAGACATGGAAACACTTACGTCCGTTAATAGGGGTGATGGAGGTCACAACACACTGAACTGTTTCTTTATGTTTTACAACTTCAGGTCCGATTTACACGATGATTTATTCTGGGCTGAGTTAGTATGTGATTCCAACTGCTGGATGGCAGGATTTTTTTATATATATTTATATATATATATATATATATATATATATACACCGATCAGGCATAACATTATGACCACTGACAGGTGAAGTAAATAACATTGATTATCTTTTCATCACGGCACCTGTTAGTGGGTGGGATATATTAGGCAGCAAGTGAACATTTTGTCCTTAAAGTTGATGTGTTAGAAGCAGGAAAAATAGCCAAGCGTAAGGATTTGAGTAAGTTTGACAAGGGCCAAATTGTGATGGCTAGACGACTGGGTCAGAGCATCTCCAAAACAGCAGCTCTTGTGTGGTGTTCCCGGTCTGCAGTGGTCAGTATCTATCAAAAGTGGTCCAAGGAAGGAACAGTGGTGAACCGGCAACAGGGGCATGGGCGGCCAAGGCTCATTGATGCATGTGGGGAGCGAAGGCTGGCCCGTGTGGTCCGATTAAACAGACGAGTTACTGTAGCCCAAATTGCTCAAGAAGTTAATGCTGGTTTTGATAGAAAGGTGTCAGAATACACAGTGCATCGCAGTTTGTTGCGTATGGGGCTGCATAGCCGCAGACCAGTCAGGGTGCCCATGCTGACCCCTGTCCACCGCCGGAAGTGCCAACAGTGGGCACGTGAGCATCAGAACTGGACCACAGAGCAATGGAAGAAGGTGGCCTGGTCTGAAGAATCACGTTTTCTTTTACATCATGTGGATGGCCGGGTGCGTTTACGTGGCTTACCTGGCGAACACATCGCACCAGGATGCACTATGGGAAGAAAGCAAGCTGGCGGAGGCAGTGTGATGCTTTGAGCAATGTTCTGCTGGGAAACCTTGGGTCCTGCCATCCATGTGGATGTTACTTTGACACGTACCACCTACCTTTCATGGAAACGGTATTCCCTGGTGGCTGTGGCCTCTTTCAGCAGGATAATGTGCCCTGCCACAAAGCAAAAATGGTTCAGGAATGGTTTGAGGAGCACAACAATGAGTTTGAGGTGTTGACTTGGCCTCCAGATTCCCCAGATCGCAATCCAATCGAGCATCTGTGGGATGTGCTGAACAAACAAGTCCGATCCATAGAGGCCCCACCTCGCCCCTATATGTATATATAGAGAATGTGTTAATGTGAGTGTATATATATCATGACAAAACTCTGAATATTTTTGCATTATAATGAATATGACAATGTTATCCCTTAAATGCATGAATGTTTCACCAATCATTATTACATATTTGGGTCTTTAGCGACCCGTATCTATATCTAACACGGACAAATCTCTACCTGTCACGATAATATAAAACTCTCCTGGTATTAGAGTAACAGAAGACTACTGAAACTACTTTCAAAGACTACTTTGAAACCCGTTTTCAAAAGCTTGCGTTTTCAGGCCCCCAAAACGCCATTGTCATGTAAATGAACGGCCAAGACGCATAAAAAGTTTTCAGTTTTCAGTTGAAAACAGTGTTGTGTAAATGGCCCCTTCATTTGTTTCTCTTCAGTTACCTGTTTCAATTCTCTTTGTTCCATTTTCCCGCTTTTCATTTGTTACCATGGTTATTTATTAATTAGTTGTCACTTGTTCGTCACTGGGTTCATTCACCCTGTGTATTTAAATCCTTCAATTCGTTGTTTGGTATTGATTGTGCCTAGCACTTAATCTCGTTGCATTGCTCATTTTGTATTACCTGTTTTTGTGTAATTTATTAAAAATCATGTTGGAATTTGATCTTCATCTCTCTTCGCCATCCTTGTGGATTAGCATTACAATTTAAAAAATGAGGGGAGGTCATACATGATACATGAGTCATTTCAGGTCACACTATTTAATTTGCTTCTAGAAGTATGCTTTTATTTCATAGCTCTTTTACTTCTCTTTTAGAGAGAGCCTAACTTGATTGGTCTCTCTTTTCTGCTCACAGGGCTCTGCAGATGTTTGCTGACACAGATGATTTGATTACATTATGTTGTAACATGTAGTGACAGGCATCCAAAATCCATATGCAGCCTTAGCATCAAATATGCCACTCTGCCATGCATTGGATTTCTGCGCTCTTAACTCTGTGTCATAGCCACCTGGCTCTTGACAGATTTTCGTAGTCAAATTCAGATATTCCTGCAAAATCTCTCAATACAGCACACCAGAACTGGAAAGGCAGTAGCATAACTAAAGAAGTTCAGGTAATAAATTGTTTGACGTATTTATTTAATTAGATTACATTTCACCAGGCTGAGGATAAGACTTGGGAGTCATGACAGTTGTTAAAGTTATTATAGATAAAATATTATAGTTAAAGACAGTGTTATGTTAAAGTCTGCATGAATGGGAAGATGCCACCAACTTTATTCACCAACACCATACACCAACTTTATATAAGTGAAATGACTTATTGAACAAGAAAAAAAGTATAGAGTGAAACTTGATTTTATCCATTTGTTGTTGAGTGGATTGTGAAAAGTGAGTGTTGTATTTGAAGTACAATAAAAGCAGATCTCAACACGATTGGCTTTGACGAACTGCAGTGCACCCTCACATATGTCAGAGCAAGTTATGAAATTTTGATTAAAGATTACGAGGTTAAAAAAATTGCTCAGTTGCATTACCCATTATTATTACTCATTCTCAACTACATAATGAACATATTTGAAAGAATTTGAGAATTTGAATGGTTTGGACTGAACATGGCCTGTGTTTACCGAAATTTCCACTCAGCTAAAATAATGTTAGTACTGTAGCTTATGTGAGTTTCAGCAGGATTTTAGAAAGTTTCTTCCTTTTATTGTCATATTTTCTTTGTTCTCTACCCAGCCTTGATGGTTTTGTGCGCCTTGTTAGTGAGTCTGGAGTAGGGGAGACTGGGGAATGTTATAACACTTTTTGCTTTAACATCTGTAACTGTCTCTCTCTCTCTCTCTGCACTATTCACCTCAAAAGTTTCTTGAATCTGCTACACAAAGTTGTGTAAAAAACTACAGAGTATATTAATGTCAAGTACCCTACAAAGGCTTGTAAAATTGATAGAAAACATGGAATTTGTCTAAATGCTGTACATTGATTTATCCATTTTTTAAATCAAGTTTTTTGTTTGCAAGAAAAAATAAGCTATTTTTGGCTCTATATAGTTGGAGCTCATTTGATGACAGAAAATGCGAAGTATCTTGGGGTGAACAATTAGTTCTCGCACTGCCGCTGGTTTAGCATTTTTTTCTAAGTTTGTTTTGTGTTTTCATCTAATGAGACTTCAGTAGATGTCGGCATTGGATGGGGGATGGGTCACGCAAGAACCCAAGCAAGCAAGTACAAATTCAACTGTTTTATCTATTAATTCTAATGTGAGTATAGGACAGCATGGAAACTGAAAATTTGGAGTAATCATATAACTGAGATGGAACATGTTATGTGCTTCATTAAATCCTGCCCTGGTCAATGGCAGTTCCAGAAAATCAGATTTCCACTTTCCATAATCAGTTCCATTTACTGCTACATTGAATCACAATGTGATCGCATTAGTATTCATAAGCACACATACGTTTTATACATTTGAGAGAACTTGCAATATTTTTTGACAGAATCTAAAATGTAAGCCGTTTAATGTACAAACAAATGCAGAGATGTACCAGGGTTATTACAGTTAACTATTAACAATTTTTAATAAATTAGATGAATTAAATGTCACATTCAAAATAAATTAAACCTCTGATGATTTATTGAAAGATTTATTTAGCCATATAAAGAGTACAAATAACTTCACTTTTATTAGTCCCATTTGGATTTCATTTATAAATAAATAGGTATATGCCTGATGAAGGTAATTGTCAATTAATTTATAAATAAATAAAAATGATTACATAAAAACAAGTAGAAAAATTCCTCCTATAGGGATTTTGACTGAATATTAAACTCCGACATCAGAGAATTCAAGCTATAAAGAATTAGATTTTTAGATGCTGTCAATATATTGATATTGTATGTTTTAGTGCCTATCCAGGAAAAAAAAGAAAAAATCCAGAAAAATACATTTTATGAACAAATATGAATAAGATCACCCTGAATTCCAATTGGTAAATATATATTAAAGAAAATATAGTTGTGTAAATGGTGAGGACAGTACACTGCAGAGTTGAGGGGACAATGTTGTGACTATTTGCTCACCTCTTTTAGTAGAAATCCATAATCAATGAAAAGTTTTCAGGAGAGCAAACCAACCTCTGTTAACTGAGCTATGTAGATAAGTAGGCCAGAAAAAGACTTGTGATTGAATGCTACTAATTTGTGTCAATGTTTTTGTTGTCCTTAGAGGTTCAGTCTCAGTCAAGTGGCAACCTCCCTCAGTTTCTCTTGAAGCCAATACAGAAGTGACTTAAACTGCAATTCATCGACTGGCCGCTAGGGACAGGCTCCAAAAGGGAGCAGAATCCCCATGTTAAAATGCCCAACTTTACAGCAGAAAAAAAACTTGTTTACAGCCTGGTACAAATTGTAGTTTCGGTCTATAAGGCTAATTTTGCCCTTCATGACTGTGAATTTGTTTATAACTCATTCGTTTACATTATATAAAGCCTTAAAGTTCTGCATAATTAAGGGCGTGGCCACTTTGAGTGACAGGTGGATAGCCGTTTGTCTGCTGTCTGTTAGTCATCACATCACCTCAGCTCCACCCACGTCCCGCCGCTTTGCCCATTTTCTGTTATCCGGCCGACTTTGAGGCTTCAAAAACTCTCTTCAGAAACCTACGGGCACGTCACGGACAACTACGTCCATATTTTTTTACAGTCTATGGTCTCAGTGTTGAGCGGCCTGCATTAGACATGCTCCAAGAAAACTTCTTGAAAACATAGCCTGGATCATATAATTTCCTTTCAAGTCCACTTAAGCCCTATTCGGACGGGATTAGTTTAACATGGAGAGATGGGGTAAAGTAATCATTACCAGGGCTTCTCAGTGATTTTAGTCCAGTCCGAATGTGCCATCTCAGTCATCATTACGGACAATGTCTGGGTCTGGAAAAGGTCTGGAAAAATGACCTCAGGTAATACTAATCCCGTGCGAATAGACCTGCTGTAAATATGTACGTAAATATTCCGTCATTTCCTGAATCCAATCAGAATTTAATTAATTTAATTAATAAATCGTTTGGCCTGACCTAACTGTTATACACTCACCTAAAGGATTATTAGGAACACCATATTAATACTGTGTTTGACCCCCTTTCGCCTTCAGAACTGCCTTAATTCTACGTGGCATTGATTCTACAAGGTGCTGAAAGCATTCTTTAGAAATGTTGGCCCATATTGATAGGATAGCATCTTGCAGTTGATGGAGATTTGTGGGATGCACATCCAGGGCACGAAGCTCCCGTTCCACCACATCCCAAAGATGCTCTATTGGGTTGAGATCTGGTGACTGTGGGGGCCATTTTAGTACAGTGAACTCATTGTCATGTTCAAGAAACCAATTTGAAATGATTCGAGCTTTGTGACATGGTGCATTATCCTGCTGGAAGTAGCCATCAGAGGATGGGTACATGGTGGTCATAAAGGGATGGACATGGTCAGAAACAATGCTCAGGTAGGCCGTGGCATTTAAGCGATGCCCAATTGGCACTAAGAGGCCTAAAGTGTGCCAAGAAAACATCCCCCACACCATTACACCACCACCACCAGCCTGCACAGTGGTAACAAGGCATGATGGATCCATGTTCTCATTCTGTTTACGCCAAATTCTGACTCTACCATCTGAATGTCTCAACAGAAATCGAGACTCATCAGACCAGGCAACATTTTTCCAGTCTTCAACTGTCCAATTTTGGTGAGCTCGTGCAAATTGTAGTGGAGATGAGTGGTACCCGGTGGGGTCTTCTGCTGTTGTAGCCCATCCGCCTCAAGGTTGTGCGTGTTGTGGCTTCACAAATGCTTTGCTGCATACCTCGGTTGTAACGAGTGGTTATTTTAGTCAAAGTTGCTCTTCTATCAGCTTGAATCAGTCGGCCCATTCTCCTCTGACCTCTAGCATCAACAAGGCATTTTCGCCCACAGGACTGCCGCATACTGGATGTTTTTCCCTTTTCACACCATTCTTTGTAAACTCTAGAAATGGTTGTGCGTGAAAATCCCAGTAACTGAGCAGATTGTGAAATACTCAGACCGGCCCGTCTGGCACCAACAACCATGCCACGCTCAAAATTGCTTAAATCACCTTTCTTTCCCATTCTGACATTCAGTTTGGAGTTCAGGAGATTGTCTTGACCAGGACCACACCCCTAAATGCATTGAAGCAACTGCCATGTGATTGGTTGATTAGATAATTGCATTAATAAGAAATTGAACAGGTGTTCCTAATAATCCTTTAGGTGAGTGTATATAGGTTATATATACACTCACCTAAAGGATTATTAGGAACACCATACTAATACTGTGTTTGACCCCCTTTCGCCTTCAGAACTGCCTTAATTCTACGTGGCATTGATTCAACAAGGTGCTGAAAGCATTCTTTAGAAATGTTGGCCCATATTGATAGGATAGCATCTTGCAGTTGATGGAGATTTGTGGGATGCACATCCAGGGCACGAAGCTCCCGTTCCACCACATCCCAAAGATGCTCTATTGGGTTGAGATCTGGTGACTGTGGGGGCCATTTTAGTACAGTGAACTCATTGTCATGTTCAAGAAACCAATTTGAAATGATTCGAGCTTTGTGACATGGTGCATTATCCTGCTGGAAGTAGCCATCAGAGGATGGGTACATGGTGGTCATAAAGGGATGGACATGGTCAGAAACAATGCTCAGGTAGGCCGTGGCATTTAAACGATGCCCAATTGGCACTAAGGGGCCTAAAGTGTGCCAAGAAAACATCCCCCACACCATTACACCACCACCACCAGCCTGCACAGTGGTAACAAGGCATGATGGATCCATGTTCTCATTCTGTTTACGCCAAATTCTGACTCTACCATCTGAATGTCTCAACAGAAATCGAGACTCATCAGACCAGGCAACATTTTTCCAGTCTTCAACTGTCCAATTTTGGTGAGCTCGTGCAAATTGTAGCCTCTTTTTCCTATTTGTAGTGGAGATGAGTGGTACCCGGTGGGGTCTTCTGCTGTTGTAGCCCATCCGCCTCAAGGTTGTGCGTGTTGTGGCTTCACAAATGCTTTGCTGCATACCTCGGTTGTAACGAGTGGTTATTTCAGTCAAAGTTGCTCTTCTATCAGCTTGAATCAGTCAGCCCATTCTCCTCTGACCTCTAGCATCAACAAGGCATTTTCGCCCACAGGACTGCCGCATACTGGATGTTTTTCCCTTTTCACACCATTCTTTGTAAACTCTAGAAATGGTTGTGCGTGAAAATCCCAGTAACTGAGCAGATTGTGAAATACTCAGACCGGCCCGTCTGGCACCAACAACCATGCCACGCTCAAAATTGCTTAAATCACCTTTCTTTCCCATTCTGACATTCAGTTTGGAGTTCAGGAGATTGTCTTGACCAGGACCACACCCCTAAATGCATTGAAGCAACTGCCATGTGATTGGTTGATTAGATAATTGCATTAATGAGAAATTGAACAGGTGTTCCTAAACATCCTTTAGGTGAGTGTAGATTATATGTGTTTGCGCACAGGATATCAGGAAGCAACTTAATACTCACATGATGACAGGGAGGTGATGGCGGTGGTGCGTAAATCAAGTTACCCCTCCCACTTCTGCTAGTTTTACTGAGATTTCTTATCCCGTGCAAATTGGTATTACAGACGTCCTGTGGTAACATTAAATTACTCCATCTACTCTTGTAAAACTAATCCCATCCGAATAGGGCTTTATAATGTTAGTCAAGGTTTCTTGCACCAAAGGCCTTCATAATTTAGTTTTACACGACCATTTTCCACTCTTTGTCTGACCCTTTGGATCAAACATCTAAATTTATTCAGTGTTAAAATATGCCTAGCTGTAGAACAAGCACTATTCAGTTAAAATGCATGAGATTGAAACAAATTGGATTTATTGATGATACATTTATAAACCTGATTATTATGTATTTAAAACACACTATTACAGAAATCTTACCTGTTTCATTTATGTATGACTGACAAATATGAGTCACATTAAGTTTAATAGTCTGTATATGTTAAGACTGTGTAATCCAAATGGATGGAATTATTATATGTGTAACAGTTAGGTTTTCATTTTGTTTGGTGAACATTAAGGTTGTTGATTATTTCTTCATTTGGTTTCTTTCTCCTTAGTAGTCATAGTGACTAATTATGCTTTTGTTTCTCTCCAGTAACCTATGATTTTCACCTATGTCTCATTTAGTTCCTTGTTTGACTGTGTATATATACCTCTCAGTTGTGTTGGTCGGTTTTCGTGTATTGTGTGATTTTGGTTCCTGAGATTATTCTATAGTTCTTTTTCTGAGTTTTGTTAAAGGCCCCCTATTATGCCCCTTTTTACAAGTAATGTAAGTCTCAGGTGTTCCCAGAATGTGTCTGTGAAGTTTCAGCTCAAAATACCCCACTGTTACATGTGAATGTAGCTTGACCGGTTACTCTTTCCTTTCCTAGTGATTTGTCTGCCCTCTAGGGGTCAGAAATGTTTGTTACCTGTGTCTGTCTTGTTATGAGCAGATACCCTACACCTGCGGACCTATCGAATGTGGATATAAGGAGCTTCGTTGCAACAACTGGGAGGCGGGACTTCGGCTGCGGTCCCGTTGCACTCCTCTTCTGTCTCGTTTTATGTTCCCGATTATTTTTCTCCCCACATTTTTGTTATGATTATTGTCTATAAATAAATTACCCTGATGGGCTGAGCCTTTTGTGTTGACCCTCTTTTATGTCATGGCTGTGACCGTAACACCCACAGATCATTTATTATACCATATTGTAAATGCCCATTTTTGAGTGGAAGGAAAAACATGCTGTTTTCGTGCATGTATCTTTACGCAAGTGAGCTGCTGCTCCCCACCTCGCTTTCCAGAAGAGGGCGCAGCCTTTACAGCTCGTGCCTCGGATACTCTACCAAAAACTAAAACATCTGTTTGGTTTTGATTTTCATCTCTATCGCGTACACGCTCACGTGACATTGCAGTTCTTCATCATCTTGAAAGTTTATTATCTGCATACGTTTTAAAGCCATATCAGTCTAAACTTTTCTGAGTGCACACATCCGAAGCACACGCACAGAAAGCAGGATGTCAGACGGCGCGTCCCGTGAGTATTAAACTAAATCAAGCGTATAGCGTTAGTTCTGGCAGGTCACGTTAGTCAAGCTCGCATCAGCTGACTGTCAGCTGATCACGTCTACCTATAGGAATATGATGTCTATCACAGCATACATATATAAGCTACTTCAGTACTATCAGCAGGAATCGTGTTTCTCCGGAGCTAATTACCCTCCTCCATCCCCAGCTCCTCCTCTCGTCAGTCAGGATTTGGCATTCTGATTCCCCTTGAATCAGACTAAATTCCCAAATTATGTTGTACATTTTAATATTGACATTAATGATATCTGCAATACATTGTTGGTTCTGTTCTGTTTACCCTTGGGGGTTATCGCTGCTCTCCATGCTCTTATCCATGCTAGGCTGCATGGATGGTCAGGGAGTTCTTGCCCAGAACAGAACCGTACCACCAATCCAAAGTATATGCTAATTGTCAATCATCCTTGACGATAGTGGTCCTGACAGAACTTCTCTTTCACGTGTTATTGCGCTTGAACTGTCAAAAACACACAAGGTTATGTAAAAAACACACAAAGTTCACATAACTTTGTGAACGTAACATTGTGAACGTTATGTCTGTGAACATAAACAGCAAGTAAAGAAATTGCATGTGTATATTAGATCTGTATATTACAGTTTTTCTGAATTGCTAAAACACATTTCTTGAAATTTTCTCTCACTTTCTCAAAACAGTAAACACAAACTCCCAAATTCAAGCTACACTGTCAAAACCTTTGGCTTGACTTGCTAAATCAAAAAACTGATTCAAAACTATATTATCGTTACACAAAACCAAACACTGTCGTCAGATGACACACAAAGCCAGCCAATGCATAAACACTACGCAGCAATCATTATACACTACATACATAAATGAAAAACACTACACTCTGGGCACAGAGCAGGGGAAAATATATATATTTATTGTAGAGTACTTGTACGTTCCTGCACTTATCAAAACTTAAACACAAAGAAAATCTGCAGCAGATTTTTTTTTCTTTTTTTACAGTAGACTAATTTGATTATTGTCAATCATTCATTCTGCCTCAGCATCTTGCCTCTGGGCATGGTCTGGCCACAGGACTTCATCTACATCACAGGCAATCCTCTCTCTTGCTAAACAACGGGGAAAGAATCCTTTAGCATGCCGAATCCAACCTTGAATAGATTCCACTGCTATGTTGTCACACGCTGCATCCATTGACTGGAGGAGATTTTCCTGGGCATAAGGGTTTCTGTCATACACCTTCCACCGCCATGCTGAGAAAAATTCTTCTATAGGATTGAGGAAGGGAGAGTATGGTGGGAGGCATTTATTAAACGTGGGTTATTGGTAAACAATTCACGAATTCTTGGACCACAGTGAAAGTTCAAATTGTCGCAGATTACAACATACTCTGCCTGCTCATGACCTCTCTGCTCACATCTGAGCAGAGCAAACTGTAGAGCATCCAGAAATGTTATAAGCCCACTTACGATTACGATTTCGACCTCTACAATGGCATGTTGACCCATAATGTTGCAGCCTCTCCTTCTCCTCTTCATGAGATTGAACCCAGCTTCATCCAAGAAGATGCATTCATGAGGCCTCTCTGTGGAGTCCAATTCAAACATTATCTATATACATGAAAAATAGACTAAAATGACTTTTTTTACGTAAATGACATAGCATGCCAGGCGTCATGTCTCTGTATACATGTGCTGCTTTACATACAATACAGTAAAGATGTACTGTAATTCAGTAGTGCTGTAGATTCACTGTAAATGTTCACTTACTTGCACATACTTATATCGTAGCTCTTTTACCCTTTCTGAATTTCTCTCAAATGGTACTCTATAGGCTTGTTTCAAACTTATCAGGTTGCGTTGAAGAACACGGTCAATAGTGGAAAGACTGACACTGTTGATTCCTTCAAAATTCACGTTGTCTTCAACAACTCACTGTTGTATTTCACGCAGTCGAATTGCATTATGCAATATGCAAGGACCATATTGACAATGAGAGTCTCCTGTTGTTGTGGGAATATACCTCTCCTTCCACCCTCATGTGGCAGTCTTTCAATTCTACAAAAAGATCATTTCGTTAGAAGTGTACATAGTGCAAAACTGTATTGACGTTTCCCCAAATATGGACTGTGCAATACAGACAAAGTATAGTACTGCAAGGAAGTTTTTTTTTTCTGTTCCACTTTCTAGAGTTTTGGTGGAGTGACTAACTGAGACATTCTACTGAATACTGTATTGTAAGTTTCAGGGACCAGTAATGATAGTAAATTTAGCTGTTTTCTTCTCTGAATGTCCTGACTATGGAAGCCACTGAGAACCTGCTTATATTAGGTTGAACACATAGTGCTGCTTCCCTCATACTCATTCCATGAACCAGAACATGGTCTATGATTGTTGCTCTAATTTCAATGGAAATTATGGCTTTTGCTCTTCCTCTTCCTCCTCCTCCTCCTCCTCCTCCTCCTCCTCCTCCTCCTCCTCCTCCTCCTCCTCCTCCTCTTCTTCTGCCCTCCATTGTGGAAATCACACATGCCATTTGTATTTGACCTGGCTTTAGGTGTGTTCGACATCGGCTGTGGCTGGCTGTAACCGTTCGGCGAGAGTAGCCGCGTGCAGGCGGGGAGGAGCGGCAAACGGAGACGTGAAGTCAGTCACTTTCTGCTTCCCGTAGTGACGCTCACGCTGTGTTTGCATACTTTATCACAGATGAAGTGAAATAAATGCAATATTTGCCAAATACACAGATGTTTCAGAGACATTTTCATTCGATACTTTATATACTGCTTAATACAGCGTGTGTTTGTACAAGAATAAAGTTCAACATATAAGCCTACACTATCAATGAAGTGGGGTCTACGTTTTTTATCAGTTTTATTTTGATAAACATGACATCGCGACTACATGAAAAGAGGTTTTACCGTTATAAAAAACTGATTTGTGAGCATTAGTGGAACCGAAGGTTTTAGAATAAACACGAAACACACGTGATCACTGTCATGCGGTGAATCCGGCCAATCGTGGAACAGCTGTGTCGTGATCAGAACTCCTGCAGCCGCTCTGGAGAAGCTGCGCAAAATGCACCAGCCGGCTGCTCTCACTTTGTTGACATACGTCACAGTCACGTGGCGTCGGCGCTGCCTCAAGTCGGACAAAATTTCTAATCGGCATGCACTGCTTCAAGTCAGCCGCCGATCGGTCTGCGCATCGCTGCATGAAGTCGAACAAGCCTCTTATATCCTGTTTACTGATTGGGTTCAACACATCACTGATTGGACACGTGTGCTAAATTTTGAGTGGTGGCGTTAACGATGACAACAGTGTGTTAGTTGTGTTTAACTTTTGAGGCCTGCGTGTGTGTCATTCTGGGTCAAAGTGCACCACACTGCTAAATGTGTTTTGTGAATGAGAATTTTGCAAAATGGGTGATTCAGATTTGCAAATTGTGTCTAATCACAGGAACAGTGTTTAAAGTTTTGCCAACTGTGTGTTTCATTCAATGAAGTTGTTTTGACAGTTGACATTTTTGTTTAGAAATTGAGGTTTAGTGTTTTAGCAAATCAGAAAAACTGTAAAGTGAAAGCAGCGTAATATACAGTACCTACTGCTATATGTGTCCCTGGACCACAAAACCAGTCATAAGTCGCACGGGTATATTTGTGGCAATAGCCAACAATACATTGTATGGGTCAAAATTATCGATTTTTCTTTTATGCCAAAAATCATTAGGGTATTAAGTAAAGATCATATTCCATGAAGATACTTTGTAAATATATCAAAAATGTATTATTAGTAGTAATATGCATTGCTAAGGACTTCATTTGTACAACTTTAAAGGCGATTTTCTCAGTATAAATTTTTTTTTTTGCGCCCTCAGATTCCAGATTTTCAAATAGTTGTATCTTGGCCAAATATTATCCTATCCTGACAAACCATACATCAATGGAAAGCTTATTTATTCAGCTTATGATGTATAAATCTCAATTTCAAAAAAATTGCCCGTATGACTGGTTTTGTGGTTTGACTGGTTTGAATGCTGCTGTTAAATGCTCTGGCGAGGAGATAAACATAGCGGACTGTGTACAGCTCACTCAGGGCAAGGTCTATGCTAACAGGGCAGAGTTCGTCAGCAGTTATGGACGGGGCCTAAGCATATGTGACGTTCCATTGCATAGAAATGGCAAACGGCTTGTTCTGAGACACTGCTTATGATTTATGGGGATTAGAAAAAGAGGAGTGGGTAAATCTTTACCATTACAAAAGATTTACGGTTGTGTACACACACTGCCGACACATTTGTGTTCAAAAAAGTGAATTTTGCATAATAGGTCCCCTTTAAGTTTAATTTATCTTCTTCGTCTTCATTGTGCATAGCTACCATCACACACAAAACAGAAGAACTCCTATGGATTTACCAGATGTTCGCCTCCTTCTGCTCATTCAGGAGGAGCGATCCCTCGAGGACCACGCCACAGACTTTTTGGATTTAGCATTTCATACTCATTACCCCGACAGTGGAAGTAAAAACCAAGATCTCATTCTCAAGTGATGGTCCTCGAGGGAAATGTATGGATCATGTTGAGCAGGTGCTAGTTGCATGTGGATCCTCGTTCACCATAGTAGAGGCCGATGAAGAGGATATCACCAGCCCCGCACCTGCACCTTGAGTTGGTTACGGAATTGGAGAAAGTAATTTCCCAAAGTCTCCAGTCATTGCCGGTCCCACTCAGCACCAAATATCCTTTGTCACCACTGGTCCAACCAAGTTCCAAGTATCCTTCATTGCTGCAGGACCCGACCAGCTCCAAGTCTCCTTTGTTGCGGCTGATCCTATCCAGCTCCAAGTGTCCTTGGTCTCCGCTGGTCCCACCAATCTCCAAGTGTCCTTCATCGTCGCTGGTCCCACACAGCTCCAAGTCTCCTTCGCTATTACTGGTCCTGCCCGGCTCCATGTGTCCTTAATCATCACTGGTCCCAGTTCCTCAACCCTGCCTCCACTGGCTCCCTTCAGTTCCTCAAATCATCTGGTGGCTCTGCTATGCTCGTCACGTTGGCTCCGGCTTGGCCTCCAGGTCTTACGGTATCGCCTGGTCCATTTGTCTCTTCAGTTCCACCTGGGTCTCCAGCTCTCCTGGTTCCACTGCTGTTGGTCGGGTTCCTGGTTGCATCCTGGCTCCTCCCTCCATCGGTTCCACCGTGGGCCTTCGTCCTGTCAGTCCTCTGGGTCTCTCATTGGCTCCTTTCTCTAACTCCTTCCTGGCTCCTTCCTCCATCGTCTCATCCCTGCCTCCCCCCTTCGTCGTCTCCTCTTTGTTGTCCTCCTCCTATTTATATGTTCTTTGACTTTATCATGCACAGGTACCATCACACATAACAATATACAATTCAAATACATATTAAATTTAGGCCTAAGTATGATTTTAAGTAAGATCTATGATTTTGGAGCAAGTCACTTTGGAAACTTCAATAAATGGTCTTTTTGGACTTAGGAGAGAGTTTTGAGTTCTGAAAATTACAGCATATTACACAATATGACCTCTTTAATAAAGCTGCATTTGTCCAAATTTGTGAGCATCCCACACATGCAGTCATTTTAAATCTCAGGGGAGGATTTTCTGCTATGAAGGTCTTCATTAAACTGTGGGTGTGTTAATGCACAGTTCTTCCATTTGTGTGCACAGAGCCAATTATAGGTTATATTGACTAGAAAGCTGTAATCTGAACAGATGGAACGGGTATGAGCATAAATCATTTCAGCACCTACTGTGCTGTTTACCAAATATGACATGTAATGTCAGTAGCTTTTGAGTCTCAGGTCACATTACATGTAGTTTGATGTACATGTAGCATGATAATGCTTATCAATACTACTGTATATAACTTTTATGGATCTTGGATAGATTTTACAGAGCCAGAGCAACAGTGTAAATAAACATTCCTCCTGATATTTAAAGAACTGATATTTAAAGAATTATCATTTTCAGGATTAAACTGTCAGCATTCCAAGTAATATAATTTATATTACATTTATGCATGTGGCACATGCTTTAATCCAAAGTGGCTTACATTGCATTAAAGGTATACATTTTATCACTTCTTGCAAGAGGTGCTAAAGTAATGGCCCCATTGATGGCTCTGAATTGGATTTGGTGGATGGGACAGTAGTAGAGCATCCATTCATTAACTCCCTGTAGATACTTCATGAACCCTTGAACCAATGGGCTTTTTTTTTCCAGGCACCTCAGGCTGGGAGCTAATTAAAAACCTGGTTGATAGTATCTTTTGCATTTTTAAAGATTGCTGTAGATCTATGATACTCATCTGCTGCTCTGCCTCACATCATTGTATGGCTTTCTTCTGTGAAACAAAATAAGATATTTTGAATTATATTTCAACTGTTTCCATTAATACAATGAAAGCAGAGTCTAAAACAACATAAACATATTTTCATCTTTTTATTCTATGGACAAATGGACATTTTACATATTCACCCAATATAAAGAAACATTAAGATATTTTTAACATCGAGCAGTGGTTATATTAGACTGCATGACAGTTAACTTTGATTTCCAGAGAAATCATAGACGGGATTTTGCCTTCTGAGATGCCGCCTCTGCAAGTTTTCTACATTGCCTTATTTTTTTCTGTACCTTGTATCAAGCCTGTTGTTTTTTCCCCACACATTAATTTTACATCTCACTGTGACTCATCACCTGGAGGGGAATAAAGTGATAACTTCAGTCACATTCCCAGAGTTTAAATACAAAACAGTGAATGTTCACACACAAGTTGGCTACTTTTTTTAACATATGCATATATAATATATAATCACAGAAAAATTAATGAAGCATGCTCATGCTGTCTTTGTCTCTGGCTCACTGATTTTCATACACACTGTTACACACAAACACCCTCAGTTGAGCTTTTCTCTGATGCAGTGCTTTGTGGACAGCTAATATTAATGGCCTATTAAGTGAAAATGCGATCCAACTTAATGTTATTCACCACTGCATATTCAAAAAACAAGTTCGATTCAATCCTGGCAGGAAACACTGAAATATTGCACCATAAGCAAAGAAGTAATAAATAAGAATATAATTAATCTTTTTAGGAGAGTTCCAGAGTTTCTGCCCAAATTAATGTGTCTTACTGATGTATGTGATATAAACAAGGTCAAATGTGTGGATGTATCCTTTTGAAAAAGAAGTACACTTTAGCATAGTTTTAAAAAGAGTACAGTTGCCTACTTATTACGGAAATAATTTACTTTAAAAGAATATATTTCAATGCGAACTGAATGTAATATTTTCATACACTTAATTGCATTATAAATGCAATAAATGAAAATGATATGTTTTCGAAAGTATATTAAATGTATAGGGACAGCTTTACTAAACAGGGCAAATTAGCATGAGAACACAATCCCAAAAAAGCGCTGTTGGGAGTGGAAAGTTCTGCATGTGATCTACTAATGATGGACAAATTAAAGAACACAGATGCAGCCGGATCATTTCCATAATGACCAACACAATCTACCAAGAGCAGCGCAAATTAGCGTCTGGTTTAAGGGTGGTAAATAATGGCGCAAATACCAGTAAATTGACTAGTGCAAACCTTAGTAAATCAATCTTGGTTTAAATACTCTCCTCCCATAAATGTTGTGTCTGAAAGGGCAACTCCTACAAATGCATATGTAGTAAGGTCAACTGCAAAAATATCTGTGCCCACGCAAATTTTTCATTTTGTGTCTTTAGTAAATCCTGACAGTAATTTCTTAATGCCAAAAGAGGGCGCTGGCGCAACTGTTGGTAAATCTGGCCCATAGTTTTTAATAAACAAAGACGAGAACCGACATTGTACTGAACAGAACCAGGAGTATAAATACACACGAGTTAACAAGGGAACTAAATGGGACAAAGGTGACGATAATCAGAAACTAACTAGGAAACAATGAAAGCTAAACTGATATACAAGAAACATAGACACAAGAAACGAAAACACAATGAAACTAAACATAACCATGACACTACTCACCCCTCTCACAAGATGCGTCCTCGCGCCATGCATTACAGTCCAAAGGTGGAGGGAGGGAGTTTTGGAAGAAGGCAAGGAGCTGGTGAAGGACAGGGAACAGGAGGAGCCGGCAGAGGGGAACACCATGGTGGACCCGACGGAGGGAGAAACTAAGGCGGAGCCCTGATGAACCAATCAAAGGAAGTGGAGCTGGACGAGGTGGAGACCCCAGCGAAGTCCAGGGCGACAACAATGACCCGGAAGTCCAAGGCGATGCCGCGGGCTTGAGCGACCGTAGTGGAGTCGGGGGCCTGGCAGAAAAGAGTGACACTACGGGAGTAAGGACCAAGGCGGAGCCAGAGGGAAGGAGGAGCAAAAGGGTGGAGGGCTGAGGCACAGCCGGAGTCCCGGAAGTCTGTGATGAAACCAGGTGGAGCCGGAGAAACGAGGAAGCCTGGTGGTGACGACGGACCACGGCGGAGCTGAGGGAGCACAGAGGCAAGGCAGAGCTGAAGGGCTGACAGGCTGGTGTGGAGACATGGGCCTGGAGCTGGTGGTGAAGATGCCTGAGGCGGAGTACAAAATAAGTGTACTTTCAGGTATGACAAAAGATTGTTAAAACATGATGATTTAAAATGTACTTTAAACTTTAATTTTAAAGTAAAAAATGTTTGATTGCTCGATTGCTGCTCCTGTTTGATCAATTGCTCCTGTCTGCCTCCTGTTTGTCCTTCTGACTGCTGTGCTCGCGTGTGCTCTACTTGCTTTTGAATCTTTATTTGATATCATTCCCTGTTGTTTAAACTGCTAAATATAATTTACCCATCACCATATATTGTCTAATATTGCCTACCATATTAAATCTGACACCGCTAGCTTTTAATCTAAATCACTATCACGCGTTAGCATTTCGCTAGCCTGTTAGCTTGCCATCTCTGCACTCGGATCTCTTGTTTTCTGAGTTCATTAATCTGTGGTAAACTGTGGTGAGTTGGATTAGTAAATAGACTCCATCAAACAACTGTGGTAAGTTGGATTAATCAACAAATACGGAAAGCCATGTCTTCTTCTCCTGTCATTGTCACTTGCAGTACATGTCTCATGTTTAGTATATCTTTCTCCGTTGGCGAACAGGGCTTCACATGTGATAAATGTAAGGAGATAGTCAGGCTGACGGAGAAGATTTCAGAATTAGAGACACGCATCCAGACTTTATTTGAGAGTAGTGAGAATGTAACAGCTTTAGACACTGCTTTGGATGCGAATAGCTTAGTGAACTCTGTACATTGTTCGGTTCCGGCTGTAGAGCCCGTGCAGCAGGGCAACTGGGTGACGGTGAGACGGCATAGTCGCGGCTCAAAAAAACACTCTTCCGTTCCGATTAGAACATCAAACAGGTTCTCCCCACTCAGTGATGCACCCACTGAGAATCCTGTTGAAAATGCCCTAGTTATTGGCGATTCTATTACACGGAACGTGAAAATAGAGACACCAGCCACCATAGTCACATGTTTACCGGGAGCCAGAGCGCCCGACATCAAAGCAAATTTTTAAAGTGCTGGCTAATGCTAATCGTAAATTCTCTAAGATTATTATTCACGTCGGCACAAATGATGTTCGACTTCGCCAGTCGGAGATCACCAAAATTAACATTAAAGAGGTGTGTAAACTCGCAAGTACGATGGCAGATGACGTTTTTTGCTCTGGTCCCCTCCCCGTTAAAAGGAGTGATGAGATACTTAGCAGACTATCATCACTCAATGGCTGGTTGTCTAAGTGGTGTCCGCAAAATAACATAGGGTTCATAGACAATTGGAAAAGCTTTTGGGGCAGACCTGACCTGTTGAAAAAAGATGGTATTCATCCTTCCTGGGATGGTGCCGCTCTTCTCTCTAGTAATTTGGCACATAGTCTTAGAGCTAAACCTTGACTAACTGGGGCCCAGGTCAGGAAGCAGACGGACTGGCTTACCCGACCGCCTGCTAGCTGTCTCATGTCACAGAAGTCAGATAAATCCCAGCACATAGAGACTCTTTCACCTAGATATTATCACATAGAGACTGTGTCTGTTCCACGAATTAGTAAATACAAAAAACCATCAAAACCATTCAACGGTAAAAATTTAATTGATGTCCAACAAATAAACAACAGATATAATACAGATGATCAAATGATAAAGCTCGGGCTACTGAATATTCGATCCCTTTCCTCAAAAGCGCTTATTGTTAATGATATGATTACAGATCATAACCTAGATGTGCTGTGTTTGACAGAAACCTGGCTAAAACCTGACGATTACATTACTTTAAATGAGTCCACCCCCCAAGATTATTGTTATAAACACGAGCCGCGTCTGAAAGGTAAAGGGGGAGGTGTTGCTGTAATTTATAATAATATCTTCGGTATTACTGACAAGTCTAGTTTCAAATATAATTCCTTTGAAGTTTTGGTGCTTTATGTAACGTTATGTAGTGAAATTGATAAATCCCGTTTGACATTTGTGCTGGCTACTGTATATAGGCCACCAGGGCACCATACAGACTTTACCAGAGAATTTGCTGATTTTCTATCAGAGTTAGTACTGGCTGCAGATAAAGTCCTAATTGTTGGTGATTTTAATATCCATGTAGACAATGAAAAAGACGCATTGGGATTGGCATTTAGAGACATTCTAAACTCTATTGGAGTAAGGCAACACGTGTCAGGACCCACTCATCGCCGTAATCATACGTTAGACCTAATACTGTCACATGGAATAAATGTTGATACCATTGAAATTCTGCAGCAAAGCGATGACATCTCAGACCATTACCTAGTATCATGTACACTTAATTTAGCAAAGGCTGCAAAGCCGTCCCCTCGCTTTAAATATGGCAGGACTATCACTGCTGCGACTAAAGATTTCTTTGTAAATAATCTTCCTCATCAGTTTCATCTCCTCAGCATCCCAGATAGCCTAGAGGAACTCGATGTTGCAACAGAAACTATTGACTCTCTCTTTTCCAGCACTTTAGACACAGTTGCTCCCCGGCGCTTAAAGAAGATTAAAGAAAATAGTCCAACGCTGTGGTACAACGAGCACACCCGGGCCCTTAAAACAGCAGCCAGAAAAATGGAGCGCAGCTGGAAGAAAACAAAACTAGAAGTTTTTCGCATTTTGTGGAAAGAGAGCATGATTGCATACAGAAAGGCCCTAAAAACTGCTAGATCTGCTTATTTCTCGACTCTCTTAGAACAAAACAAACACAACCCTAGGTATTTATTCGATACAGTGGCTAAATTAACCAAAGATAAAGCTTCACCTTCTGATGTTTGTAAACAGCACAGCAGTAATGACTTTATGAACTTCTTTACTTGTAAGATTGATAATATTAGGAAAAAAATTATAACCATGCAGCCGTCTACTACAGTATCACATCAGACAGTGCATTGTAGTGTCACTGAGGAAAAATTACATTCATTCACTGCTATAGGAGAAGAAGAATTGGCTAAACTCGTTAAATCATCAAAATCAACAACATGTATGCTCGACCCCATACCAACTAAACTACTAAAAGAGATGCTTCCAGAGGTCATAGATCCTCTCCTTAATATCATTAATTCATCCTTGACATTAGGATATGTACCGAAAACTTTTAAGTTGGCTATTATTAAACCACTTATTAAAAAACCGCAACTTGATCCTACAAAATTAGTCAATTACAGGCCAATCTCAAATCTACCCTTTCTGTCAAAAATACTAGAAAAGGCAGTGTCCTCACAATTATGCTCCTTTTTAGAAAGAAATGGTATCTGTGAGGATTTCCAGTCAGGATTTAGACCGTATCATAGTACTGAGACTGCTCTCATTAGAGTTACAAATGATTTACTCTTATCATCCGATCGTGGTTGTATATCTCTATTAGTGTTACTCGATCTTAGCGCTGCATTCGATACTATCGACCACAATATTCTTTTGAATAGACTCGAAAATTATGTTGGCATTAGTGGAACTTCATTGGCATGGTTTAAATCATACTTATCTGACCGTTATTAGTTTGTAGCAGTAAATGAAGAGATGTCACACCGAACACAAGTTCAGTATGGAATACCGCAGGGCTCAGTGCTAGGACCGTTGCTTTTCACCCTGGACATGCTACCACTGGGAGATATTATTAGGAAGCATGGCGTTAATTTTCATTGTTATGCTGACGATACTCAGCTCTATATTTCTTCACGCCCTGACGAAACTTACCAATTCACAAGATTAACAGAATGCATAGCTGATATAAAAAATTGGATGACTAGTAATTTCCTGCAACTTAATTCAGAAAAAACTGAATTTTTAATCATTGGACAAAAAAACTCCACAAGTAGTAACCTAGAATACTGTCTAACACTCGATGGCTGCTCTGTCAAGTCCTCGTCGTCAGTTAGGAACCTGGGTGTGCTCTTTGATACCAATCTCTCATTTGAAAGCCACGTTTCTAGCATCTGTAAAACTGCATTCTACCATCTTAAAAATATATCTAAATTACGGCACATGCTTTCAATGCAAAATGCTGAACAGTTAGTTCATGCGTTCATGACCTCAAGGCTAGATTATTGTAATGCTCTACTGGGTGGTTGCCCTGCTCGCTTAATAAATAAACTGCAGCTGGTCCAAAACGCAGCAGCTAGAGTTCTTACTAGAACCAGGAAGTATGACCATATTAGCCCGGTTCTGGCAACACTGCATTGGCTCCCTATTAAACATCGTATACATTTTAAAATCTTGCTGATTACTTACAAAGCACTAAATGGTTTAGCGCCCCAGTACTTGAGCGAGCTCTTAACACATTATACTCCATCACGTCTATTGCAGTCTCAAAATTCTGGCCAGTTGATAATACCTAGAATATCAAAATCAACTGCAGGCGGTCGGTCCTTTTCCTATTTAGCACCTAAACTCTGGAACAGTCTTCCTAGCATTGTTCGGGAAGCAGACACACTCTGTCAGTTTAAATCTAGACTAAAAACACATCTCTTTACTATGGCATACACATAAAACATTTTTAATTTCTATTATTCAAATCAGTTAAATGATTGTTTTAGGCTGCATTAACTAGGTCAGCCGGAACCGGGAACACTTCCAATAACACCTGATGTACTCGTTACATCATAAGAAGAATGGCATCTACGCTAATGTTAGTCTCTCTGTTTATCCCGAGGTTTACTGCAGTCGGCCGGATCCGGGCCGTATCCAGACCAGATGGTGGACCTTAGCCTGGACATGACGACCATATCCCTGAAGTGTCTGTAGAGACAATAGTGTCAATTAAACTCCCCCCTGTAAATGCCGCATCGACACGACATCCTCATTAAACCCGTCCCCGGCGTGACGACTCCAATCTTTCGAATAATCCTACGAATATCTATTTATCTAATATGACTTCTGACCTGTAATGTTGCCAGAATCATAATCATACACTATTTGTTCGTCGGCCAGAGGAGAACTGGCACCCCGACTGAGCCTGGTTTCTCCCAAGGTTTTTTTCTCCATTCTGGCCCTGAAGGAGTTTTGGTTCCTTGCCACCGTCGCCTTTGGCTTTTGGCTTGCTCAGTTGTGGACACCTAAATTTCAACTATATTACTGATCTGCCCGCATTGACACTATATGATAATTGAAATGAGCTGGATGACATCACCGTTTTCACCAGAGCGGCTGTACAGCCGAATCAAATTACGTTGCATTATTTTCCTGTTACCACTGTGAAGCTGCTTTGAAACAATTGCCATTGTAAAAAGCGCTATATAAATAAAGGTGATTTGATTTTGATTTGATTTTAATTTGACACTTTAAGGGTGGTTTCCCAACAGTGGTTCAGGGTGCAGGATTGCTGAATGTATACATTTTTATTAGTTACATTCCCTGGGATTCAAACTCACAACCTAGATGTTGCTAGTGCCATTCTTTAGTTTGCTCTGCTCAGATTTGACCCGCAGGAAGCATCTGGCTTAGTTCCTTTCAAATATTTAAAACATTAATTCAGTATATATTCCCTGATACAGTTATTAAATGTACAGTACAGTATTAGTTTTAATTATGTTTAGATATTTTACTGGACCTTACTGAGGTTATGTGATTTTGTGAGGGGTTCACATGTTTTTGTTGATTTATGTTTACTAAAGTGTTTGTGAGTAGGTGTTCTTCTGTGAGGTAAAGAGGAGGCCGCTGATGACTAATGCGAAGTGGGTGCCAGAACTTCCTCTTATGCCAGTCCACACATACAAGAGTCCTATCCGTGTGATGACTAAGATCAGACCCCTCCAGCTGAGGAGCTTCAAGCACCTCCTCAGAAACCTCTTATGCTGTGCTCTAATCAACAGTGGTCCCTGCGTTTCAAAAGAAAAAAAAGAAAAAAAAGCTTTATTATTGGTAAAAAAAAAAAAAAAAACGTGTAGGTTTCACCTGAATGTGTTTCCCTGTCAACAGTCGCAACCCCTATAAACAAAAACAATATTTACGGATTCTTAAAAAAGCCATACGCATTTCAACTTTCCTTGTGTGCAATATTCCAAGTCGTCTTGTTTTGTGTGAGCAACAGCCTGAAAAATAAGGTTAACAGTCCACTGGAGGTAACAATTATTTCAGAGAATAGTGACTTAAATACTCGCCTTATGAAAAAGAATTGCACTTGTATTGAATGTGAACTTGTAGTGTACTTCAAATCTTAAAAGTTAAAAATGTGTACTTGCAGATAATATGGTTTCCTTTCAAGGGAACTTGTGCTGTATTGTAAGTTTACGACACTGCTTGATTACATCTTGAAGCACGTGTGAAATCAGTCCAAAGGTGTGACAGAACGTCATAGGAAGGTACTGTATAAAGCGCACCCAGACCAAATAACGTCAGGTTCTGTGTCTTCAGCAAGTGTTCTGTGTGACTCTGTCTGTCTTATTTGGTGTTGTCTGTCATTTACAAAGAATATATATATATATATACAAACCCGATTCCAAAAAAGTTGGGACACTGTACAAATTGTGAATAAAAACAGAATGCAATGATGTGGAAGTTTCAAATTTCAATATTTTATTCGGAATACAACATAGATGACATATCAAATGTTTAAACTGAGAAAATGTATAATTTTAAGGGAAAAATAAGTTGATTTTAAATTTCATGGCATCAACACATCTCAAAAAAGTTGGGACAAGGCCATGTTTACCACTGTGTGGCATCCCCTCTTCTTTTTATAACAGTCTGCAAACGTCTGGGGACTGAGGAGACAAGTTGCTCAAGTTTAGGAATAGGAATGTTGTCCCATTCTTGTCTAATACAGGCTTCTAGTTGCTCAACTGTCTTAGGTCTTCTTTGTCGCATCTTCCTCTTTATGATGCGCCAAATGTTTTCTATGGGTGGAAGATCTGGACTGCAGGCTGGCCATTTCAGTACCCGGATCCTTCTTCTACGCAGCCATGATGTTGTAATTGATGCAGTATGTGGTCTGGCATTGTCATGTTGGAAAATGCAAGGTCTTCCCTGAAAGAGACGACGTCTGGATGGGAGCATATGTTGTTCTAGAACTTGGATATACCTTTCAGCATTGATGGTGCCTTTCCAGATGTGTAAGCTGCCCATGCCACACGCACTCATGCAACCCCATACCATCAGAGATGCAGGCTTCTGAACTGAGCGCTGATAACAACTTGGGTTGTCCTTGTCCTCTTTAGTCCGGATGACATGGCGTCCTAGTTTTCCAAAAAGAACTTCAAATTTTGATTCGTCTGACCACAGAACAGTTTTCCACTTTGCCACAGTCCATTTTAAATGAGCCTTGGCCCAGAGAAAACGCCTGCGCTTCTGGATCATGTTTAGATATGGCTTCTTTTTTGACCTATAGAGTTTTAGCCGGCAACGGCGAATGGCACGGTGGATTGTGTTCACCGACAATGTTTTCTGGAAGTATTCCTGAGCCCATGTTGTGATTTCCATTACAGTAGCGTTCCTGTATGTGATGCAGTGCCGTCTAAGGGCCCGAAGATCACGGGCATCCAGTATGGTTTTCCGGCCTTGACCCTTACGCACAGAGATTGTTCCAGATTCTCTGAATCTTTGGATGATATTATGCACTGTAGATGATGATAACTTCAAACTCTTTGCAATTTTTCTCTGAGAAACTCCTTTCTGATATTGCTCCACTATTTTTCGCCGTAACATTGGGGGAATTGGTGATCCTCTGCCCATCTTGACTTCTGAGAGACACTGCCACTCTGAGAGGCTCTTTTTATACCCAATCATATTGCCAATTGACCTAATAAGTTGCAAATTGGTCCTTTAGCTGTTCCTTATATGTACATTTAACTTTTCCGGCCTCTTATTGCTACCTGTCCCAACTTTTTTGGAATGTGTAGCTCTCATGAAATCCAAAATGAGCCAATATTTGCATGACATTTCAAAATGTCTCACTTTCAACATTTGATATGTTATCTATATTCTATTGTGAATAAAATATAAGTTTATGAGATTTGTAAATTATTGCATTCCTTTTTTATTCACAATTTGTACAGTGTCCCAACTTATTTGGAATTGGGTTTGTATATACAATGGCAAACAAACAAGCATTTAGGTCATGTGTCACAGGCAGTGATTCACACGTTCTATGTGTGGTTTGTTTGGGAGCGGAGCATGCACGGTTAGCTCTGAATATGGGGGGCCTGAATGTGCTCATTGTGAGCAGCTTCCGCTGCGTGCTGGGCGCTCTTCGAGGAGAGCGCCCAGGCTCGCGTTCCCCATGGTTCTGGCCCCTCTGCTGCTGAGGCTCAGCAGCGTTTGAGATCTTGGGGTGAGATCTCACGGAGATGGATCTCACGGAGGGGTTAGAAATGGGCTCTGCCTTTTCTCTGCCTTCATCCGCGGGGTCCAGCATTCTCTCTCTGGGTCTGGAAGCACGCTCTGCGTTTTCTTCCATCCCAAGTGAGGGCCCGGTGCTTTAGCTATCTTTCTCCGAGGAGGCTGATGTGCTGAGCATAGAGGTAGGAGATTTTGAGAACTCGCCACCTCAGTCTCCTGCTTATGAGGAGCTGGTAGAGACTGTTACTCTTGCCGTGGCCAAACTGACTGGCCGACTGAGAGGCAAGACGTTCACCCAAAAAGCAAGCTGGAGGAACGCTTCCTGCCCTCTAAAGTACAGTCTCTACGTTGGGGCCTTCCATTTTTTCACGATGTTCATACCGAGCTGTCAAGATCATGGAAGAAACCATTTTCCTCTTGCATCTTTGGCCCTCAGGTTTCTAATTATTCGAGTATCCTGGGGTTAAGCGACTGTGGTTATGGGCCGATGCCTAAGGTAGAGCAGATGCTTGCGAGCTATCTCTCCCCTGACACGGCATAGTTCCTCAAGGCCCCAACCCTTCCCTCCAGGCCACTCAGGACAGCATCGACTTTGGTAGGGAAGGATTATACAGCAGCAAGTCAGGCCGGTGCGTGCCTGCACACCATGGGTACACTGCAGGCATACTAGACCAGGCCATACTATCTCAGGTGGGAGGCTCAATCTTTCACCCCGCCCAGGGTTAAGGAAGCTGTGGGTGTGGCCCCTGAGGGGGCCCAACTCATAGAAGCTGGTCTCTCAAGTGAGATTGTTGAGACTATTCTTCACTCCAGAGTACCCTCAATGAAGAAACTTTATGCTTTAAAGTGGAGAGTATTCACTTCATGGTGTGAGAATCGTCAGCCTGACCCAGTTAACTGCCCGCTTGGGACAGTGCTGGAGTTCCTGCAGTTATCTGCAGGGTTATCCTCCTCCACTCTAAAGGTTTATGTGGGGGCCATAGCTGCTTACCACACTCCTTTGGGTAATGTGTATTTGGGGAAAGACCCACTGGTATCTCATTTCCTCCGTGGTCTTGGAGGGCCTTTTGGCTGCTCCCTTTGAGCCTATTGAGGAGGTTCTAGAGAAGTTTCTGACCTTGAAAGCTTTGTTTCTGCTGGCCATTACGTCTATTAAAAGAATAGGAGATTTGCAAGCCCTGTCAGTTTGCCCTTATGTTGAATTTGCAATTGGCATGGTGAAGGCCTTCCTTCACCATGCCAGACCAGGAGAAATTGAATCTGTTTTGCCCAGTTAGGGCACTAGATGCTTATGTACACAGGGCTGCCCTGTGGCATAAGTCTGATCAAATGTTTGTGTGTTTCGGGTAACCCAGGAAGGGGTACCCAGATTCTAAGCAGAGAATGAGCAAGTGGGTAGCTGAGTCTATCTCTCTTGCATATGACTCGGCCAGACAGCCTTCATCATTGACTCTTTGGGCCCATCCAACTAGGAGTATGGTGGCTTCTAAAGCCTTGCTTTCTGGGACTTCTCTTCAGACCGTATGTGATGTTGCGGGCTGGTCCTCTCCACACACATTCATCAGGTTCCATGACCTTGACCTGGGCTCCACCCTGGGGTCCCAGGTGCTGTTGTCTTAGTTGTGCTCGCTTGATTCACACAAGACAGGCCATGGTCAGTATGGCGTAATGGGTATTAACGTTCCCACAGTGTCGTAAACTTACAATGCAGCACAAGTTCTCTTAAAAGGGAGCGTCTCAGTTAACCTTGGTTCCCTGAAGAGGGAACGAGATGCTGCGTCGCCCTGCCATACTTTCGACGTGCCTGGGACTGACTTGCTTCAGCCTATCAGAAGATGACATTGTTTGGTCCGGGCGCGCTTTATACCTTCCTTGTCATGACGTCACCCGCCTATGATGTTCCGTCACACCATTGGACTGATTTCACGCGTTTTCATAGTGTCGTAGTGTCATAAACTTACAATGCAGCGTCTCATTCCCTCTTCAGGGAACTGAGGTTACAATCATAACAGAGATGTTTTCATGAAATAAAAGGCAACTTAAGTGTAATTAACCCTCTGGTCCTCTTCGTTTAGGGGTCACACTTGTCTCCTTCGCGGTCAAAAGTGACCGAAGCCTTAAAATGTAACTCCGCCCCCCCCAGGAAAACCAATGTAATATATTTTAGTTCAATAATATTTTTTGATTATTATTTAGAATTTTGAGGGTATTTTATGATACTATGCAATATGTATACAATTTCTATTAGCTATTTTTCCCCATTGAAAATATGTTTTTCTAATATATTTTTCAGTTATTTTCAATTAAAACAGTATTCCATGTTAAAATAGAGACGAGGCATTCAAAATCCAATTTTTGGAAGGTAGATTAGTGCCATCTGCTGGGAGTAAAAAAAGAAAAACTGATGTAATGCCATGTTGTGACCACTAGATTCCTATATAACTCTATATAAAGTGGCTTATAAATTCTCTAGTGTTTTTAGACATAAATACTTATTTTTATTAAGTTGTGGATTTGGATTTATACTTAGACATTCTCAAAGAATACTTTTTGTCAAGGTTTAGATTTTTTTTTTTTAAATGTTGATTTGAAGCGTCAGTTTTTGCATTAATTTTACTACATTCAAACCTGAGCAGAGAGGAGAACATTTTGGACATATAACATCAAAATTCAATAAAAATTTAACAAAAATTAACAGGTATGTTTTATCACAGCATAATAAATCTGGGTCTGATCTAATTTTAACCTCTTATTTGAGTCTTTTGGCTCAATTTTACCATATTGATACAGCCACACCAGTTCATTTGTGTGCGTATAATATTGTGGTTTGTGTGTGTGTCTGTGAGTGTGTTTACGTAAGTGTGTGTTTGAGTGTGTGTGTCTGTTTTGAACTCTTGACGTTTTAAAGTGTAACCTCTTACTTGCTGTTTTTTTTTTTTTTTACTGCATTGTGGCTGAATTATTGATTTTGTTTCACACATTTGCAAAAATGTGCTCTGTGTTATAGTCGCACTAGTTCATATATACACTCACCTAAAGGATTATTAGGAACACCTGTTCAATTTCTCATTAATGCAATTATCTAATCAACCAATCACATGGCAGTTGCTTCAATGCATTTAGGGGTGTGGTCCTGGTCAAGACAATCTCCTGAACTCCAAACTGAATGTCAGAATGGGAAAGAAAGGTGATTTAAGCAATTTTGAGCGTGGCATGGTTGTTGGTGCCAGACGGGCCGGTCTGAGTATTTCACAATCTGTTCAGTTACTGGGATTTTCACGCACAACCATTTCTAGAGTTTACAAAGAATGGTGTGAAAAGGGAAAAACATCCAGTATGCAGCAGTCCTGTGGGCGAAAATGCCTTGTTGATGCTAGAGGTCAGAGGAGAATGGGCCGACTGATTCAAGCTGATAGAAGAGCAACTTTGACTGAAATAACCACTCGTTACAACCGAGGTATGCAGCAAAGCATTTGTGAAGCCACAACACGCACAACCTTGAGGCGGATGGGCTACAACAGCAGAAGACCCCACCGGGTACCACTCATCTCCACTACAAATAGGAAAAAGAGGCTACAATTTGCACGAGCTCACCAAAATTGGACAGTTGAAGACTGGAAAAATGTTGCCTGGTCTGATGAGTCTCGATTTCTGTTGAGACATTCAGATGGTAGAGTCAGAATTTGGCGTAAACAGAATGAGAACATGGATCCATCATGCCTTGTTACCACTGTGCAGGCTGGTGGTGGTGGTGTAATGGTGTGGGGGATGTTTTCTTGGCACACTTTAGGCCCCTTAGTGCCAATTGGGCATCGTTTAAATGCCACGGCCTACCTGAGCATTGTTTCTGACCATGTCCATCCCTTTATGACCACCATGTACCCATCCTCTGATGGCTACTTCCAGCAGGATAATGCACCATGTCACAAAGCTCGAATCATTTCAAATTGGTTTCTTGAACATGACAATGAGTTCACTGTACTAAAATGGCCCCCACAGTCACCAGATCTCAACCCAATAGAGCATCTTTGGGATGTGGTAAAATGGGAGCTTCGTGCCCTGGATGTGCATCCCACAAATCTCCATCAACTGCAAGATGCTATCCTATCAATATGGGCCAACATTTCTAAAGAATGCTTTCAGCACCTTGTTGAATCAATGCCACGTAGAATTAAGGTAGTTCTGAAGGCGAAAGGGGGTCAAACACAGTATTAGTATGGTGTTCCTAATAATCCTTTAGGTGAGTGTATGTGTGGGGGGAGGGGGAGGGGGGTGGTTGTGTCTATTTTGCACTCTTGATATTTTAGAGTGTCACCCCTACATTACTGTGCACTTTTTTTCTGCATCATGGCTGATTTGTGGTTTGTATCTCCAAAAGATTCCCTGAGTTTTTGTATTTTTGCGTATTTCCCATTCATTTCCTATGTCGGTCATTTGTGACTATTTTTTTTTTCGACCCTTTAACATAACCGAATCATCTCCATGATTTTTTTGTGTGTTCACATAGCTAATGCGACAAAAGTCACCAAGTGTCATCCCATTCCGATGAAGCAATTTCAAATCGTAAAATGTTTCGGTCATTTTTGACCGAAGATGACCAGAGGGTTAAAGAGAGTATACTTTCATGACTGTTTCTTAACACACTTAAGTACGCTATTAAAAACACTGTAATAGTCAAATCAAATCAAATCACCTTTATTTATATAGCGCTTTTTACAATGGCAATTGTTGCAAAGCAGCTTCACAGTGGTAACAGGAAAATAATGCAACGGAATTTGATTCGGCTGTACAGCCGCTCTGGAGAAAACGGTGATGTCATCCAGCTCATTCCAATTATCATATAGTGTCAATGCGGGCGGATCAGTAATATAATTGAAATTTAGGTGTCCCCAACTGAGCAAGCCAAAGCCAAAGGCGACGGTGGCAAGGAACCAAAACTCCTTCAGGGCCAGAATGGAGAAAAAAAAACCTTGGGAGAAACCAGGCTCAGTCGGGGTGCCAGTTCTCCTCTGGCCGACGAACAAATAGTGTATGATTATGATTCTGGCAACATTACAGGTCAGAAGTCATATTAGATAAATAGATATTCGTAGGATTATTCGAAAGATTGGAGTTGTCACGCCGGGGACGGGTTTAATTAGGATGTCGTGTCGATGCGGCATTTACAGGGGGGAGTTTAATTGACACTATTGTCTCTACAGACACTTCAGGGATATGGTCGTCATGTCCAGGCTAAGGTCCACCATCTGGTCTGGATACGGCCCGGATCCGGCCGACTGCAGTAAACCTCGGGATAAACAGAGAGACTAACATTAGCGTAGATGCCATTCTTCTTATGATGTAACGAGTACATCAGGTGTTATGGGAAGTGTTCCCGGTTCCGGCTGACCTAGTTAATGCAGCCTAAAACAATCATTTAACTGATTTGAATAACAGAAATTAAAAATGTTTTATGTGTATGCCATAGTAAAGAGATGTGTTTTTAGTCTAGATTTAAACTGACAGAGTGTGTCTGCTTCCCGAACAATACTAGGAAGACTGTTCCAGAGTTTAGGTGCTAAATAGGAAAAGGACCGACCGCCTGCAGTTGATTTTGATATTCTAGGTATTATCAACTGGCCAGAATTTTGAGACCGCAATAAACGTGATGGAGTATAATGCGTTAAGAGCTCGCTCAAGTACTGGGGCGCTAAACCATTTAGTGCTTTGTAAGTAATCAGCAAGATTTTAAAATGTATACAATGTTTAATAGGGAGCCAATGCAGTGTTGAAAGAACCGGGCTAATATGGTCATACTTCCTGGTTCTAGTAAGAACTCTAGCTGCTGCGTTTTGGACCAGCTGCAGTTTATTTATTAAGCGGGCAGGGCAACCACCCAGTAGAGCATTACAATAATCTAGCCTTGAGGTCATGAACGCATGAACTAACTGTTCAGCATTTTGCATTGAAAGCATGCGCCGTAATTTAGATATATTTTTAAGATGGTAGAATGCAGTTTTGCAGATGCTAGAAACGTGGCTTTCAAATGAGAGATTGGTATCAAAGAGCACACCCAGGTTCCTAACTGACGACGAGGACTTGACAGAGCAATAGTGTCAAAGTAAAAGTTTTACTTTAACGTACATTTTAAATCATTATGTTTTAATAATCTTTTTAATAATCTTTTATCAAGCTTTAGAGAAGTACACTTATTTTGATGTGTTGACTAACATACTGAAGCACATGTAAAGTATTTGATTATGATTGTAGCTATTGATATTACATTTGCAGTTAATATAAATTGCATATTTATCATTACAAATGTGTAAATACAAATATATTTAAATACATGACATACAAGTTACAATAGAAATAACATTAAAGTATATTTTAGTTTAACAAAGTAAATCTTAAGTAATTCCTTTAAGGTATATTATTTTTGTAATAAGCACTCTTTTTACGTAAGGGATGGTGTGACTTTACTTGGCAGGATTCATATGAGCTAGATATTGTTATGATTATACAGCACTTTTGCATTCTTTTGAAGGCACAAAGAAAAACAAATCTCATTTTGCATTTCACAGAAGAAAGAATTCCATACAGTATGAGTTCAGAATGACATTAAGGTGAGTAAATAATGATGGAATTTGCATTTTGGGATAAACTATTTCTTCAAGTCATTATACGTTGCTTTTTCAGGTAGGCCTATAAGAAAAAATAATTATGATGATTCATAATTAGCCCTGTCAAAACACAAGCTGTTGCAACTGTGGCCAATTACCAGTTACGTTAAGGTGATCAAAACAAGCTTAAACATTTATGCTTAATGGCCACGTTTCAGCAGAACCCCATTGTGGCAAACAGAGAGAATCAAATGAGAGATATACTGACATTCATGAACAAATTTTCAGATGCTAGGCAGACAGATCTGTTTGACTACAGATGAAAGAGGCTTTGAACCCCCTAAAATTGCCACATGCTTTGATGACAACTGTGAAAAAAGTGGAAAACAGTAAGTATTATCATATGTAAAAAATGCAAGAACATGTTTTGTGAGTACCGATATATATGGTATGAGTATGCACTAAAAGTGTTTTATTTATACATTTTATGTTGCTTTTTATGGACTGTTTAATTCAGAAGCAGGACCCTATAAGGAAAACAGTGCACATATACAATATTTTCTGATGGAGAGAGCTATCTGAAGATGAATGATCTTTCACCTCGACTCCATCAATTATGTAAACCCTGAAATTAACATTGAGTCAGACTTTCACATTCTCCGCAAATGCTCCTGACAGTTTAGTTCATGCATTTTTTAGGCCACTTGAAAACCCAACCATTATTAACAATTTACTCAGAGAAACTGGACGAATAAATGTGGGAGTTTGTGGGAACTTAACCACTGATTGCGTCTCCTCGCTCTCTTTTCAGAACTGTTTAGGATTATGTGCGCATCTCTAAGTGACCCATAAATCCGAGCAAGGCACTTTATATAATGCAGACTGCATCCAAACAATCCATATTTCATGCCGTTGTCATGGTGCTATGGATTGGTAAGGCAGAGTCTGTGCAAGATAACGGCAGATGTGACAGTCATATACGGTGGGGTTCAGAAGTTTGGGATCAAATCGGGATTCAAAATTGAATTTAAACTTGGAAAATAAACAGACAGACATTCTGAAATTGATGATAATTTGTTATGCTTACCATATAATTTGTAATGAAAAGAAAAACTTGTCTTTAATTAGAAAATCGCAAAAGCATTTTCATGAGTGGTCTATTTGTTATGATTTCCAAGGGCTTTCTAATGTTTCGCTGCCAGTAAATCACTTTAGTGAAAACTGGCTCTCGCACAGCTGCGGAGAGATCTTTGTGTGTATATGTGTGTGTGTGTGTGTGAATATTTAATACAGATCCACTGTTGTAGGCCAGATCAATGTGCACATGCGTGTCGTTAATTGAGTTTTGGGGCCGGTGAGATCGTAAAATGCAAAGTGCATTAAAAAGATGTTGTGCTTTCATTTTCCATGCATGTAATCACATCATTCTGCCTGCAGTCTGTATGCAAAGAATGCAAATCAGATGATAGAGGACACATGTTGTGTCTTTTAAATTATCATTGCAGCAAACAAAACAAAGATAACAATACTGACACCTTAATTGAGTCAGTAAAGATCCTTACGACATATCCTTATGATTTGAGCTGTAAAGTTGCCTGAATTGCATGAGTGATAGCTTCTTTACAGACAGTCACATCAATTTGCGGTATTGTTGCACACACACACACACACATGTTGGTTGGATGGTGTTGTAACCGACAGGGAAACAGTGAGTTCTGCTGCCGAACAGTTGCAAGAAATATGAGGTTGTGATCGGGCAGCAGTTTTCATTCAACAGTAAATATAGCTTATACTCCTGTAAAAATGATATTGTATGTTTCAATAAATGGCACACGTGACAAATTCAACCAGAGTAGCCTATTTAATCAATATCATAATCAAAATTAGCTTTATTGCCAAGTAGGCTATGTTTGCACACACAAGGAATTTGTTTTGGTGACAGAAGAAACTTCAGTACACAGAGACAACAGTACACAGATAGTAAAATAAAAATAAATTAGTAAAATAAATTAATAAGATAGCACATATAATGCTTGCTGCCTGCCTCGCTTGATGTGCTGGAAGTTGCAAATGTGCAAATTGCGCATGCGTGGATTAAGTCATAATGACGAGAAAATTTCTCATTATTACGAGAAAGTTTCTCATTATTATGAGAAAGTTTCTCATTATTACGAGATATTAGGTCATTATTATGAGAAAGTTTCTCATTATTATGACTTAAAGAATTATATTTTTTTACTCAATTGTGGCGGAAACATATGGAAGCTCATTTCCGCCACATAAGAAAAAAATGACATAATTATGATTTACTAAATCGAAATTATGAGTTTAAAAAATCGAAATTCAAAATTATGACATAACTAAATCGAAATTATGACTTCCTGCTCATCTGCCGCGACCCTACACAGGATGAGTTGCGCATGCATTAATGAGTATTTTAACTGTGGTTTTAGCTGCTAATGATGAAATTATTGCCTTATTATCTGAACGGCATTAATATCTCTAACGCACTCATGAGAGGATTTTAAGCACAAGCTTTAGCACAGAAACAACAGAACTGATGTGAGGTGGCAACGCTCATTAAACATATTCTGATGTGTTATTATGGAAATATGATCCAGAGCACCGCCACCATCAGAATATGCTGTAATTCTCTAGGGAAATCTTGCATTATACATATGATGTGTTATTATGGAAATATGATCGCAGAACAGCGCCACCCTCAGGTGACTGTATGTACCGACAGATCATACTGGACGTGTCATTACTGGACACACTCGTGAATCGTGAATTACAGCATATTCTGATGGTGGCGGTGCTCTGGATCATATTTCCATAGTAACACATCAGAATATGTTTAATGAACGTTGCCACCTCACATCAGTTCTGTTGTTTCTGTGATAAAGCTTGTGCTTAAAATCCTCTCATGAGTGCGTTTGCTCAGAGATATTAATGCCGTTCAGATAATAAGGCAATAATTTCATCATTAGCAGCTAAAACCACAGTTAAAATACTCATTAATGCATGCGCAACTCATCCTGTGTAGGGTCGCGGCAGATCAATGAGCAGGAAGTCATAATTTCGATTTAGTTATGTCATAATTTCGACTTTTTAATCTCATAATTTCGACATAGTATGTCATAATTTTCGACTTTTTATGTCATAATTATGACTTTTAAAGTCATAATTATGACTTAAGTATGTCATAATTTAGATTTTTTAGTAGAGCTTTATGTCTAGCAACGCCCCTGGTCAGAACCATAACACAGGAGACAAGAGAGAGCTATCAGAATTGCAATGTGACACTAAATGAGACTTCGCAAAGAGTGAGTGAAGACACAGGGCTTAAATAGAAAAAGAAAGAAAGAAAGTGGCTCCGTGTAGCCAGGGGCGGAGCCAGACATTGTAAACATTTGGGGCTTAGCCCAAATCTAGTTTGTTCAATGACATTTTAATTTGTCGTTAACAGCTTTACTGACTTAAAAGGAACTTTGTTGTACTGTTGTGGAGTAAAGTTCATAAAATGATCAGTGTTTCCCAAAGGATTTTGTAAAACTATATTGGGTGGACCTCTGTCCCTCCAGGGGGGTTTGGGGGCACAGTTGATGGCCCCCATTGACTTCCATAGTATTTTTATTTTCCTACTATGGAAGTCAATGGGACCCATCAACTGTCTGGTTACCCACATTCTTCAAAATATCTTCTTTTGTGTTCAGCAGAACAAAGAAATTCATACAGGTTTGGAACAACTTGAGGGTGAGTAAATGATGACAGAATTTTCATTTTTGGGTGAACTAACCCTTTAAGTCTGTTAAGAAGCAGTCATGAAAGTGTACTCCAAGTACAGTTTTTAAATATATATATATTTTTAAGATTTGAAGTACACTACAAGTGTACATTCAATACAATTAAGCGCAATTCTTTTTCAAAAGGGTATTATGACTTGGATTGGCATTTCATCAGTGCACATATATAAAAACTAATACAATTTGAAAAGTTATGTTTAGAATGTATATTTTAAACAATGATTTAGCATAATGTTACAGCTTAAGCTTTGTACACCCCTATATGTTCTTGATGAAGCACATTACTACATCAAGTTCCTAAAAGCAAGGATTTCAAAGTGAGAGTAAAAGTAAAAATTATAGTCCATAAATAATGCAGATCATGTGAACACACGGTGCTAAACATCAATATTTAACTACATTTCTTTTTCATTTACGAAAATAGAAATGAAATGCCATGTGTGTCATGCTACGGCTGAATTAAACACGTGTAAAAATCCACCCAAACAGACAAGAAACATAGATCACCAGTATCAATGTGAGAGTTACAAAAACAAGACTGAATATTGACTGAATTGTAACTGAATTATGAAGTATGAGTGAATTGAGTGAATTTTTTGTTTTATCTATGTCCTATTTGTTCTTTCTTGTTACTGCCTTGTCTTACCTGAAAAGAAGTGAAGACAGTAGACTGATAAACCAGTGAAATCAGATGTGTTATCATATGTCATATATAACAATATTCATTATTCTGCATGTCATTACTAATGAATCAATGAATCAATCAATCAATCAATATATAAATAAATAAAACAAGCATTACATACATTGTATTCAGTTTTACATACAATAATATACTACCGTAATTAAACCTTTCCAAACTTTTTTTTTTTTTTTTTTTTTTGCACTGATTCACTGGTGGTTGGAATGAGACTAGAAAAGTAAAGTAGGTTGTGAGTGATACCATAAATAATATAAACTGTATATAAATGTGGTTGACAACCAAACTGGCCCACTGGGAAAAGTCCTGGGGGCGTATTACAGAAACTTTCTATTTTAGGTCTTAACTTAAGATATGATAAGTTAATTTATTTTTCACAATTTCGTATTACAGAAGCAAATCTTAACTTGATTTAGGATTCTTATCCTATCTTAAAAAAATCTCATTTTATCTGTAGTTAGGAAATCTTAAACCGCTCCATCGAGTTTGGTAATCAACTGTCAGGTCTGTTACCAAGCAACCAACAACGCGCAAACTGCTTCTGAGGTAAACCTAAAATCTAAATGGAGAAACAACGGCGTGCTTTTAATTTCAGTGCGGCAGAGATTGACATTTTGATAAGCTCTGTTGAAAAGTTAAAGCCTGTTTTATAAATTGTCTTTTGCAAGAAAAAAAAACAAAAAAAAAACACGTAAGGCGTTAGTCACTTGAAGAATGACCGGTAATGCTCCGTGACGACTCTTTGGCCTCTGTAATGTTGGTCACAATTCGTCAACTAACTGCAAAGGCATGTGTCGTGGGAGTATTTACCTGTATTTTATCATCAAAGCACAGCACATCATCTGGGTCCTCCAAAAGTCTCTCCACCATCAAACGTCGCTGCTCTTCGTCTTGTATAATCAATAAATGTAACGCCAATCTCGAAAAAGGCTTTTTGTACTGTGATTTTTACCATTGGATTTCAAAAAGGTTTGAAGTTAGGACATCAGTGGGGTTGTCCTAAAGTTAAGACAGCTTTTAGGATTTTTTGTCAAGTTAGGATGCTCCCGTAATACCCGTTTCCTATCCATAGTTAAGATAAGATTATGCACTTAAAAAAATGTCATTCTGTAATAGCTTTTGTCCTAAATGAGGTCCTAACTGAAATTGCCATGGTTACCAAACAGATAAGATAGGATTCTAAAGTTAAGATGTTTCTGTAATACGCCCCCTGGTCCTCCAGTCCATGCCTGAACTCAGCTTCACTCAATTGTAAAGCAATACAATGTGACAAAAAAATGATATTGCATTTAGTGATGCCACACTAGTATCAGTTGGAAAATAACCTGATACTGGAAAAGCAACTCTGTTTTGAAAACAGCTAAAGTACTTCCACACAACTTAAAAATGAAGTAAAAATCGAGTTACAGTGGGGAGAACAAGTATTTGATACACTGCTGATTTTGCAGGTTTGCCCACTTACAAAGCATGTAGAAGTCTGTAATTTTTATCATAGGTACTCTTCAACTGTGAGTGACGGAATCTAAAACAAAAATCCAGAAAATCACATTGTATGATTTTTAAATAATTCATTTGCATTTTATTGCATGACATAAGTATTTGATACATCAGAAAAGCAGACCTTAATATTTGGTACAGAAACCTTTGTTTGCAATTACAGAGATCATACGTTTCCTGTAGTTCTTGACCAGGTTTGCACACACTGCAACAGGGATTTTGGCCCACTCCTCCATACAGACCTTCTCCAGATCCTTCAGGTTTCAGGGCTGTCGCTGGGCAATACGGACTTTCAGCTCCCTCCAAAGATTTTCTATTGGGTTCAGGTCTGGAGACTGGCTAGGCCACTCCAGGACCTTGAGATGCTTCTTACAGAGCCACTCCTTAGTTGCCCTGGCTGTGTGTTTTGGGTCGTTGTCATGCTGGAAGACCCAGCCACGACCCATCTTCAATGCTCTTACTGAGGGAAGGAGGTTGTTGGCCAAGATCTCGAGATACATGGCCCCATCCATCCTCCCCTCAATACGGTGCAGTCGTCCTGTCCCCTTTGCAGAAAAGCATCCCCAAAGAATGATGTTTCCACCTCCATGCTTCACGGTTGGGATGGTGTTCTTGGGGTTGTACTTCTCCTTCTTCTTCCTCCAAACACGGCGAGTGGAGTTTAGACCAAACAGCTCTATTTTTGTCTCATCAGACCACATGATCTTCTCCCATTCCTCCTCTGGATCATCCAGATGGTCACTGGCAAACTTCAGACGGGCCTGGACATGCGCTGGCTTGAGCAGGGGGACCTTGCGTGCACTGCAGGATTTTAATCCATGACGGCGTAGTGTGTTACTAATGGTTTTCTTTGAGACTGTGGTCCCAGCTCTCTTCAGGTCATTGACCAGGTCCTGCCGTGTAGTTCTGGGCTGATCCCTCACCTTCCTCATGATCATTGATGCCCCACGAGGTGAGATCTTGCATGGTGCCCCAGACCGAGGGAGATTGACAGTCATCTTGAACTTCTTCCATTTTCTAATAATTGCGCCAACAGTTGTTGCCTTCTCACCAAGCTGCTTGCCTATTGTCCTGTAGCCCATCCCAGCCTTGTGCAGGTCTACAATTCTATCCCTGTTGTCCTTACACAGCTCTCTGGTCTTGGCCATTGTGGAGAGGTTGGAGTCTGTTTGATTGAGTGTGTGGACAGGTGTCCTTTATACAGGTAACGAGTTCAAACAGGTGCAGTTAATACAGGTAATGAATGGAGAACAGGAGGGCTTCTTAAAGAAAAACTAACAGGTCTGTGAGAGCCGGAATTCTTACTGGTTGGTAGGTGATCAAATACTTATGTCATGCAATAAAATGCAAATTAATTATTTAAAAATCATACAATGTGATTTTCTGGATTTTTGTTTTAGATTCCGTCTCTCACAGTTGAAGTGTACCTATGATAAAATTACAGACTTCTACATGTTTTGTAAGTAGGAAAACCTACAAAATCGGCAGTGTATTAAATACTTGTTCTCCCCACTGTATGTTATTTTGTTTACTAGTATGCCTGCTTGGAAAGCAACTCACTAGGGTTTGAAACTGAGCCTCTATCTATCTACCATTTCATGTATGTAGAATCCAAACAACATTTGTACTTTGGGCAATGGATTAATAGAGGATTAGGCCTATTAGTCCCTCACCTAACCTCTAAAGAAGAAGATTCCCAGTCTTTTGCTTCAGTGGAGCACACCACACTCTTACTCCCCTCCTAGTGGAGCTCAACAGCACAGGAAAAAAGAGAATCTATATAATAGTGAACCCACAAAGAAAATGTCTGGGTTATATATATCACTGAAAGAAAATAAATTCTCCCATGATATACACTACTGTTTAAAAGTGTGGAGTCAGTGTATGACTTTCTTCAAACCAAAATGTATTTTAAAAAAATGTATCAATGCATTTTTGTCGATACTTCGAGAGTGAATGTGGTCCAATGTTTTCCAAAATATTTTCTTTTTTTGCGGGGTGAACTCATTTAATTGAATGCCTTTGGATTCTTGTCAAACTGTTTTTGCTGATAAAGGAAAAAATGGCGTAACTAGCATAAAGTATTGAAGTACCTCCAATGATCCAACAGCATCCTTTAAATGCGTAAGCAAAAGTTATGTTATGAAACGCAGTGAATTTCAGTATGTAACGACTGAGACAAATCAGACACAATTATTTGTTATACTTAACAAATAATCTTTAAAACTCGCTCTGGGGTATTCAGAACGATCCCCCCCAAAATACCACTAAGAGCCAGAAGGGCCTCAGTTACCATGGATACCAACTGATAAGACAGTTTATTGCTTGTAAGAATGTGAGAAGCAACCTATATAGCCCTTAAAACAGACGTTTCACATTAATTTATAGAAGAACTGTTCTATAAATGAACATGCACCCTAGGACATTGTGTGTATGATTAGAACTGTCTCACGTAGTGTTTTTTTTTTTATGGTATTTTTGTTTTATGCATATTTCATGATAGAACAACGGTCAATGTAACCTCAACTATACCATGTTTGGTCTCTATAAATTTGTACTTTGAAGATCTGAATGATTGTGTATATGATATGTCGACACCTGTGTAAAATATTAGTATCACAAGAATCTATAATAGTTTCTTCATCAGCAACCAATCAAATTACATGTTCAAATGCCCTTCAAGAAGTCAAAGGATCGTAAAACTTTCCCTCCGAAAGCCTAAGTACGATTGGCTCACTGACCCCTAGGAGGAGAGGCCATCTTCAGAGGTTTAAAAGCGCCCCCCAACCCTCCCCCAGCTAAAAAAGTCATTTTATCACCTTAATGGTCTCTCTCTTAAAATGTGAATGAGTGTAAATGTCAAAATTATCATATATGTCTATGTTTGAAGTCTGTCAGGTAAAACAAGATCTAATTAATGTAATTCAATCTGCTATTTTCTTCCAACCATTACTCCAAGTCAGATGCTTCCGTGAATGTTTTTGACATTTTAACTTAGTTTAATGGTGCAATGCAAAAATAATTAGTTGTGCGTAAGTTCTAACTTTGTGCCCATTTTCATCAAAACTAGGCTTGGTTGTAACTTTTTCTAATTACATCAATCATAATTGAGAGGAAATTAATTTTATATTATTGCTTAAATATTTTTTTATATTTGATTATATATTTTACAGTGGTGTCCAAAATTATTAGAACACCTGACAGATCTGAAAATATTGACCTTTTTTGCCTCCAAAGCATGATTTCATTTCATAATGTTCATGAAACATGCAGATGGTTGCTCTGACCATCAAATATCAGATGAAGTGAGTCATACTGTTTTATCCACTTTTAAGTTTAATATTTGGTATGTCCACCTTTTGCAGCAATTGCAGCAGCACATCTCTCTGGCATAGTGTCAATATATTTCCTCTGAGAACTTCAACACTAATGTTATCCCATGCCTTCTGCAACTGAAGCCAAAGGCTTTCCTCTGAATGTACAATAGATCTGTCCAATTTATTTTCCAACTCGCCCCAAATGTGCTCGATGGGGTTGAGGTCCGGACTTTGAGGGGGCCAGTCCATCATTTTCAATGTCCTAGCTCCTTCCGTCACAGGTAGTTCCAGCAATAGTTAGAAGAATGTTTCGGGTCAGTGTCCTCTTGGAAAATAAATCCAGGCCCAATAAGATGACTCCCAGATGCCAAGTGTTTTAATAATTTTGGCCACCACTGTATATTTATGCAAAATATAAGTATCCTTCAGAATTACAATTTTGTTTTCTCTTGATTTTTTTTTTTTTTTTTTTTGCGAAATATGACCCAAACATATTCTTTACAGGTGAATTCTCCTGTAAATTCGTAAGGAAGCTTCTCTTGAATCACAGGCAGAGCTAATTTGAAAAGAGATGAGAGCTGAAGGTTTAGTAAAAGATACCATAACTCACTGTATGCTTGCATGAAATTCCCTTGAGAAGAATCTGCAAATCAGCAGTTTTAAACCCAATTAAATCCACATTGTAAATTCTATTTTGTTACAGCACTGAGCCTTGGCTCTTCTCCATCACTCTCCCAGAATGTGTTAAGTTTGGTTGCACGGAGCCTACAGCTCATGGGCCACTTTAAAACTTAATTCACTCAGCGGCAGCCTTTCATCATCCTCTTCTAATAACCACGACGATCACAGACAATGTGACATCTTCCCGGACAGACAGAGAAATAATATTCCTTCCCCAGCCTTGAGGGAGAAGTCAGAGGCTGAGATTGAGTCCAACGTTCTCTTGTTGGCAGGCCATAGCTCATAAAAAAACTGGCACATTGGGATGGGTGAGACACGAGAGGACCTTGAGCCAAAAGTGGGGAAGACTGAGTCCTAGACAGCTGCGATAGCAGGGGGGAATGAAGGTTCCTGAGACAGCGGTGATAAAGGCTTAAAAACTCCTGCAAGGATTTTACTGTTGGGTAACAAGTCTGAGGGGTGATCTGCTTTCAGAAGCTTAACAGAGGATTAGATGGATGGCAGCCTTTGAGGCAGGATTTTACTTTGTGCTTTTATATAAAAAGGACTTACATTGTGTCCATCCGTATAAGCTTCTGTTGTCTTTCTTTGACAGGAAAAAAGGGAATAATATTTTTTCTCAAAAAAAGAAAGTTGACATCATTTATCAATCCATGTTGTTCCATACATTTGTTTTATGTGGAACACAAAAGGAGATATTTCTCAGATTGCTCATGCTGCTTAGATCTGATGTCCTCGATTTGACATTTGGGGGACAAAAAGTCCAGCATCTAAAATGTATGCCTATGAGTATAAGGTATACATTTTGAACTACATATTTTCCAGTTTACGGGACATTTTGAGTCACAAATACACTTTTAGACACCAATTTTCACTCAGAAATTGCTAGTAAAGTTCACAAATAATTAGAAAGAAACGGCAAGTAACACGAATCAAACGTCAAATGTTGAAGTAGAAAGACTGACATAGTATTTTCTTGTAAAACTTACTCCAATAATCTTTGTTTTATTTACAACCTTGAAATTTTTTTTTTACAATGTACTAAGAAATGTGAATACTTGAAACTACATTAAAAAACATGTTTGACCAACAGAATTTCTCCAAATGCTTTCCCAACTAGTCAAACACAGAATTTTTATATTGAACAATACTGCTGAAATGTTAAGGCAGGGGTCGGCAACCTTATGGAGAGATCACAGAAGTGCGCACCTCCGGGCGTGCAAATGGTTTGTCGGAACTGTTCACTAAAACAGGTTAAAATCTCACACTTTAATAGTATTTATAGCTCACTTAATAACACAGGCTGTGTGAGTATGAGGAATGATTACCTAAAAATGGATGTTTGTATGCAAGTTTGAGGGACTTTATTTTAATTGAATATGTACATTAGTTATTGTCACGTGTGAGTGCGTATCCCTCCACGTGCCAATGTTGGCACATGTGCCATAGGTTGCCGATCCCTGTGTTAAGGTACCGTATATGAGTTCCAAGCATCCATTGTTTTGTCATTATTGTTAGTTATTTGTTTTGTTGTGATCAGGGGCTATAATTTATGGGGGGTATAATAGATCTTATATAGAATCTGTACTTTGATTTTCTAAATGCTGTTAGTGTTACATCCACCAGCTGAAGTGCCCTTGATTTCCTTCAGAGGGAACTCCTCCCATCTCCTTGGCTTTCGCATCATGAACTACACTTCCCATAACCCAATGCCTGGACTCATTATTGTTTGATCACTTCCACCTGTGTGTCATTACCCTTGTTAACTCTGTCTATATAAGCCCTGTTTATTCAGTCACTCATTGTGAAGTCTTCTATGTTGTTACACTGCATTTCTAAGGGTTATTTCTGTTTTACTGGCTGATGGTTTTGCTCTTATGCTTGTCTCCCTGGATTTTCCTGTCTTGGACTGGATTGTTTTGACCCTCGCCTGTTATATGGATTATGATTCTGGATTGCCCAAATAAAGCTGCATTTGGATCCTCAACCTCTTGTGTCTCAGAGCAGTTTGTGACCGTTAGTATGGTAATGTAAAACATTGGTTGACAATGCCATTCAATAAGTTTCAAAGTAGTAAGATTATTGACATTAAGCATACTGGGTTATCAAATAACTTGTAGTAATGTATTACTAATTGAAACTTGCTAAAGAAATCTGTAGTTGCCTTGAATTTACTGTCTGAATGAGGCAATTTGCAGTTAGTAAATGAACAATTTAAGAAAATGGTTGAGAATCTAAAAATCTGAATGCATCATGTTGAGTTTAATTTAATTTTTACAGTGCAAAGGATGGAAACAAATGTTTTTGGTATCAAATAATATTAGCCAAACAACACAGATGCCACAATGTGTTTTGTTCTGAATTCTTCAATGACATAGTGGGACACAGTATGTATTGCTGCAGAACTGAAAAGTCATATATTTGGAGTCATATAATTTTGTTAAAACAATTCAAATGTCAAGTGTATATATTAAAACGTGCACACGCGCTTGTATGACATGCAAGAACATACCTCACTGGTTCTCGTGCATCAAGCAAGAATGTTTCTGTTTATCATATTTGATGTGCCTTGATCATGGATAGGCTTTTAGTCACATATAAAACAAACTTAAATCTGTTCCTCATAAGGAAAACATTTCTCTTCAGGGGACTTGGATTAAACCGCTTGATTCATTTGGATTGCTTTTATGTTGTCTTTATGAACCTTTTGGAGATGGAGAGACAGAAATCTCTCTGGTATCAATAAAACTATCATTGTTTGTCTTTCATTGATGAATGAAAGTCTAATGGGTTTGAAACAACATGAGGTTGAGAAAATGAACTACCCCTTTAAGTCAAACTCCCAAAATTACAAAGAACCATGGAAGTGCTGCTAGTCTTCTATCAAGAGAGGTCTTAAATTTAATTAGAAGCATGAAGATAATGCTTTCTCATTTTCTTAGAAGCATGCACAGCAAATTAGTTATTCAAATTTCTAAATAAACAAAATGAGCAACAACACTCATGTCCGCCGCCATCTCATTATCAAGATTTCCACACTGCAAGCTTACACCATTTCACTGAATTCCTGAATTTAACAGTGCATCATTATATAAATAAATCTGTCTACAATGCAATACAAAAAAATATTAGAAGATTTTGATGCAACAAGAATAGACAAATTTGGTATGCTGTGATTGACGTTTGTAATTTCAATTATTTTTCAATTAATTGTGCAGCCTTATTACAAACTCAATATATAAAAAGATGAATCTAAATGAGTGCCTGACAGACTATTGGATTAGACAGGGCAATGGTAGATGTGTTTACAGTGTGGTGGTTTTGACAAATGACACTGCATCTCCAGCTTGCTGTACTGCAATCAAATTATCTCAAGGTGACATGCTGAAATGCTAATATCTCCATATTCATCACTGCAGAAGGTTTTTTGGAAGTAGATATTGAAAATTTATCAATTTTCTGTGCACTTCAGGATTCAAGCCAACTCTGAAATGTCCTAAACAATGCAATGAGTCCCCACCTGTCCTTTAGTTTAACTTCAATGAAAAAAGTATACTCTTTTGACACCCATATTAATAGGCTACAGTATTTAAACTGTATGCATAAGAAATGTGGTGCTGCATAACAAATTGTAGCTACAAGTAGAGTTTTGATGCTGAGCCAATATTTACAGTGAAAAAAACAATATGATCTATAAATCTGTTTATCAAGACCGTTTCTTTGTTTGACCGGTTGTGAAGTATGTGTGGCAAACACGCCAAGAGCTTGGCTTTAAATCACCTCTGATGATGACGTTACTGGAATGTGTGCTTGTGAGAGGCTAAAAATACCACATTATGTGTGTGTGTGTGTGAAAATACGTCAGTATCGACGTAACGTTGAACGTGACTGACTGAATGGGAACTACTCACTAATGTTGCTTTTGCATAATGATGCCTCCAAGCCACTAGGTGTTAGTATAAAATCCCTGACCATTGTTGATTGTTTGTGCAAAACATTTATGAAAACCTATTTGCATCTTTGATATCCCCAGTTTAATAAACTTAATGGGCAACAGTGCCTAAAAAGGTACAAGCTCGAGGAACATTCTTCATGATGTTAGCCATTAAATCAGTGGGATTCCAGCGCTGATACATGTGATAGCAGAATAGCTCATGTCTCACCTTTTTACCTCACCTGATGCATACAATGACAATTCAAGCTTCTGGTAAAATTGCCGGCAGGCACTTTCTTGAAAATAAACTGCTTCAAAAAGTTTTCACCCAGCTGTGACAACTGTGTGCTGCTATACCCAAATGAATGCTGAAATCACTTCAGTGAAGGAGAGCAGGGGAATCATTCACTTTGAAGGAAGAATGCAATTGAATCAATATTTGCACAGTGTAGCCCTCTGGCCCTTGTTGTGACCCATCAGCTCAGAGAAAAACTGAGGTAATTTTGTATTATTACTTTCGGCACGTTTAATTTGACATCCCAATAGAGGGTGGCCTAACATTCTAACTTTTTTAATAGTTTAAGCTTAAAAGCGATGTTAGGAGAAGTTAACATTGCATCAATGCATGATTAGACCATGAAAATACACTTCATCAAGTACAAAATACACTCACCTAAAGGATTATTAGGAACACCTGTTCAATTTCTCATTAATGCAATTATCTAATCAACCAATCACATGGCAGTTGCTTCAATGCATTTAGGGGTGTGGTCCTGGTCAAGACAATCTCCTGAACTCCAAACTGAATGTCAGAATGGGAAAGAAAGGTGATTTAAGCAATTTTGAGCGTGGCATGGTTGTTGGTGCCAGACGGGCCGGTCTGAGTATTTCACAATCTGCTCAGTTACTGGGATTTTCACGCACAACCATTTCTAGAGTTTACAAAGAATGGTGTGAAAAGGGAAAAACATCCAGTATGCGGCAGTCCTGTGGGCGAAAATGCCTTGTTGATGCTAGAGGTCAGAGGAGAATGGGCCGACTGATTCAAGCTGATAGAAGAGCAACTTTGACTGAAATAACCACTCGTTACAACCGAGGTATGCAGCAAAGCATTTGTGAAGCCACAACACGCACAACCTTGAGGCGGATGGGCTACAACAGCAGAAGACCCCACCGGGTACCACTCATCTCCACTACAAATAGGAAAAAGAGGCTACAATTTGCACGAGCTCACCAAAATTGGACAGTTGAAGACTGGAAAAATGTTGCCTGGTCTGATGAGTCTCGATTTCTGTTGAGACATTCAGATGGTAGAGTCAGAATTTGGCGTAAACAGAATGAGAACATGGATCCATCATGCCTTGTTACCACTGTGCAGGCTGGTGGTGGTGGTTTATTGGTGTGGGGGATGTTTTCTTGGCACACTTTAGGCCCATTAGTGCCAATTGGGCATCGTTTAAATGCCATGGCCTACCTGAGCATTGTTTCTGACCATGTCCATCCCTTTATGACCACCATGTACCCATCCTCTGATGGCTACTTCCAGCAGGATAATGCACCATGTCACAAAGCTCGAATCATTTCAAATTGGTTTCTTGAACATGACAATGAGTTCACTGTACTAAAATGGCCCCCACAGTCACCAGATCTCAACCCAATAGAGCGTCTTTGGGATGTGGTGGAACGGGAGCTTCGTGCCCTGGATGTGCATCCCACAAATCTCCATCAACTGCAAGATGCTATCCTATCAATATGGGCCAACATTTCTAAAGAATGCTTTCAGCACCTTGTTGAATCAATGCCACGTAGAATTAAAGCAGTTCTGAAGGCGAAAGGGGGTCAAACAAAGTATTAGTATGGTGTTCCTAATAATCCTTTAGGTGAGTGTATATATTATCATTAATATAATAATACCAAATACCATTACTGTAATAACAGGTTACTGTCGACCTCTCTGATTCAGTGTTAATTTCGTTGACGAATAACTTTCATAATTTTTGTCAACAACCTTTTTTCACTGACGAAAACGAGACAACTAAATAAAAACCAGTTTTGGATGACAAAAACTATGACGAAAATCTACTGTCATTTTCGTCAACGAATAAAAACGAGTAATATGTTTTAGACGGTTGTAACAATGCATATTTTATCTCCCTCATCTGAACTGGAATGAGCAACTGCAATAGGCACAGACATTTCAAAATAAGAGTCACGGTGTATTTCGAGCTTGTTTATAATTAAAAGTCACGCATTATATATACGTTTTAGGTTACACAATAAACTATTTAATTTCATTCCCATTTAATTCATAGTCAGGAGGAAAGACTAAGAACAGTATTTGACAGATTATTCAATAAAGTATCAGGGTTATATTAGTTAACCAAAACCATTAAAAAATATTTATTACTTGAAATTAAATAAATGTTAACTGAAATAAAAAAAATAAACAAACTTATTTGAAGCTTTAGCTTAACCTGATATACTAACTAAAACAGAAGTATAAAATTATAAAAACTATATAGATGTTTTTAAAAAACAAACAAAAAAAAGTGATTTGAGCTCTCTTTCGTGTATTTTTGCGCTTGAACGGTCAAAAACACAGTTATGTCAAAATATCAGTTTTGACATGTATTCAAGTAACAGTCGGTTATGTAATGCTTAAATGCTCAATGAATGCATTACAATTTAACTAAACTCATTATATTTTAGTCGCCTAAATCTACTGTAGATTTAGTCAACTAAAATCTTATGATATTTAGTCGACTAAAACTAGACTAAAACTAAAAACAATTCAGGTGACTGTATGAATATATGACTATATGAAATATGACTAAAACCATAGACCGTAAAAAAATATGGACGACGTGTCTTCGCTACCTTCCACTGAAGAAAAGTGAAGCCGGCAACGTCCGAATATGGTGCTGACATCTTGCGCGGATTTGGGGCCGAGTCTGCGCAGTAGAGAGCAGGAAGTAGAGCCGCGATATCAAAAGCCCGCCCACACTCTCGCAGATGCAGAATAATTCATTATGTCGGTGTAAAATAAACAGTTATGGAAATGTAGAAATTAAAGCTAAAGCTTCAATCTCCTCCCGAAAATCCTGAAAAAAGTCAGTTGGTGTCTCAGTGATGACTTCACTCAGAGAAGCAGTCAATCATGATGTCACACCCCTCGTTTTTATAGCATCAAATAACTAACTAAAACCAAACTTATTTAAGAAAAAAAACACTTGAAATTAAATCAGCGTGATAAAAACTGTCTAAAATGACAGAAGCCATCTTTGGGAAAAAATTATTTGAAGTGTAATTTGATTGTTTAGTTTGTCTCGTGTCCATTAGAATACATGGAGGGGAGGGGGTTATGAGCTATACTGGGACCAACCACCTAGGGGCGATCGAGACGTTTTGGCTTCAGTTTTCAACACGAGTGCGGCAGGCTTGACTAAAACTAAATGGCATTTTAGTCAAAAGACTATGACTAAAACTAAATCAAAATTGGCTGTCAAAATTAACACTGGTCTGATTACATGCTTGTTCTCAAAACAGACACTGCAAGAAAAAGGGACGCACTTTAAATTGAGAAAGTTCGTCCTGCCAAGTTTGGCTTTCTGTGTCATTAATCATAATTGTGTCTTTATAATGATGATATATCATTACACTTTGGATAAAAGCGTCTACTAAATGAAATATGTTTATGTTGTAGAATACTTGGTAAAATAAGATGATCACTGTAAAAAGTGGTAACATGCAATTGCCTTAAAGAGCTTTTTCTACCCGGGTAGAAATAAATAATGTATTTAGGTTGTTAAATAATATTTTTTACTTGAATAAATCAAGTTAATGTTACCGTGTATATATATATATATATATATATAGAGAGAGAGAGAGAGAGAGAGAGAGAGAGAGAGAGAGAGAGAGCGAGAGAACGTGAGAACGTATAAAGAACGTGATTGCTCAGCTGGATTCAGTCTCCCCTAACATGTCAAGCACATCATTATAAGGACAACAGCATGTCTTTATAATTCACTAAATTATGTTTCCAGTAAACTGCTGTATATAAAGTAATATATCTACTCCTTCAGCAGGCTAGTGTAAGTATTTTCCTCAAATGTAAGTAGCTAAGTGTCTCTGGCAAACCTGAGGATGATGGCCCTGGCCCGCACTTATTGTAGAGGTGCACACCCTGAGGGTGTTAATAAACCACCTCAACACTGGTAAAAGCACAAGGATTAGCTGAATCAGCACACTGTCAGTCTCATAAACAACAGATTTCAGCCCATAAAGATGCCATCACAGACTGCAAAAGTCACCCAGAGTCGCAGCATCTTTTTACTCCTTTCCCTTCTTTATATAATGGAGGCAACCAATTAAGCAAAAATGAAATGAGTTATGTTAAAGACCAAATGGCTTATCCATATGTTGTTTTGTAGCTTGAGCCTATTGTAAAAGATTGCCTCTGTAAAACTCCCAGTTGTCTTGTGATATTTTGTCCATCACTTTATAATCTGTTTGTCTCAGAGAATCACATCCCTTCATCATTTCCTCGTTCCAGTTCTTTCTTATGTTTTCCCCATGTGAAACACAAAAGAAGTTTTGAAAAATGTTCCTGCTGCTTTCTTCCATACAATGAAACTGTATGGTGATCAAGTGCTGTCAAGACAAAAAGCACCATAAAAGTTTCATAAACTACCTCTAAATCTACATATACATTTTTCTATAACAAGAAAAAATAATACAATTATAAAAGAATGCCTGTTTTCCCATTCATTTTTTATAAAATTGTATATGGTCGCTATCGACTCGAGGTCTGTAAGAGTGCAAGTATATTTTTTTCTGCACAACAATAATTGAATCTTTGATGACTGAATGAGTGCAATTCACCTTTATTCCACAAGTTGGCAATGTCTGATACACAATGATGAAGTGACGTTTCACTCATAGTTACCGCAGGCAGAAAACAAAAGAATAGGAAGAATCATCAGCAGAACTTGAAATGGCTCAGTGATTTACAGCAGAGCAAGAACTGAACGCAATCAAACATTAGTGTCACTGTCACTTGATGGTGGATCTGGTGAAGAAGCTGTCAGCGATCAAAATATTGATGTTCTAGTAAAACATCTGCTCAAACTGAACCCTTCCAAGCTCCAAAAGGTAACAAAATATGCTTTAATTTATTCTTCTGTAATTGTTATTCTAATATAGGAGAGTTTTATATTATCGCGTCAGGTAGAGATCCATCCATGTTAGATATAGATACGGGTCGCTAAAGACACGAATATGTAATAATGATTGGCGAAACATTCATGCATTTAAAGGTTAATGTAAATGTAAAATAATAGGGTACAGTGGGGCTAAAGACACCACGAGGTGTCTTGGGCTTGATTTTATTTTCCTCTAAACCACTAGATGTCGCAGCACTTTCCAAAACATCCGCTTTTTAAGATGCACGTGGAAATTTGTCTGATCCTTGACGCGATCGCAGACAGCAGCGCAAAGTTAATTCTGAGCTAATTTGATCTAATATTTGATGTTTTTTAAATGTTGTAGATTTAAGTAGCAAATGAGAATTGCTAAAATTATTGAATATATTTTGAGACAAAGGTCTTCTTAAGCAGCCATATCACCCTGTAGCCCAAGACTGGGTGCTCACTGAAGCTAAGCAGGGTTGAGCCTAGTCAGTACCTGGATGGGAGACCTCCTGGGAAATCTAGGTTGCTGTTGGAATAGGTGTTAGTGACGCCAGCAGGGGGTGCTCATCTGTGGTTTGTGTGGGTCCTAATGCCTCAGTATAGTGATGGGGACACTATACTGTAACAAGCACTGTCCTTCGGATGAGACATTAAAATGAGGTCCTGACTCTCTGTGGTCTTTAAAATTCCCAGGATGTCCTTTGGAAAAAGAGTAGGGGTGTAACCCCGGCATCCTGGCCAAATTTGCCCATTGGCCTCTGTCCATCATGGCCTCCTAATCATCCCCATATACTGATTGGCTTCATCACTCTGTCTCCTCTCCACCAATAAGCTGGTGTGTGGTGGGCGTTCTGGCGCAATATGGCTGCCGTCACATCATCCAGGTGGATGCTGCACATTGGTGGTGGTTGAGGAGATTCTAAAAAAAAAAGCGTTATATAAATGTAATGAATTATTATTATTATTATTATTATTATTATTAATATTATTATTATTAATGATTTTAAGTTTTGTTCAAGCTAATTAAAGCAACAGTTTTTCAATAATGGACGAATATGTAAAAGGCGCCCCTGCTGTTGGGGCGAAAGGCACAATAATTAACATGATAATAAACAGCGGGACATGAGCGTGGGTAAATGATGATCGATTTTTCATTTTCGGTGAACTATGCCTTTAAAGCAAGTAAAAAACCAACCAAACAAACAAAAAACAATATTTTTTCTTGCTCTAATTTAGAGGCAAAATCAAAGACTCATTTACAAAAGGTCAAGGGATTACATTTTGGCATCAGCACTTTTCACTGTGATTCCCTGTTTGCTTTATATCTGCAGAATATTTCTTGAATGCAATTTGATTAACAACTCAACTGTGACCTAACCTAAATAGCCTATTGTATAAAAATCAGTTTTTATGCTGACGCAAAATGAAACTCAGCTGAATAAGCGGGTAAACTAATTATCTCTCACAAGATGCAGTCCAGAGGTTACTGTCGACGCAAAACTAGAGTGAAGTAGTCAGCTAATTAATACTTTTCCTATTGTGAAGTCACTTAGAGCTGTTCGAGCACCTTTATTATTAAGAATGTCAGGAAAGTTAGTGCCAGCCTTTGCCTGAACCGAAAACATTTAGTGCTTGACAAAATAAGTATCTGAATGCTCCTCAGAGATTATTTTTGCAAAAGAAAACCAATTATTTAGCATAGTGGGTTCTTATATCACCCTAGCCATAAATTATATCCCAGAAGCAATCATTAGACTTGGGCTTTGTGACCAATATTCCTGTGGTTGTTATGTTTTCCTGCCTTGGAGGTCAATAGTGTTACCAAACCCTACTTTCCCACAACGTTTTAGATTCAGCATCATTTCTTCTGGTAAATTATTCATGTTCTTCTTTTCCCCCTCTTCCTTGCCTTGCACAATGAAAAGTGTGCTACCTGAAATGAAATCTCTCTCACAGAAGGAAACAGTGGTTCATAGGGTTAAAATGTGTTGAGGATCTATTTAACTGACTGTTAGCTTCATTTCTTAGAAAATGAGAGCAGGTGTGCAGGTATTAATGATACAGACAAGCGGTAGTGCGGGCATAGTTGACAGAGGCAATGTCTTGAATATAATTTTGTCAATTCTGATTAATGACTACATATGAAACAGATTGTGTATTACAGACTAATGTTGAAATTTTGGCATTAACATGTACATGTCACATGTCATAAATAGGCCAGGGGCAGGAAATGAAAAGAGACACTTTTTTTCTTTTCCTGAAATGGAGCAGTAACACCCACACAATGAAAGCCTTATTATATTGTCTAGCTGAATTAATTCTACATTTAAAATACATACAAAATACAATTAATACACACAATGGCATGATAATTACTGATTTAAAATTCAAATTGGAATTTTTATTTTAACTCTTTCTCTGCCATTTACGTTAAAATTTCCGTCTTTCCGTGTTTTCACTCTTATACGGTAGGGGGCGCTCAAAATGTTTTTTTTTTATTTTTTTTATGAAACTTACCCACTATTAACTGTTGATAAAAAAAAGAAGGCATTAAGCTAGGCATTAAGCTAGAATAAAGGTTCCTTTGATATGTTGCATGTTCAGATATTCATACAACAAAAAATTCTGGGGGCCATAAAAATGTTTGTGAAAATGATAAAAAATGCTGGCGGTGGCTGGCAACTTTTTTAACCTTTTCACGGGTAAGTTTAAAATATTCTAGCTGAGCCCCCAGCATGAGTTTTTTTAAGGTGAGTGTTATTTTAGAACGTATCACCTTATAATTTTCCATGGCAACGCGTCATGCTTGTCACGTGACACACCACAGCCACAATAGCGTTGTATGACTGTATCGCTTTCATTTCATTTTTCCTTTTTTTTATTCAAAATATTCACACTTGTTAGCTATGTCACAGACTACCTGATATTCCTATTCTTAAATACATGTACGTGAATGTGTTTTGTCATATAAAAAAACTTTATAACGATAATGTTAGTTGATCTATAATGCGCTATGGGGGCCGCCATGTTAGTTCACACTGCAATTCAGAGAATCGCATCTGTCGGAATTACAACACGTAAATGTATCCACTAGGGTTGGGCGATGTCTATCAAACTGGCATCAGACGATGTCTACAGTGAAACATCGCAATGGACAATGACATCGGGGGGTTGCGCTTGAGTGTTAAGCTTCGTTAATGTGGCGCGGGTCTGGAGAAAGAGAGAACTCGCACGGAGCTGAAAGGGCTTGAATGAAGCGTGTTTGGCTTTAGATAAAATTACTAGAGGATATAGCACTGAAATATCATTACCACAAACAATCTCGAGTGCACCGTTGTTTTGACACTCTGCTCACTTCAACTAGAAACAGGAAAATGGTGCTAACGTTCTGTCTCGCGGTCCAGATGGAAACATGCCATTTGAATATCATTGGTTTAGTTCGTGTAAAACATCTAGTAGCCTATAATTGGTTTGCCGTTTTTTGCACAATAAAATCTTTAGTGTTTAAACTGTGTTCATTGAACTGTTTTGAATGTAATTTGTATTGTGATCGGGGGAGGGGGAAATCACGATGCCGCTCAACATCGTGATGTCTGTCAGCCATCGGCGATTGACGATGGCATCGTCTATCGGCCCAACCCTAGTATCCACTTCTCCCGAAATACTTGAAAGTAAGTGGCCAGTGAAGTAGAAGAATAGAGTAAACTTTACCTACACAATGTGTATCTGATATGAATAAAACACACTGTCAATTTATATTTGAATGGATTGTTATTGCCGCTTCCATAGACATCAATGTGTATTTTACAAACTATACATGTATTGTTTTTCTAGTACTTGTGTGTATTTAAATGAAACCTAAAATAAATTTTATGTGGTTGAAAACAGTGAATAGTTGTGATATTATCATGAGTCCAGCCTTCCCATCAGCGCCAGACCCTACTACTCCACCTCTCTGTTCCAATTCGCCTGAATACTGATTCCCTACACCTGTGTACCCACCGGGACCTGCATAAAAGCCCACACTCACCTTCATTAAACTGTCTGGTCTCATCTCTCACACAAGTGCAAGACTTACCTGACTCCCGCTCACGGAGCTTTATCAGTCCCGGTCCATCCTGCAACACAGAAAGACTGTTGTACTCAAGTTTAGTCATTCGAGTGCCTGCTGACTCTCTATAATATTTACCCGTGTGGTTTCCTCTATTCTATGCAGGCAGGAAGACGAAGACGGGATGATACAATTCTCAAACAAAGTTTAATGATGAAGGATTCTCAGGTGAGTAATACAGGCAGGATAGCAACACACTCTATACATCAACGAGACCGGACGAAGACTGAAGAAAACAGGAGAACTAAACAGCAAATGGAAACGAGGTAATAAACAGGACACAGCTGGAAGGAACTTAACTAATGAAGGTACAGACGAATGGCGGGAAAACTGAACAAAGGAACGTGACACGGAAACAGGATGACAACACAAACAGACAAGCATGTGACACATCCATTGTCTGTGCTTCAGCCTCTTGACACATCCGTCTCTGGCTCAGCGCCAGCCAACATGCGAAAGCACATTTGAATTTAGCAGTGATCACGTGATGCACTGAACTTCTAATCACACCTGTGTGATCGTACGCGTCAAAGGGTTGAAAACGCTGGCGGGGAAAGAGTCAAAGTATATTGTGAATCATTATGTTTTAATTAGTTTGTTTGTGTTTTAAAGAAACACACTTATTTTGATATAACAAAATGGCCAAAAGGTTTGGCATTGACATAAATTTTGTTTTGCAAAATTTGCTGCTTCTGTTGTTGTGACATTGAGTCACATTGTTTGTAGATTATTGTGCAGAGTGATACAGATAAAATAACAAAATGGTTATAGGCCAAAAAAATTTACGTTATCACAAAAGCCCAAAGTTCACTGTTTTTTGGCCCTAGCACATGACCAGCTAACATCATTTCACTGGTCATATCATCAGCACATGGGAAAGTGTAAACAAGGCTGCTAGTCAGGTGAAATCACTCTATCATTCTGATTGGATTACAAGAACAGACTGATTGCTATAAAAGCAAAGAAGTGCTTCTAAACATTGTGTTTTGGTTTTAGCAATGGTTTCTTTGGTCCTCCAAAGAAAGACATGCAGCCATCATTGCTTTGCATCAAAATGGAGTCATATGCAAGAAAATTGCTGCAAAGAATATTGCACCTGAAAGAACAATTTACTGGATCATCAAGAACATCAAGGAGAGAGGTTCAACTGCAGTCCCAGTTCAGTACATTCCAGAGCATCCAGCAAGCGATTAATCGCGATTAATTACAGGAAAAAATTTGTTTTTAATTAATTTTTTTAATCGATCAACAGCACTTATAATATATATATATAAACCTTTTACATCAAGATGCTTTTATATTTTTTTCTGATAAAAAAAAAAAGAAGAAAAACTTTCATTGTTTGTTAATTTACGCATTTTGTTAAAAAACAATAATAATAAAAAATGAACCAGATAAGATCGTTTCATGGTTTTTATGAAGGGGCAGGCACCTTCTCAACTAGAGGCAAGGGTTGTTGCCCTAGGTGGCCCAGATCTGTCACAGCCCTGTTTGTGAAAAGATACAGCACATGTGCTACACATCAACCCTGTTACAGATTTTCTGGGAAGCTTAAATAAGAATTTATGGCCAAAGTGATGGGATGCAATGGGCAGCAGGTGCAGCTTTCCCACGCTGTCATCAGCGCTCCATCATGGCACGGCGCTCCTGGTGCATGCCTATTGTTTTGCAGCAGCGATTATTGCAGGGTGGAGCTAAATAAATCTGGTAGATGAATGTGGGTTCACTCACTGGCATGCTATCTAGACACACCAAACAGCATGCTTTATATCTTCCACTCTATTGATCCTCGATTTGGCCTGGAGTTCAGTTCAATTACCCTCAATTGGACACAGGCAAATTACCCAAGCTTTCTGCTGTCCCCAAACTGATTGATAGAGTGGCCAGGAATACTGAGCGCATAAGTTATTAATGCCACTTTCAGCCAAATCCACACTATCCAGATGAGCTATAACCAGCTTGGCATTGAAGAAGCTACTAGGGCTTCCAAGGGATGTCTTGGCATCACTGCTAAATAATCTGAAGCCTTGGGTGGGCAAGGACTGGACCTAAGGATCTCTCTTAGCAGTGACAGTAGCTAAAGTAACAAACTACTTTTACTTCCGTAACAAGTAGCGATCTAGTGCGTTAAAACACTACATCTAGATTTTAGTGGATTGGTTCGTTCAGACAAAGAAATTCAATAATTGTTTAAAAAAAATCTCAGCAAAGAGATCCCTTCAAAGTATTTTATGTCTTCTCTTTGTTGCTAGTTCCAGATCATGAAAGTGAAGGGGAGACCAGGGATGGTTGTAACACAGGTTAATTGTAACACTTCCGATTTCTCCAATCAGGAACAAGTTACAAATCACCTGATTCACTTCACACATGCTCTGTTAAGTCCTTATTCCACATGTGAGAAACGTTGAGCCCTGTGGCAGACAGATCAAATTTTAGACTAGAAAAACTAATTCTGATGTAAGAAAGTAACTTTTTTTACTTTTGTTATGGCAATTCCTGCTTTGTAGTTAGACTCATCAAAGTTAAATTATGTTTATTGTGTGTCTGTGTAGATATTTTTCATGCAAGTTGTTAGTGCTAATGTTTTTGTTGTTAGCTGTAAGCTGAGCTAGTTCATGGCTACAAGACTCTGGGTTAGTTGTAACATAAATGAAGCATGTTACAGCCTACCCCAAGTAAATTTTTAGTTGTATTTATACCTTTTTTTGTTTTGTTTTTTTAATTTCAGTATGCCTAGGTCAGGGGTGTCTAAGCTCGGTCCTGGAGGAGGGTCACTGTCCTGCAGAGTTTAGTTCCAATTTGCCTCAACACACCTGCCTGGAAGTGTCTAGTATGCCTAGTAGACCTTGATTAGCTGGTTCACGTGTGTAGTTGGGGTTGTAGCTGAACTCTGCAGGATGGTGGCCCTCCAGGAGCAGGATTGGACACCCCTGGCCTAGGTCTTGGAAGAGAAAGACAAATTGAGGGACGTAAAATGAGCTTTTGCTCATTTTATTCATTTTTGTTACACACATGCACACACATCAATTATGTTAAAAAGCCTGTGTTGAATAAAAAACTTTCAAAACTTTTTTTTTTTTTTTTTGTCTGTCATAATCCTTATTTCGTAATGTTACATATCACCCTGGTGGATATAATAATGTTACATCTCACCTCAGGGTCTGTTACAACTAACCCGGACTATGGGGTGAATTGTAACATTTCACTCCTTGTGTTTGAATCGAAACCACACATTTTCTGTTTGTGCTGCAAAGATAACAGCTATGTCATTTAATAGCTGACACTTGTAAAGAGTTTTAATCACATTTTGAAAGCACTGGCTTAAAAGAACTACAAGATGCAGACAGAAATGTCAAAATTGTTACAACCATCCCCGGTCTCCCCTACTATTAGTTGGGCTATGGTGTCAGTTGTGGGATGCTGTGATTATAAAATATATATTTTAACAGCTCAAATTGATTGAGGGAAAAATGTTCCAAAATGCTGATATTTACAGAGCCCTGCACATTGCATGCTAATATTTTCTTTTAAACCTGTTAAGAATTAGGAATTTGTTGACACGATTTATTAATTAGTTCCACTGTTTTAGGTAAACTGTGGCCATGTAGTAATCCTTTCCCACAATGTATTCATTCATTAAAACAAGGCATGAAATAGTACAACGTGGTAATGATTTAACGAAAACGGGATCAAATTCTTAATTAGTGCACCCCACCCCACCCCACCCCACCCCCCGCACGTCCGGGCAGGCCCTGGAGCTACAGGACATCCCTGAGCCCCCCTCAGGACCGAGGGGACCCCCACCCCATTAGAAGTCGATTTTTATTTTTATTTTTTTTCAGGATTTTTTGTTGAATATAAAATTCAAAATAATAACATTTTATTTGAAATGGAAACATTTAGTAAAATTATAAATGCCTTTACTGTCACTTTTGATACTTTTAATGTATATTTGCTGAATAAAAGTATTCAAAAAAAAACATTTTAAACATTTTGCATTTTGTATATGCAAAGAGCTCATGAAAGGTTTACGGGGAAAACACTGATGAACAAAGCTTAGGGTCATCATAAAATAATCGGCTATGACTCATATGGATAATATCAGTATTATTTATGCATGGGGTTAAAAAGCTAAAGAACTGAATTTAAAAGAGACTGAATGGGTAAGATGGTACAGAAAATGAATGCTATTAAAAGATAATAAATGAGCTACTGACATTTTGGCACCTTTTGACATCTTTGATTTTCATCTTAAAGCTGCAGTTATTCTAGTTTCTTTGTGTAATTATCTTTATGTGTGAGGAAAAAAATGGTTTGGTATTTATTCATGATATATCCCCATTTGACTCATAATTGCATAATTGCAATAATTCTGGAATAGTGACACTGCAAATTGGTGGCCTAGGGGAAATGATTCATTATTTTTTATGAGTGCAAGTCTCATCAACATTTGTATGACTGAATATTTTACTTCCATATGAAATCATTCTCCAGGACACAAAGAAAATTAATTTCATTATTTTGAGGGTTTTCAAATGAGTGTCCACAGACTTGGGGCTCCATTACATTATTGCAGGGGTATATATATATATATATATATATATATATATAAACCTGACAGGTGAAGTCAATAACACTGATTATCTCTTCATCACGGCACCTGTTAGTGGGTGGGATATATTAGGCAGCAAGTTGAACATTTTGTCCTCAAAGTTGATGTGTTAGAAGCAGGAAAAATGGGCAAGCGTAAGGATTTGAGCGAGTTTGACAAGGGCCAAATTATAATGCCAGCAGCCATATCACCCTGTAGCCCAAGACTGGTTTCCCACTGAAGCTAAGCAAAGCTGAGCCTGGTCAGTACCTGGATGGGAGACCTCCTGGGAAAACTAAGTAGCTGCTGGTAGAGGTGTTAGTGAGGCCAGCAGGGGGTGCTAACCCTGTGGTCTGTGTGGGTCCTAACACCCCAGTATAGTGATGGGGACACTATACTATCAAAGAACACCGTCCTTCGGATAAGACGTTAAACTGAGGTCCTGACTCTCTGTGGTCATAAAAAATCCCAGTAGTAACCCCGGCATCCTGGCCAAATTTGCCCATTGGCCTCTGTCCATCATGGCCTCCTAATCATCCCCATATACTGATTGGCTTCATCACTCTGTCTCCTCTCCACCAATAAGCTGGTGTGTGGTGGGCGTTCTGGCGCAATATGGCTGCCGTCGCATCATCCAGGTGGATGCTGCACATTGGTGGTGGTTGAGGAAATTCCCCCCTTCTATGTAAAAGCGCTTTGAGTACCCAGAAAAGCACTATATAAATGTAATAAATTATAATTAAATTATAATGGCTAGACGACTGGGTCACAGCGTCTCCAAAACTACAGCTCTTGTGGGGTGTTCCCGGTCTGCAGTGCTCAGTATCTATCAAAAGTGGTCCAAGGAAGGAACAGTGGTGAACCGGTGACAGGGTCATGGGCGGCCAAAGCTCATTGATTCATGTGGGGAGCGAAGGCTGGCCCGTGTGGTCCGATCAAACAGACGAGCTACTGTAGCTCAAACTGCTCAAGAAGTTAATGCTGGTTCTGATAGAAAGGTGTCAGAATACACAGTGCATCGCAATTTGTTGCGTATGGGGCTGCATAGCCGCAGACCAGTCAGGGTGCCCATGCTGACCCCTGTCCACCTCCGAAAGCGCCAACAGTGGGCACGTGAGCATCAGAACTGGACCACAGAGCAATGGAAGAAGGTGGCCTGGTCTGATGAATCACGTTTTCTTCACGTGGATGGCCGGGTGCGTGTGCGTCGCTTACCTGGGGACACATGGCACCAGGATGCACTATGGGAAGAAAGCAAGCTGGCGGAGGCAGTGTGATGCTTTGAGCAATGTTCTGCTGGGAAACATTGGGTCCTGCCATCCATGTGGATGTTACTTTGACACGTACCACCTACCTAAGCATTGTTGCAGACCATGTACACCCTTTCATGGAAACGGTATTCCCTGGTGGCTGTTGCCTCTTTCAGCAGGATAATGTGCCCTGCCACAAAGCAAAAATGGTTCAGGAATGGTGTGAGGAGCACAACAACGAGTTTTAGGTGTTGACTTGGCCTCCAAATTCCCCAGATCTCAATCCAATCGAGCATCTGTGGGATGTGATGAACAAACAAGTCTGATCCATGGAGGCCCCACCTTGCAACTTACAGGACTTAAAGGATCTGCTGCTAACATCTTGGTGCCAGATACCACAGCACACCTTCAGGGGTCTAGTGGAGTCCACGCCTCGACGGGTCAGGGCTGTTTTGGCCGCAAAAGGGGGACCAACACAATATTAGGTCATAATGTTATGCCTGATATACACACACACAATGAACTCTCTTAATAGATTGTATTGCATTTTTTGTTTATGATCATATAGGCACTCAGCATGAATTTCGTGCTCTTTTCATGCTGGGTACTTTCCAAAAGCAAATTAAGAAAGATTTCTATATTTTAGTCATGGTGAATGCCGATTAAGTTAAAAAAATTAGAAAACATCACATCAACATCTGTCATGGTGTTCCAGTGTGTCAGATCTGGAAGTTTCACTGATGAGTGATGAGAGATAACTCTATCTACCACAGACAAAATACACGGGACATTGGTTTGTGATTGTCACATCAGTTTATGATCCACAGAGTCTGTCATAGGCATAACTAACTATTCCAATCAACCATTAATCAGAACACTTGGAATGTACTGTAGTGTTCAAGTAGAATTGACTACTTTTAGGATAGTTTTGAATCTAAAATCAGGGGCCACTTCAGGGCTTGGAAAAATAAACCTCTTTGTATTCGACTGAACACAGATAATATGAGTTTCAAAGCACATTACGGTGAGTAAATCAAGTTAGTTGGTATATGATGAAGGTATCATGGATGAATATCATTTGATGTGCCTATGTGATTGCCTGTGTCTACAACTGCTTTAATTATACCTTGCCGAAGCTGTATTCAACTACTTTCCTAATCTCACACATCACTCTGTTCTGTAATGACAGAAATTAGGTTAGGGTTCCAAACTGTCAAGACAACAATTACATTTAATCCATTATAACATCTGCATTTAGCCGGAAACATACAACAAGCCAGTTGCCATGGTCACCAGAAATAGCTGGGCTGAAATGGAATTCATGGGCACATAATCACTAGGAGAGAAAATATCAGCGAGTGTCTGACCTAATAGCAGCAATACAAAAGCATGTTTTAAATATAGACAAGCATATTCAGTCTTCAAAGGTGTCATTAACTCTGGAGGTGTTGAACTTGTGCATAATGGGCTGGAGGGCTAGGAGAGAACATTATTTTCTTTCCTTTGCTTGCCATTTTTTTTCTATTAAAGGGGACCTATTATGCAAAATTCACTTTTATAAGGTGTTTGAACACAGATTTCAGGATTCACAGATTTTTAAGCAACCAGCCCATAATGGTAAAAATCCACCCACTCCTTTATTTATAATCCCCATAAATCATAAACAGTCTCTCCAAATGAGCGGTACTCCTATGTAAGAGTTGGGGGAAGCCCCGCCCATGACTGGTGATGGTCTGCCCGATTAGATAAGATCCCGCCCTGAGTGAGCCGCAGCGGTCAGCCATTTCTGTTTCCTCGCTGGAGATATACAATGCCTGCGCCAAAAACACAAGAGTCTCCATAAACTCTTGATATCTGAGCCACTGAGGACACTGTTGTTGAATTTCATTTATGAAGGAAATATGCAGAAGAAAGTCATTAAAGTGTTATATATTTCTGCAAATCATTTTACGCCAGACTGCTTCACACATGAGGATCAGTTTAACACTGGTTTTGCACAAAAGTTGTTTCTGAAAGATTTTCTAGATTAACATGACGGTACATTGAATCAACTTAACTCCACAACAACTACATAAATTTATCCACTAACCATTCAGAAACATCCAGTTGCATTCTAAAAGTTGTAACTTCTTCCTGAGTCTCTCCATCAGTGTCCAACTCCGGCTCGAACATGTAAGGCTGTGAACATGAAATTGCTACTGACAATTTCTGACATTTTGGCTGCGTGACATTCTCCAGTTTTGTTGTTTGAATATCCGAAGCACGAGCTTTAAAGTCTCCACACTCTTCTGGAAAGGGGGTGGGGAGCAGCAGCTCATTTGCATTTAAAGGGACACACACAAAAATGGCGTGTTTTTGCTCACAACCAAATATAGGGGGAAAATTTGACAAGTTATAATACATGATCTGTGGGGTATTTTGGACTGAAACTTAGACACATTCTGGCAACAGCTGAGACTTATATTACATCTTGTGAAAAGTGGCATAATAGGTCCCCTTTGAAATAGAGTAGGGGAGATGAGGAAAGATTTGTCATTAAGAACAAATGTGAAATTGTGACATAGATGAGTTTAGCATGCATTATCACTCATCTTATTGCAAAGAGTCTAATTTGAACTTTTCACTTCAATTTAATAATGATACTTTTACCTCATAAATTCAAAAATGGGACCCAAAAATGAAAATTCTGTCACCATTTACTCACCCATAATGTCTTTCCAAACGCATACGATTTTTATTCATCTTCAAAACACAAATGATGATATTTTTAATGAAACCTGAGAGATTTCTGTCCCTCCATTTAAAGTCCATCTAAAGTTTGATGAAGTTCATAAAGACATTGTTAAAGTAATCCATATGAATTGAGCTGTTGAATTCATGTCTTCTGAAGACACGATCGCTTTATATGATAAACAGATTTAATTTAGGGTTTTATTCACATAAACATTTATCAACGCACACACATAGAGCACATCAAATATGGTAAATGGCAGCACTGTCATACTTGAGTCCCATCTTACCCATCTTCTACAATCAGCATATCACGTTTCAGGTATAGCATCATTTCCCGACATTCATAATTATTGTTCTATACTCTGTGGCCTTATGGAAGACCCTGATGGCATCACATTGTTTTGTTTACTATACACAAGACAAATCAAGCACATTATCCCACCACAGTGGCAGTTACACTCTAATAATCACAATGCAATCATGGTTTGCCTTCTAGAATTAATTTGGAAACTGAACTCCCTTGCAAGATCCAAGAAGGATAATTTGCAATAGAATGCAATGAGAGGAATGATTCCTGAAATAACCAAGTCCGTGTGTCATTCTTATCTCTATCTGATCAGTGAATGTGATTTCACCAAGTACAGTACAACATTCCAATCAAACAATCACATTTGAGGGACAAGTTAACAGTTTATGTCAAGTTTAGGCTTACAAACCAGGGTTAGGTGCTTCTACGTCAGTGTTATTCACCATCATTTCCCTCTGATTTTAGGGGTTAGGTTTAGGGATATGGTTAAGACTAGATTTTCAGACAGAAATGTTGTTCCAGGATCAACAAAATATGTTGACCCAGAAACATGTCTTACTTGGCAAAATCACAGTGACCCTACAGTATGTGATTTATTTTAGTGTTTGTCTTGTAAAAATATTCTGCTGTTTTATTGTACAAGGTAATAAGACATATAATTATTCCTCTTGCTGTTTTTTGCACCCTTGGACGACAATTCAGCTAATGAAGGGAGCTTCTGTGATTAAAATTTTAATGATTTGTTCTCTAAAGCTGTGAGTTTGTCCCCAGAAAATGCCATTCGAATGTAAATCAGGAAGTGTCATACAGCCTCGGCCACAGATGGCATCCACACCCACGGTGCGTTTACTGACTGTCAGATGCATATGGCACACAAAAATGGGCAAGTGTTGGTTGAAATGATCAGTTATAATCTGATTGGCTTGTTTTATGAAACATCTGGAGGGAACTAATCACTGCATTAGCCAAATTTAGCAAGATTAGGGTCATTAGATATCTGAGTCACTTGTTAGTACACTGAAAAAAATTATACTTTGGATCAACTTAAAAAATATACGTTAAAAATTCGGTACAGGCAAATTTATTAGTTTTTCTCATTATGTTTAAATCTTAATTTTTGATTTAATATTAATGAAAATAGTTATTTTCACAAAGACAAAAACATTCTGTCATGTTCTGTTGTTGTTTCAGTTTCATGTTCAAAATTTTTTAGTTAGTCTTCATTATTTCCTCTGTTGCTTTTCTCTTGTTGTTATGATTACTGTGATTATGATTGTTTTCATTGGTTGTCATTATGATTCGTTGGTTCATTGATTATCTCACCTGTATCATATTTAGTTCATTATCTTGTGTATATATTGCCCTTAGTTCTTTCAGTTCTTTGTCTATTGTTGTATGTGCCTTAGCTCACTGTTTTGTTTATTTCCTTGTTTGTGGATTACTTGCTTTTGTTTTGTTTATTAAAGTTGAAAGGGGTCATGAACTGAGAAATAAAATTTTCCTTGAGATTTTGACATATAGGAGGTCATCATACTATAAGAATATCATGTAAGTTTCAGAGCTGAAAACTTCCTTGTTAGTCCAAAAACAGCTTTTATTGTAACCAAGCCCAGAGAACGACTCATTAATCAACACCTACTTCAACACCTACTTCATCATTGCAATTTTGGCCCCGCCCACTGGCGTGTTAGTGAGATGACAAGGAGAGAAGAGTGATACAGGATGGACTACAAATAACATTACCTTCCAAAGGATCCTAATGAATGTGGCTATTTTTTATTTTCAACAGTGTGAATGTCTCAGTTAAGCATTATTGATTTGTATGCGGTACATTTCACTGTGGATTCTTTGGTAAATCACTCACAATTTCGGCGTAGGCTTTGCAAACAGACTTTTACAATATGGATTCGACAGTAATGCCACAACAACATGTAAGTAACCATGTTAATTCTAATGCCTGATCTGTGATCAGTGATTTCTGATATGTAATGATTCATGTACAGTCAGATGTTCTTTGTCTATGTGTCAGTAAATCAAACCAGTGACTAAAAGCTCAACTTCACATTGTTTCTCTTAGTAGGATGAAAATAATCTGTTATTTAAAATGTGATTATATATAGAAAGCGATCAAAGGACGCTCCCTTTACAATCACTGGAGCTGTCAATCAAATTTATCAGTGAGTTCTGGACTTCCGTTGCCAAAACTTCCGTTATAATCAATTAATCTTATTTACTTATTTACATTGTGTTTGCACTGTTAGTTATGATGAAAGCATTCGTTACTGTGCAGAAATCGAGTTGCAAAAGATCACTGCATTCATGCGCTCAACATGTCTGTGATCGGCTACAATGCTCATCACTGCAACCTTTCATGCCACGATCTAAATATAATGCTATAATCAACACTTTTCATGATTAGTTAACCTTGAGAGCTGTAATAGTAGAAACGTGCTAAAGGTTTTAGAGAGAGTTCCACATGTAATACTAGCTATTTCATATGCAAAGATGTCAGCCAATCACAGCAGTGGCCGTTTACACTGGTCTCACAGCAGCCAATCACAGCAGTGGGCGTTTACACTTAAGTCTCACAGCAGCCAATCACAGCAGTGGGCGTTTACACTGAAGTCTCACAGCAGACACGCCCCTTCAAACAGAGCGTTCAAATCAGAGGGTAGGAAAATGCCTTTTTTTTTTGGAAAATGAATTTTTTATGTAAAAATCATACTAACATTATAAGTGCACCACAGGAAACATTGTAAAACAATAAAACAATGCAGTTCATGACCCCTTTAAGCAGCAATTGAATCCACTACACTTACCCTCATCATCTTCTTCATCATAACGTGACACATTCATACAAAGTAAAAATATTATTTATTATAAAGACCATATACCATACTTAATCAATTTCTTTTCTACAGACACGAGCCAAAATGCTACTTAATGTAGGTCAGTATAATAATTTCTTGGCTTTTTACAACTTAATGTTTACCATAAATAAAAGCTAAATTAGCTATAATATGAAATTAGAATTTTTACTTAAGATAATTTACTTACTATAAAGACAACTTCATAAAGTCCTTAATCTTTATTGTGATGTCTATGATATATGATATGCATTATAATTTCTGTTATGTACCAAAAACAACAACAACAACAAAAAATTAATAAAACGCACAACCATTTCTGCAGTCAGTAAAGCTAGCCAGTATGTGTTCTGCATGTCAAAAATCTGGTGTTTCAGCTATACTTTATTTACATATTACATAGATAAATGACATGATTGTTTCACTTTTTTTTTCTTCAATGTATGGTATCTAGATTCCTAGTTTCTTTTATGAATGCATTTTTTATTTCCATATCATTAATCATAAGCCTGTCACTGACCTACAGTTCCAATAAAATCATATGCGTTTGGAACAACATGGGCTTTAGCAAATGATGACAGATATTTCATTTTTGGGTGGACTACTTAAATTTTTTTTGAAAAAGATCATGAAACATAAAAATGTCTAATGCTCTCACATCTTAATTAGCCAGAAGGGGAATTTGCAGTCATAATCCTAGGAAGGTTGGCATTTGCCATTAAAGTTCTTTTCAGCCACATGACTGCAGTAGAATAGGAGTTCAGTCAGAGATGAAATGGTCTGGAGGGCCAGTTGTTAATGTGTTATGTGAATAGTCAGTGATTTATGATGTTATTCAATGCCTCATTTGAGACTTCATACATCAAGCAAACAATAATGGTACACTCTGTACAGATGCATTTTATATGATTATTTGTTCATGTGGGACACAAATAAATCTGTGATTTGAATCAGCATAAAATTGCAGAGCTAATGAATCCAGTTACCCGCTAAACATATAAGGCCCATGATTCTGATTTGAAATATTACATTTTATGATCCAATGTATGTATTCGTAGATATTCCTTCCAAAAAATGTACATTTTGAAAGACTGGTTGGAACCTTGACAACACAGACAAATACACAAAACTGTAAACAAGTACACTTACATTAACTTCTCTGTTAAAACGCGTATTGTTTGAGCTGTTGAGCTGTAAAGCGAAATATCTGTGAAATTCTACATGGAATGAAAAGTCTATTGGTCAAGGCGTCTAATTTTTGTGTTCAAATTTCTTGAATCCAAAGCAAAATCTGCGTGGGGAAAGATATAAAATTGGATGCTTTTTTCACAATCTTGCTAACACGCATATGGTTTATGTATTGTGGCAACACTAGTGTTATTTTTAAAGTTTACAGGGGTTAAATAAAATTATCAAAATAATGTTTTATAGTTATCAGCATTATGCCACAAATGTTGTCTACGGAGCTTAACACCGTGTCCTAACTACACGCGACGCGACGCCGCGACACGCGATATCTTTTCCATGTTAATTCGAGTTTTTGTCCTAACCAGCCGGCGACACGCGATGATTCCATTTTAGAAACGGTTTCTATTTCTGCGACGTCGCGGCTGGAATAACAACACAAAACATGGCAATGATAATCTCAGGTAGTGTTTATGTGCTTTATTTAATGCTAAAAGCATGTAATGTGACTTTGAATATCATTTAGTGCTCCCATCTTTGTAACGTAGTCGTACTAAAAGCAACAATAATTCACCTCAGATCTTGAAATTAAACAAAGAACGTTCAAACTGTGAACAAACAAGTATACTCTATGACAAAGATTGTTTTAGTAACTCAGTATATAATTTAGTAATGTTTAAATGGTGTAATATTTGTGAATTTGATTATGTAGGCTACTTATACATTTCCTAGCGAGTGCCGTGAAGATTAATCTCTGGTGCCGTGCACTTGCCGCGAGATTGGCTGTGCTTTTTGATTGATTTGTCGCATCTTGTAGTCGCGTCGCGTCTGGTGTGGACAGACAAGTTGCTTGTCGCTGGAATCTTATCGCGTCGCGTGTAGTTAGGACACGGTGTAACTCTTTCCCTGCGAATGATGGAATTTTCCAGCAATCCTTGTTTTCACTGTTATACGTATTATTACGCATCTTCCGAAAAAGTACAGAATCTCCGGATCAAAACACAGGCGGAGAAGCTGCCGAATTAATTTTCGGAGTGTCTTTTTACACCAAGTGCAAATAGTGTGCCTTGTTGGCCAGTGCTATTCGCACTAGCTCCGCCTAACCAATGTCTGTTTGGGAAAAACAAGGTTAAAAAAATAATAGGTGTTTTTAATGTTTTCAGTGGCAGTCAGTAAAGCATAAGGCTTAAAAATCTAGGTTTTGACGCGATCGACCTGGGTTTGAATCCGCCTTTTGCTCTTCTCTCTTTTCCTATCACATATCACATCGGAAAGGCATTTACTTTCAACAAAAATTAAGAAAATTTTCTAAAAATGGAAATAAAATGCCTAACGAAATGTTTAATAATAATAAAAGCATTTATTGGGTAGGGTTAGGTGTAGGGGGCCTTTTATTGTCCCATTAAGGCGGCATCCATTTAATAATTTTAATAAATATAATCATTTACACTCTGTTATTATTGCATCCTGTTTATGTACAACAATACTGAGGTGCAAATAGTATGTATCTGTCAAAATAAAGTATAAATAGCATCTAATTACTATTTACACATATTGCAAAGAACTACTTTTACATGGTGTAAATAGAATATATCACTATTTTCACTTAGTATGCTATTTCACTTAGTAAATAGCATCTACAGCTATTTGCACTTAGTGTAAATATCATCTATCACTAAGAAAATGTGTTATTTTCACTTAGAATCTAGTTTTGCTGAATTAATTCCATTATTTTTGCTGAATGAAATGTTGACCGATGAAGAGGTATAGGACTGAAGCTTTGGGGGTGTTGATGGATGCGATCTACTAAAATATATATATTTATAGATATTGTATGTTCAGATATTCATACAACAAAATATTCTGGGGGCCATGAATGTTTTGTGAAAATGATCAAAAATGCTGCCGGTGACTGGCAACTTAAAAGAAAAGGAAAACGATGGTGTGGAAAGAGTTAATGTACTGAACCTGGAATATTCCTTTAATGTATGCAAAATGGCTTTACTTTTATCAGTCCCATGTGAATTTCATAAATACATTTGCCATACAATACAGATGCTGTTTGAACAACGTTTCTCCATCTACATGTCTGATTATAGCTCGGTCAGCCCCCCCACAAAGGTACTTCCAAATTTTACATGAATATGATTATGATAACCCTATGAGAGGTTCAGATGTATTTTTCCTCACTGAAGACATCTTTAAACCACCAACTTCTGAAATGATGTTAAATCAGTCTCAAATTTTGAATGCATTCAATCGCAAGCAAGTTCAGAACCAAATCTCAGGTTGCTGCACATGGTGCATGATTTTCTAGTGCAATATGTGTGCAATGCTTAATATTCTGTCCTACCCTGCAAGGTTGTTGCTGTGGGAAAGTGAGATAAACTCTGGGGTTATTCTACCTTTTCGTCAGGCTTTGTTGATTTAATCAAAGTTTATGTATAATTTATCTTTACTTGAATTACTGAATGTTCAGAGCTAATGCCTGGGGATGCATGCTGTCTTGGGACTTCTATATTTGCGTTTTTGTAAACAGTCTACCTAACTCAGTTTTCTAAAGGCAATAGTTTGAGGGTTGGTGTCTCTTTGGATGTATTAATGCAATTATCAGCAAGGGACTATGCCGTTTCAAATACTCGCTATCCTCTTTTTTTGTTGCAAGACCAGCACTATATAATCCCTATAAGTATATGATCAGAAATCAGCATTTACATAGGATTCAAACAGTTTTATATAGTGTTCTTGCTTTGTAGGAATTGCCTGGTGTACTTGTCATGCAATACTGTTGGTTAAGAAATGAAAAGCTACACACTCCATCAATTAGGGTTAGAAGAACTTTTGCCAAACATAACATGCTAGAAACATAATAATCACTGCAATAATGATCCAATCATAGACTCTTAAGCATTTGCCAATTTAAATCCAAACAGCGACAAGAACAGAGTGATTACTAGGCTAAAAGTCTCTCCACCTGAGAGGATCAGCCAAAAATAGACAGGTCACATGTTAAGAGAGTGTTAGCTCTATTGACTACAAAGAGGAAAACAAACACTAAGATATAATCCAGTGACTTTCAACTCTGAGAGCAGCATTTTACCCATCAGCAAGCAAAAACTGTAGGAGGACAGCTGCGGGCTAGGAGAACAAACATTAAAAATCAATGCAATAAGACATTGCTGCAAATATTTTATTTGATTCGGTTCAGTTTTTTATTTCAAGACTGTTACAGACTGTCTGGCTGTCTCCTTGATCTTGTTGTGATATAAAAAGGAAAAATTCAGTTTTAACAGGATTTGGATTGACAGGAGGTTTTGTAAACGATGACAGAATTTTAATTTGTAAGTGAATGTCAGTGTCAGTGTCATGTGCTTCCGCTGTTCATGTGTCTTGTTTTCATTGGCTCCTTTGTTTCATGAGTCATGTTCACATTGGATCTTGTTTAATTAGTTCTGTCTGTTCAGTGGTTGTTCTTGTCATGTGTTTCCCCATGTATTTAAGCCCTCAAGTTTGCCATGTTTCCGTGTCGTGTATTGTTTGTGTCCATCTGCTGTTGGTGAGTCTTATGTTACGTTTATAATGGATGGATGCACCTTTTCGGGCTTCAAATTTTGGGCTGCCATTCACTGCCATTATAAAGCTTGGAAGAGCCAGGACTTTTTTAATATAACTGATTGTATTCGTCTGAAAGGAGAATGTCATATACACCTAGGATGAGGGTGAGTAAATCATGGGATAATTTTCACTTTTGGGTGAACTATCCCTTTAATTACAGTGACATTTGAATGAAGAAATCAAAATTTGTATCATATTAATATATTAACAATGTAGAGACTACACTATATTAACTTGATGTATAAACTAATAGTTTGTTAATGAGTACTTTATTACTGTATACTTATTATAAAGTGTTACCCTATGTACTAACATTTAAATTAATCATTTGATACAAGTCATCTGTACTTATATTTTAAAATAAATTACAGCTGTAATTAATTTGCCTTACCCCTTAAAGGGATAGTTCACCCAAAAATGAAAATTACCCCATGATTTACTTACCCTCAAGTCAAGTCTAGGTGTATATGACGGAGTTATATTAAAAAAGTCCTGGCTCTTCCAAGCTTTATAATGGCAGTGACTTCTTGTTTCGTTTTTGAAGTCCATAAAAGTGCATCTATCCATCATATAACTGCTCCACACGGCTCCGGGGGGTTAATAAAGGCCTTCTGAAGTGAAGTGATGCGTAAGAAAAATATCCATATTTAAGTCGACTTGCGTATCGCTGACCGCCGGAAGCTAGTTATTTTAGTCTATAAAGTTTTAAATATGGATATTTTTCTTACACAAACGTGCCACTTCGCTTCAGAAGGCCTTTATTAACCCCCCGGAGCCGTGTGGAGCACTTTTATGATGGATAGATGCACTTTTATGGACTTCAAAAACGAAACAACAATTCACTGCCATTATAAAGCTTGGAAGAGCCAGGACTTTTTTAATAAAACTCCGATTGTATCCGTCTGAAAGAAGAATGTCATATACACCTAGGATGACTTGAGGGTGAGTAAATCCTGAGGTAATTTTCACTAACCCTTTAACCCACCCTTAAACCTACCCATACCACCAAACCTGTCCGAACCTTATATCCCATCTCAATAGCAGCAATTGCATATTAAATAAGATATTGTTTTGCAATGAAATATGTACACAAGTACATTGCACTTTTTTTTTTTTTTTTTGATGTAAGTACATAGTAGTTAAGGACACAATATGAAGTGTGACCCAATTAAATGGCTTTATCTGCAAGTTTCATTTATTTTTTTAAATATACTTTTAAGATTTGACATTAAACACAATTAAGTGCACTTCGTTTTCCACAAGGGCATACAGAGCACAGGTGCATTTACTGTATATTGGCCATTTTACACTCACCTAAAGGATTATTAGGAACACCTGTTCAATTTCTCATTAACGCAATTATCTAATCAACCAATCACATGGCAGTTGCTTCAATGCATTTAGGGGTGTGGTCCTGGTCAAGACAATCTCCTGAACTCCAAACTGAATGTCAGAATGGGAAAGAAAGGTGATTTAAGCAATTTTGAGCGTGGCATGGTTGTTGGTGCCAGACGGGCCGGTCTGAGTATTTCACAATCTGCTCAGTTACTGGGATTTTCACGCACAACCATTTCTAGAGTTTACAAAGAATGGTGTGAAAAGGGAAAAACATCCAGTATGCGGCAGTCCTGTGGGCGAAAATGCCTTGTTGATGCTAGAGGTCAGAGGAGAATGGGCCGACTGATTCAAGCTGATAGAAGAGCAACTTTGACTGAAATAACCACTCGTTACAACCGAGGTATGCAGCAAAGCATTTGTGAAGCCACAACACGCACAACCTTGAGGCGGATGGGCTACAACAGCAGAAGACCCCACCGGGTACCACTCATCTCCACTACAAATAGGAAAAAGAGGCTACAATTTGCACGAGCTCACCAAAATTGGACAGTTGAAGACTGGAAAAATGTTGCCTGGTCTGATGAGTCTCGATTTCTGTTGAGACATTCAGATGGTAGAGTCAGAATTTGGCGTAAACAGAATGAGAACATGGATCCATCATGCCTTGTTACCACTGTGCAGGCTGGTGGTGGTGGTGTAATGGTGTGGGGGATGTTTTCTTGGCACACTTTAGGCCCCTTAGTGCCAATTGGGCATCGTTTAAATGCCACGGCCTACCTGAGCATTGTTTCTGACCATGTCCATCCCTTTATGACCACCATGTACCCATCCTCTGATGGCTACTTCCAGCAGGGTACTGCACCATGTCACAAAGCTCGAATCATTTCAAATTGGTTTCTTGAACATGACAATGAGTTCACTGTACTAAAATGGCCCCCACAGTCACCAGATCTCAACCCAATAGAGCATCTTTGGGATGTGGTGGAACGGGAGCTTCGTGCCCTGGATGTGCATCCCACAAATCTCCATCAACTGCAAGATGCTATCCTATCAATATGGGCCAACATTTCTAAAGAATGCTTTCAGCACCTTGTTGAATCAATGCCACGTAGAATTAAGGCAGTTCTGAAGGCGAAAGGGGGTCAAACACAGTATTAGTATGGTGTTCCTAATAATCCTTTAGGTGAGTGTATACTTTTTGTTTGTATCTTTTATTGTAGCTTTCACAAAAGAGTAGCCTGACTGTACATACAGATGATCTACTTTAAAAGATGAGTAGCTTGTAGCTAGTTGCTGAGTAGCTAGCTGTAGCTCAGCAAGCTACAGTTTTGAAGTAGCCCCCTCAACACTTGTAGTAATATTACAATGATTATTGATGTCGTTATTGAAAATGTGATCATTTTAATTAAATATATTGTGTACACAAAAATGATTTCAAATGAACATTAATTATAACATTAAACAATGGAAAGTAGTACTGTGATTAACATAAGAGGTTAGCTTTTTGAAAGGTACCTTCCTGAAGGAGTTGGAATGTTCCATGCTAAGCTGAATACCCACAAACTGTCACACCTGTCTTCCACACTTCCATGGCACAGCACCCCTGTGCTTATCGGCCCCCTTTTCATGCCTGGTTTCCATGGCAACGCTAATAAGAAGCAGAGAGGTTTCTCAGCTCCCTAACCACCATGGTCTTGCTTTTAAAAGCCGGAATATTCTTGCAGTACCAGTGCTGAAAGCTGCGAAATGTTCAGCTAATGTTTAACAGTGGGTACATTGGTTGCCTGCTATTAAATTGTCTACTTTTCAAACCACATTTGCAAGATCCCTATGAGGTTTCCAGGTGAGTGGACAGCCAATCATACTTTTCTCTTTGACAAGGCGTGGGTAGATTCAAAAATGGTCATTCACATAAGAACTAAAAGCTGCTGAGAATTATTTATCATCCAAAGAAGCACAACATCTCAATGGTTTTAAAATATCATACTCGATTTCAATTGAAGTCATCAAGCCTTGATGCATTATACTGCTGTATACAACAACTAATTGCACTTTTTTTTATCTCTAATGCTTAATATATGTGCCTGTCAAAAGTTTGGAATAAATACTATTTTCAATGCTTTTGCAAGAATTTTCTTATGCTTAATAAGGCTGCAATATTAGATAAAAATACAGGTTAAAAAATGGTTAAGTGTTATTACAATGTAAAATAACTGTTTCTATTTGAATATATTCGAAAGTGTAATTTATTCCTGTGATCAAAGCTGAATTTTCAGCATCATTACTCCAGTCTTCAGTGTCACATGATCCTTCAGAAATCTTTCTAATATGCTGATTTGCCGCTCAATTATTATCAATTGTTATTGGTACTCAATTATTAAAAGTCATTCTTATTCTATTAATACTTTTGTGGAAAATGTGGTACCTTTTTTCATGATTCTTTGACGAACAGAAAGATCTATGAACAGCGTTTAATTGAAATATCATTTTTAACTGTTTCTTTTTTTCTTTTTTTTTTTGAGACAGAATCCTACCCTAAACTTTTCAGTGGCAGTGTATCACAGTTTGCACAAAAAAGCAGCAAAATCACTGACAGTAAAAAATCATATTTCTTTCTCCAAATCATCATATCAGAATGATTTCTGAAGGATCATGCACTGAAGACTGGAGTAATGATGCTGGAGTAAAGTTCTAACTGCTATAACAACTAAATGTCCTCTAGTGTATCATTCCTGCAAATCTGTTTACTTGAAAATGTACTTCCAGCATGGGAAATGTTTTTTTTTTTAATGCAATTTTGGCTTAATATAACACAAATTCTATTCAATTACGCACAACTACTTCAATAAATACTACTGCCTATACAATAACCCACAGGCAACATGATTACAATTGACTAGAGGGTCTCAAGATGGAGGTCAGCACATGATTATTGCCATGGGCTACAGAATAAAAGACATCTCTCATAAATCCCAAAAATTATTTTCTCAATTGCCCGTAAGAGTGATATTACATTTTAACAAACCTATTACTTTTAGCGTATTCTATGATTGTATGAATGAATCCATAGAGAGTCCTTTATTTTAAGGACACCAGGACTTGATTAGTCCTGTTCTATTTTCAGTTTCATGCCTTCACCATGGATGGATTTCCAGACATCTAATAAAGCAGGGTAGCAAAGAACGTCCCACAATTGCCGCACTTTACCATAGTTTGGAATAAATTATTGTGATTACACTTGCCTGTCTGTTACATTTATTTCTTTATACTGTGCAAATTTTTTTAAGAAATGGTTAGGGTTAGGTTTAGAGATACACTGTTAAAAATTTTAGTGTGAAATTACAGTATATTCCAGGTTAATAATTGCATGACTTTCACAGTAGGACATCTCTTGTCTCTAACTGCACTCTTGGAATATCGTACTGTATTTCTACAGTGCATATGTACCATGAAGGTACCCAGCATGCAGTGCGGCGGGAATATATTATGCTGTGGAGTTTCTTGATTCTTGTTGGTTTTATCAGGGCCTTAAGGCAAGTCATTTCCGCCATATTGTGCGTTGCACTTTCTCCCATTCATAAGTCATATGAGTGCACCTTTTTTGTGTATATGAAGTCTTAGCTATAAGTGACTTTGCGTCCGCATGTCATTAAAGTATTAGTAGACTGTCTGCTTAATGTCCGCTAACACTTTTTTTTGCTAACACTCAACAGACATTCTAATGACTATAAGTAACTTTGCAACTACCTGTCAACTTATTCTACTAACACAAACCTTAAAACCTAACCCTAACCTAACAGTCTACTAATACTCTAATAAAAGTTAAACATTTAGTTGCAAATGAATGAGTTTGCTAACCTGTAGTTGCGAAGTTACTTATATTTAGTACTGTCTAAAGTAAGTTATCAAAATAAAGAGTAACTTCATTTTTTTAAAGATATTTTCTTAAATTTCTGTGTTGACAAAAAGGTGTAAAACTGGTATTCATTAAGAAGTTATCAATAATTTAAGTACAGTAGGTCTTAACAGGAGCTTGCAACATCAGGTTAATTCAAGGATAATTCAGTTTTTAATAAAGGTTAAATGCTAAATTTGTCAATATTTAAGTAAATATTTGATACAACAGTACACATGACAGTGTTGACATACTAACTTAAGTAAATGGACAAAGCAGGAAGTTACACAGTGAATAACTAATATTTTTTTATTAACCAAAAAAAAAAAATCCACAATATAAGAATTTTTAGTAATGTCTTAGTCCTGTGCATAAAATTTCTGCAACATGTTTCGTCCTATTACAACCAGTGATGGGGAAAATGAAACATCTCGTACCAAATCACATGCTTCGCTCTCGGGTACGTCAATCGCTGTCTTTTATAATGAGAGTGTATTTGTGTGGGAAGAGAAATGCATGTTGCCCTTGACCTCCTGATGCTCATCTGTTAGTGTGCATACTGTGACCTCAGCATCCACTGTTATATGCTAAATGTTAAGATGTAGGAGTTAGTATCAGTGTTAGCCTGTAGCTAACAGTTCCTCCATTCCCTTTAATGTTTACCTCGTGTGTAGGTCCCCAGACAGGGCCGTGGTCTCTTAGTAGATGTGAGACATCTGAGAATGAGTGAGCGAGAGTGGGTGGACCGTCCAAAAGAGTGTGTGGGCACCACTCACAACAAATTACATATTCAGTCAACCACCGCAAGGCAAATGTGTCATCAAAAAGTAAAATGTCACCCCTGAGGATCAGTGTGCCTGTCGATAAATGTGAGTTAACTTTACTGTACAGGCGTGTCAGGTTACAAAAACTGCACAAATGCAAGTCAGGCTTGAGTAATGATGCACTTGAATAAAACACCTTACACCAGCAGCCTCAAACCCTTGTGAAAAATAAGTACTTTTAAAAAGAGTAATTATTACATAAATAATATACTTTAGAAGAATATAGTGAATGTAACACTTCAAATGTATGCTAATTACAATTAAACGAAAATGTATTATATTTTAATTTTATATTACCTATTATGCACCTTTTTACAAGATGTAAAGTTAGTCTCTGATGTCTCCAGAGTGTGTATGTGAAGTTTTAGCTCAAAATACCCCACAGATCATTTTTTATAGCACGTTAAAATTGACACTTTGTGGGGGTGAGCAAAAACGCACCGTTTTTGTGTGTGTCCCTTTAAATGCAAATGAGCTGGTGCTCCCGGCCCCCTTTCAAGAAGAGGGCATAGCTTCAAGAACTCATGCAACAACAAAACAGGGCAATCTCACGCACTGAAAATGTCAGAAACTCTCAGTAGCGGTGCTCAGCCTTGTATGTTCAGTCATCTGTCATCTAGTCTCGCGTAGCCAGACCTTCAGACTGATGGCAGAAAGTCTGGACTCCATCGCAGCTTTGAAGTGTTTCCAGATAAGTGTAACATATGCAAGGCTGAGACTATCTGTCATCTGACTGTACTGTGCATACTAAATGCGCGTTTATGAATTACGCAGATGGTAAGCATGCATGGCGGGATAAAATAACGTCATAGCTCTGCAGCAGATACATAACTTCAGCCTAAATGCATTGAGTTGCTGCCATGTGATTGGCTGGTGAGATTCATGTACTATTATGAATATGACAGGCAAGTCTTCTACAACTTATTTCTATCATGACAATTCTTGGAGTTTTTGGCATGGTAATAGATATTAGATATGACAATGTTGACATGTTTGGTCTATAATATAGAATAGATCTTATACGCTGCTGCTGCAGAGCAATATGCACAGGACTTGCTACTGCCAATACACACACAACACTGCTGTGAGCAAGCAAGACATGCTGTTGCTGTACAATATAGCATACATGAATTACCCGTAGCAGACCTATACAAGTGGAGCGGGGGAGGTGGAGGGTTTCTGAAAGCGTGCTGCAACTGCTACAGCAAATGCTGACCAATTATTTGAAAGCTGAAGCTCTTTGCCTACAGATACAGCAGGAACCAATCAGCTGTGCCCTATAGAGCAGTGCTTCCCAACCTTTTTCTTGCCATGGCACAGTTTTGATAAGTAAAAAAATTCCACAGCACACCACTAAGCACTAAATTTGCACAAACATCTATGACGCAAAATGTATGGGAGGAGAGTATTTAAATGAATCATGCAAGGTGATTTACTAAGGTTTGCGCTCGTCAATTTACTGGTGTTTGCAGCATTATTTACCGCCCAAAAAAAGCATGTCTTAAACCAAATGCTAATTTGTGCTGCTCTTGGTAGATTGTGTTGGTCATTATGGAAATGATCCAGCTGTGTCTGTGTTCTTTAATTTGCACGTCGTCAGTAGATCACGCGCAGAACTTTCCACTCCCATTGGTGCTCTCACACTAATTTGCCCTGTTTAGTAAATCTGGCCCTAAGACCCTTCTCCACTCTCCAAATACAAAAAAAGAAGAAAAAAACATTAGCCTTTATAGACAGTTTCTTGAGCGAATAAAACCCTGTACGTATTCACACGTCAGTTCTTTATTTACCGTTGCATTGCAAACAAGCAGCAATCTATCTCCAAACTGCGTACAGCACTTCATTCAGGATAAAGGTGGGTAGAGTTGAGGTTTTGCCGACAGTTTGAGGAGCCAATGGAGTAACATGGTTTAGTCACAAGCTCTTTTTCTACTTTTCTAGTTTTCATTGGTTAATTATTTGTAAAACCCACATGCAGGCATAAAGGATGACCAATAGCATTGATTTTTAAAAAATAAAAATAAAATGACGAAATATAGAGATATTGTTGATATAGTGACGGTATTCTTATTTGTAGTATTTATTTTTATTCATTGTTTTACATACACTATATTGCCAAAAGTTTTGGGACGCCTGCCTTTACATGCACATGAACTTTAATGACATCCCATTCTTAATCCGTAGGGTTTAATATGGTGTTGGCCCACCCTTTGCAGCTATAACAGCTTCAACTCTTCTGGGAATGCTTTCCACAAGGTTTACGAGTGTGTTTATGGGAATTTTTGACCATTCTTCTAGAAGTGCATTTGTGAGGTCAGGCACTGATGTTGGATGAGAAGGCCTGGCTCGCAGTCTCCGCTCTAATTCATCCCAAAGGTGTTCTATCGGGTTGAGGTCAGGACTCTGTGCAGGCCAGTCAAGTTCCTCCACACCAAACTCACTCATCCATGTCTTTATGGACCTTGCTTTGTGCACTGGTGCGCAGTCATGTTGGAACAGGAAGGGGACATCCCCAAACTGTTCCCACAAAGTTGGGAGCATGAAATTGTCCAAAATGTCTTGGTATGCTGAAGCATTAAGAGTTCCTTTCACTGGAACTAAGGGGCCAAGCCCTACCCCTGAAAAACAACCCCACACCATAATCCCCCCTCCACCAAACTTTACACTTGGCACAATGCAGTCAGGCAAGTACCGTTCTCCTGGCAACCGGCAAACCCAGACTCGTCCATCAGATTGCCAGACAGAGAAGCGTGATTGTTCACTCCAGAGAACACGTCTCAACTGCTCTAGAGTCCAGTAGTGGTGTGCTTTACACCACTGCATCCAACGCTTTGCATTGCACTTGATGATGTAAGGCTTGGATGCAGCAGCTCGGCCATGGAAACC